>CM076846.1:2057931-2610759 GCA_039519185.1 Astragalus membranaceus
TTTTTTAGGCGGACACAGCTAGTCTGAAGGGCCTGGGGCCGGATGATCCGTCGGTTGCTCGATAACGCGACGTGCGATCTGGATTGAAGGACCATTGTTGGTCTGAAGGAGCGCTTGGGCTCTGAGGGACCGCTGGGGGTCTGAAGGAGTACTGAGATTCTGAATTGTAGTATGAGACCAGCGCTTGGAGCACTGAATTTGAGGGAACAAACTATTGGGATTGGTACATGGCGTACCTGCCTAGAACACACCTAATGAATGCATTTACCTGAGAAGGGAGAAGCATATTTGGTATGTCTAAAAATGCAATGAATGATGTATGCGTGCAGTATAGGTATGTGAAATGGTAAGTGTTCGATGGGTGAATAAAGTGTGGCAGATGCTGTGAGTTGAAGTTGATGGGACATGGAGGTTGACGAACAACGTGTGTGAATGCAGATAAAGTAGGAATGTGGTCGTGCTGATTGATTTTGGTGGAATGATGACCGTAATGGAATGAGCAATTTTTCTCTTTTTGTCTTGTTTTGCTTTTCTCTTTTTTCTTGGTATATGAGTGTATGAAATGCAAAGTGTGAATGAGATGCAAATGTAATGCCTTGACGCGAATGTCATGCATGGTACAAAGATATGATTAGTGATGTAAAAAAAACTCTTTTTGGGGGCAACGATGAGACCGGCACTTGACACGTCTATCGAAGCAAACAATGTCATGCGTGTAATGTGATGAACGTGCAATGATTGGTATCTGGGGGATGATGAATGAAATGGGTGTACCATGGGTGTTGAACCTGGTGGAATGAGAAAGTCGACAACGGTGTATGAAATGCAAATGTGACCGTGGTGATTATTTTTTGGTGTGATGATGAATGTAATGGATGAATTTTTCTTTTTGCTTTTTCTTATTTATTTTGCTTCTTTTCTTGATGCATGCAATGCGAATGTGAATATCATGCGAATGTAATACTTTGATGCAACTGCTACGGTGAATAAAAGGAAACACATGAATGCATAACAAATGATATGATTGGTGATGTAGAAAGCTTTTGGCAACGATGAGACCGGCACTTGGCGCGAAAGTGTTATATGTGTGCAATGTGACGAATGTGCAATACAAAAAGCCCGTGAATGATGGACGCTGAAGTTGATCGAAAACAGAAATTGATAAGCCGTGTATGCGACGGTAGATGACATGCGAATGCAGATGTGCTGCTGGTTGCATGATGGAATGATCTATACTTTGGTGGGAGTAACAGGTGAAATGTGGATAATTTTTTCCTTTTTGGTTTTCTCTTGTTTTGCCCCTTTTCATGAATGAATGAATGAGTGAACGTGCACACGTAATGCTTAGATGAAGGGTTGTGGTAGCCGCATGACTTGATGTTGTATGATGCAATGATTGGATGTTTGTTGGGATGTGGGAGGGTTTTTTATCTTTTCGCTTTATTGTCTTTTTGGTATTTGATGAATGCATGAAATGAGAATGCGAATATGATAGGTATGTAATATTTTGATGCAAACGCCATGGTGAATAAAGGGAAGTGCATGAATGCATGGTGCGATGCTATGATATGATTGATTGGGATGCAGACAGACTTTGGGTAATAATGAGACCGACATTCGGCTTTTTATTGAAGCAATACATGTTATGTACGGGTATGCATGTATGGATACCCAATGCGTAATGCGAAAGAAGCAAAATTGTGTAGGCAAAAACAAGTTGAATGTGAATGCATGTACAATACTTGCATGAGAAAGTGGTGATGAGTATGATCAGATGCAGGGTTTAATTCTAGAATGATGAGGACATGTCTAATGCATGATTTGTTGGTAACAACACTTTTTGTTTTGTAAGGATGCAAAAATATTTGATGTGAAACGAAACTTTTGATGTTGGAAACAGAGAGCTGAACATTTTGAATTGATCGTTCCTTGGAAGAAAGATTTTTGATGGCTTGGACTTGAACTCTGGTAAGCTCAAGATTGTCGTCTTGAAAAGTGTGGCTTGCAGCAATGTATTAGTGCCATTTCTAGAGATCGAGATGTGTATTTGCAGATGGGTTCTCATTTGGTTATGGTGACCCATGATGGCTAAGCTTTCAAGTCTAAGATGTCAACTTAGAGGGATTGTTATTATTGTGTGTCTCTCTCTTTGAAGCATTTGCTTAATAAATATGAAAAACAGTGCGAATGCAAATGAATGTGCCAGTCGACTCAGGGTTCAAGAAATGTAGGGTATAGTCAAGCGTGACACATGAGTGGAGTGGAGGATGAGGTTTATTGGCTCAAACTTATGAGAGATAAGCTTGCCCCAAGGTAAAAATGTTTGATTGCCCCAATTTTGACTTCAAATAGTGGGGAGTGAAACTAAGGAGGACAATGACAACTAAGGATATAGACTGGTTGAGGGATTGGGAACTATGCAGGTATTGGGGTGACACGTGGCTAGGAATGAATGGAATGGGAGGCAGAAGGATTCTTTCGGGCCGAGGGATATGATGCCCCGGTCTGCAAGAGGACAAGGTTGCCCCAATCCATGAAAGGTGAAGATTGCCCCATCTCGAGTGGGATTGTGACAGGGTGTAAGGTTAGAATAATGGTTTGGAAATTGGTCTGGTACGGCTACATGAGTGTAGTAGATGAACGAGATGAAAGATGAGGGTATTTTGGGGATTCTCAAAAAATCTCCCTGAGTTTGGGTGGAATGGAGGGTGAGGTATTGCCCCATTTTGATATGATAAGTCAAGTAACTGCCTTAGTAGGGGTTTGTGGTTTCCCTTGGGAAGGATTCCACAAGCTAAGACAGTCAAGAGTTTTTGGTTCGATGAAAAATCGCTTTGTTGATGATCACTGTTATCTTCTCTTGATGAACTTCGAGCGTGCAAGCCCTTTTAAGTTTTTTTTTCTTATTTTCTTTTGTAATAATATTTTTCTCTTTGTTTTTGTTTTTTTTTGAGCAAATAAATTATGCTGATTATTTTGTCCTATAGTATAAGCTTTGAGAAAAATGGAAGCAACCAATCGCTGATCAGAATAGGCCTTCGGATTGTAATATGGCCAGTGGTTAATGATTCATGAAGGAAATGATTATTTTGCTCCTAAGAGTGTTCGGGGTTGGTTGAGACAAAGAATCTTTTATGCGCTTCATGGTAGAATGAACCTGTTTTACGGTTGTAGCGCATTTGAGGATTTATGGAGGATAGGATGCTTAGGCCAACGGAAGTGTTTGAGGGTTTATTTCAGACAATGATTTTTTATATGCTCGATGGTGTGAAGTGTCAGCTCATAATTCCTACCGCTTTGGTTTTCAGGATTTTTCGATCCCCTTTTTTTTTATTTCACTTTTTTGTGGTTTTTCTTTTTTCTTTCGAGCTGAGCGAGCTGTTAGATATGAGATTGATCCTTGTCTAAGGTGTTTGAAACATTTTTTGATTTTTTGGCTCGAAGTGGGTAGCAAAGGGCATTTCTTCTTTTTTTGGATTTTTGGATATAGGAAAATGGCCGAACTCCAATTCAAATCATGATTGCTTATTTTCTTGAAATTGAAACTATAGGACAAAACTTCATTTTAATGTATTTGCTTCTTCTTTATTTATCATTATTTTTTTATGCCCTAATTTTTGCTTAGGCTGCTCTCGCGAGTTTTCAACCTAACGGGCTTTTCTTTTTTGGATTTCTTTTGTTTTTTCTTTTTTTTTTTACTCAAAGGACTTGCACGAGTGTTCAGAATGCTGGCAGAGAATCTTAGTAATCATTACTCTGCCCCAGTATGGAGCATGCAAAGTGCTATTCGTGGAATTTCATCACTGGGGGAAAGCGAATGAAATACTCTTGTGGGGACTGGGCCTTTTATGAATGGTTGGATTTGGTTTTGAAAATAAAGGAAAGACGGGGATAGTATAACTGACTCAAACAAGAGTAAACACACATGTCATGCTAATTTATTTTGCAAATGCTTCATAGAGAGTTGACATCGGTTAAGATAGAACAATTTTAATTGCTAAAACCACACAAGTTAACAAAATAGACATTTAAGCTTCTTATCACGGGTGTGAGATATATGTTGGCTGGTGTCCTTGGTGGGGCACGCAGTAGCTAAGGGTCAAGCCTATGATATGGTCAATATTGTAGTGACCATGATGGTGAATGAGTTATTGGTGAATTCCATTGAAGGGTTAAGTGGGTGGATGGTTTCCATAAATGTGGCAGGATGAAGAGTGAAGAACTTGTTGTTGGTGAATCAAGTTAGGGTATGGCCACATTTTCCAAGGAAGAGGAATCAATTAAAATATATTTTCAAGAAGGCTTCGTCTCTCATCAAACAGCATGTCAAAAAACTTATGAGTTTCATTTTTTATTTTTTGGAAAAATTATTTGAATAAAGCAGAATGCATGAACATATGGATGTTGTACACAGACAATGATGCAGGTGAATGAAATGCGTAATCATACTTTAAGAAAGTGTGTGATTTTTTTTATCTTTTTACTTTTTTAAAGTTCAACTAGAGTGAGAGGCTAACAAAACAACAAAAAAAAAAACTATTGGATGATGAACAATGCAAGAATAGAAGAAAATGAAGCAAATCCTAATTTTGTTTTAATGCATGTGAGAGGATTAATGCCCTTGAGATGGATATGAGAGGAATAAATGACTTTCGTTTTTGTTGTTTTTTTTTTTTATGACCCATGAAGGAGATTACTGTATCTGAGATGCATGGGGATGAAGGACTTTTGTTTTTGTTTCTTTATGATGCATGAAGAGGAGTAATGAAATAATGAATGAATGTAATTTTTTTCAAGGTGATATTATTTTTCATTTTTGGCGTGTGGCTTATGCAAGATGAAAAATAAAAATATGATATTTTGTTATTTTCTAGATAATGAGATGCATGTTGGTACCATGATAATGAAAACGATGACCGTATTCTATTATGAATGCATGATAATTTTTTTATTTTCTAGTTGAAAGACTAACTATGCTCACGCAACAAGAATAATCAAGTTAAACGCACCTTGTGTCCTAATGCATGAAGGAACACATGGTGAAAAATGACGGAAATGCAGATGCGAATGCATGAAATGCGTGCATGAATGATCACTTGGAAAGGTCAGTTATTCTAAATGATTTTTGGAGACAATGCGGCACGTGACCGATGCAGAGCCTCTTTCATGTATCGGAATGAAATGCTAAATACGTATCTATGAATGATGCGAAAATGATGACGTAATTTTTGAAATGATGCATGTTGAAAAGGTATATAAACGATGTGTGGATGAAATGGCGTATGGATGATTTAATGAACAACTGTTTTTTTTTTTATGAGTGAAAAGGTGCGTGAATGCTATCATGATATTGCACATGATGAAATGCCTATATTATTTAATGATGATTTTTGTGAATGATTGTGAGTGAAAATGCATGCTAAATGAGATTTTTTATCAATTTTTTTTTTTAAAAAAATAAATTGTGATCATGTTTTTTATTTTTCCTTTGTTATGAAAAAAAAAAATGCAATGTATGAAACGAATAACGTTGCATGATGCAGATGCGAGGGAGGTGAATGAATGATCGCTTGAAAAGATTGACTATCCGAAATGATTTTTCGGAGGAAATGCAATAGGATGATGATTGATGCAAGAAAGTGGCATCATTTTATTATTTTTCTTTTATTTTGCATGTCAGATGAATAATGCATTTTTATTTTTCTATGCATGAAGAGGAGTAACGAATATAGTATATCTTTGAGTATGCAAGATGATGAAAGTTGGAGGATGATATGCATGTTAGTACCATGAGAACGAGATGTATATGAAAACAAGTGACTCGTTCTATGATGATTTTTTTTATTTTCTAGCAAAATATAATGCCCATGATGATAGACATGTAGGAAAAATGCGAATGCATGTATGCATGAAGAAATAAATGTTTGATCCCAATGCAATTGTTTTTATTTTTTCAAGAGGCAGTGCAACATGCATGCAGACTCTTATTTTTGATTTATTGGATGACGAATGATACAAATATAATGAAATGATTTTTTTGTTTTATTTGGGAAATGACACATGAATATGGAATTGTTGCATTTAAACTAGGATGACAACATGAGGGAAAATGATGTATGAATGATATGTTTTTTTGAAATGTAATTCATGACTTTACAAATTGATGTGATGCCTACGCTATGTGATCATGATTTTGAATGATTATGAATGAATGCCGGTGCATGTTAAATATGATGCTGGTGTTTTTTTTTGATCAAATGATATGCTAACGTTATATGGGTAAAAATTGTTTTTTTTTGTGTGTGCGAGGAAACAAATGCATGACACTCGCAGCGACTTTTTCTTTTTAATGCGTGGAAAAGAGTAATGAACATAATTTTTGTATTTTTGGTGTAGGATATATGCAAGATGAATGCAGTTTTGAAAATGATATCTTTATTATTTTTTTTTTATATGACAAGATGCGTAATAGTGCAGTAACAATGAAATGCTGATGGAAGAATGGTTTTAGTATGAATGAATAGTGATTTTTTTATGTGTTTTCTTTGAATAAAGTGTAATGCATGAACATGAGCAACAATGGAGATGAATGAAATGCGTGATGGTTTATCCATTTTTTTATGCTTCAACTAGAATAAAAAGCTAACAAAATACTATTGGGTGGTGAATGATGCAATAATGAAGAAATTTGTCATTTTTGTTTTGACGCATGTTGAAGGACTGATGCATTTGAGATGGATAGGAATAAATGACTTTTGACCTTGTTTTTTATGATGCATGAAGATGATGCATAAATTTTTATAATAGCAATGCGATGTATGAGTATGAGAGATGATGCAACTAGGAGAAAATGGACAAATAAAAAAAAATGACGCTTTTGTTATTTTAAACATGATGAGATGTATGGTAGTGCAGTGATAATGGGATACATAAGAATGATTTTATTTTATTATGAATGCATGGTGACTTTTGTATGATGGATGGAAGGAGTGATGCCGTCTCATGTGCAGGCAAATGAAGGAAACATGAAATTTTTTTTGAGTGATTTTATTTTGGAGGGATGCCAACCTAGATTAATAGAGAGAGTGAGTATAATGCCCCTGTGTCCTAGGTGGGTCATGTCTAAATTGGGATTTTCAACATGGTCTAGGGTCGCTTATGTGATCAGTCTCTCAGGTGGCTCTATTCACTTCCTCACGAAGGTTTCCAGAGCTAGAATCCCCTCCATGATATGATCCACAACGATAGCGAGCTACCTGGTGTGGGATACCATGAGAGAGCGTACTCTGGTTGAGACTTTCATGAGAGTCAGACAGATAAAATCCAGAATGACTGTCACTAATAATCTCCACTCGTCCTAGGTTATTTGCAGACCCGGGTATATGGCCCCACTCAAAGGTGTGTGCGAAAGTGTAAGTGAGGTGTGTGATGAGAGCAAAACACCTAAACTAACCAAACTGGACAAGATGTACAACAATAATAACAAAAAAAGTCGTCTACCCTAAGGTTCAATAGTATAAAGAAATGCTAATAAACAAATAATATAAGAATAAGGGTAAAAACAAAATATTAATAAAATTAACAAATACTTACACATTTAGTCAATTTGGCTTGACTCTCTTAATTGTCCCCAGTGAAGTCGCCAGCTGTAGCGACCGAAAAATCCGGAGGATGGATTCTTCGAAGTTCTTGAATGAAGCCGCCACCAAAGTTTTAGTTTAAGGGCAAACATTGGTAAAATCCCTATTGAGTGGATAAAGGGGTCTTGCGGACCAGATTTAGGCTCGGGAGTCGTTTATGCGTGGGGAAGGTATTAGCACCCTACGACATTCTTCCTAAGGAAGGTTACCTTTTAACTAAATGTGCAAACATTTATTAACTCAAAAATAATGCTTTTACCCTTATAAATAAAATAAAAAGATTCGATAAACGGCTAGTTGTTTTTTTGTATTTTTTGAGAAAAAAAAGAGAAATGAATTAAAAAAAAAGGTTTTTTTATTAGTGCAATTGACAGAGGTCGGCCGCCCTCCGCTCCTACGTATCTCCTGGTAGAGAATCAAATCACACGTAGTTCTTGGGTAGAAAACATTTGTGTGTTGGTGTTTTTTAAGTGTTTTGAAAATGGGATAGGCGTTCGTGACGACCAAACAAGTGAGACTCAGAGTGGTCGTCACTCATAGCCCGTTTGAAAGCAAAAGTTGTTATTAACGGTCAAACCAGTTAAACTCAGGGTGACCATTATTAACAACCTATTTTATGTGAGTTTGATGGTTTGGGGGAAATAATGGCTTGGGAACATAATGGGGAAGTAAAGAAACACTCATCATTTTTTAGAAAAAGGGTGTTTAAATAAAAAAGGAGTGTGAACAGTAAAGCCCAAGAATGGCAATGGCCCATAAACATGAATTAGGAAAAGGGGTCACGGGGTGTATATCCTTGAACCATATGGGTGTAACTAATAACATGATCTTAAGGAAAAACAGGGGGGCGCATTATTAGAGAAATGGGGGTGTGAATAGTTATCCGAAAATTTTAAAATGAAAATTAAAATTGGAACAGACTATTTAAGGCAAACTAAAACAAAGAAACCCTAATCTCCACTTACCATCCGCCGCACACATGTCCCTGGAAGAGAGAGAAAAGAAATTTTCGGAGGAGAGAGAGAGAGAGATGGGGCGCGACGGAGAGAGAGCCTGAGGAAGAAGCTTTCGTTGGGGACGGTGGCGCTGCAGACCGACCACCTCCTGGCCGGTGATGACCACGCCTTGGTGGCGACGACGACGGCTGCGACGGCGGTGGGAGGCTTTTGACAGAGAGGAGAAGACTTCGCGAGGGTCACCGGAGACCACGGTGGCGCAAAGGGGGGAACGAAGGGAGGAGAGGTAGAACGACGAACGATGGGGGGGGGGAACGCGTGAAACGGCGACCGGTGTGGGTGCACTAGTCACCACTGTTCTGTTCGTTGGGGGAGACGGTCGTAACCACCGTGAGTGGTGGTTCAAGGTGGCTCATGGCGATGGCTGATGACGGCGAGATGATGGTGAGAACGAGATTTTTGGTGGAGGTTTGCGACGGTGGGTGCTTTTGTAAGGGTGATTACGGTGGTGGTTTGCGACGGTGAGGGTTATGGGGTGGTGTTTAGTGGTGATGTGGTGGAGATTTTGGTGGTTGTGGGTGAAGTTTTATTGACTGTGAGTGGAGATGATAGTGTGGGTGGTTTCTGTGGTGGTGCCCGGTGGTGGTGCACGGTGGCCACCACCACAGACGGCTCAGTGGCTTTCCCTCTCTCTGTTTTCTGATTTTGTGCTTTCGGTTCTGTGTCTGTAACTGTTTTGTGTGTTATTTTTGTCTCTGTATCCCCCCCCTCTGTTTTTGGTTTGATTTATTTTTTATAGAGGCATCCAACATATTGAGACAAAAATGGCTGTTGTGCTTTTCAGGAAAAATCAGGGGAGTGGAGCAGAGGGTTATAGCTGTTGGAGACAATCAGCTGAAACAGTGGAGCAGAGGCAGCAGGGGCAGCAACCTGCTTTTGCCCAAAGAGTGAAAAGCCAAGGAACAAGGAGAAGGGAGCTTGAGCCCCATTCTCAAAATGTAATTTTCTGTTTTCAGTTTTTTTTTGTACTGTTGTTTTTAGTTAATATTTTTGTAAAAGAGTTGACTCTTTTTTGTACTATCCTGCATTTTTTTAATTTTTTTGTTTGTATATGTAACAAAACCAATAGAAGGGACAGCTGAATAAAAATTCATTTTATTTTACTATTACTATTTATTATTATTATTTTTTTATTTTTCTTTATGATAATAAAAGCGGTAAAAACAAACGCGTGCCGACACGATGACTCGAAATGAAACGCGCGCTCACCTTAAGACTAGGAACGCGTACGCGATCAGAATACGCACGCGCGTAAAACGGTAAAACTAAAAGCGCACCGACGCATTTGCTCACACGACTCGAAACCGACACGCGCTTGCGTTTATTATTTTTTTTTTATTATTTATTTTTGGATTCTTTTTTCTTTTTTTGAAAACAACGAGCGCCAAACAAAATCGTTGCACGAGAGTGCCAAATACACTCGCATTTAGAACAATATGCGAAGCGATAAATTTTTTGGGATTTTTTCAATTAGGCGGACAAAATTGGGGTATTACAAAGGGGATCAGCTTCTTGAAGAAGAAGCTCAAGAACTCAGCTCCATATCCATGTGAATCTGCATAACAAAAAAATCATCTTCTCAATATCAATAACACTAATTCATTAAAAAAACATACTAGATAGACTAGTGAGTAATCAAGCACTAACCTTTTAAGATTCAATTCAGTAGCCTACTGCACAACATATTACTTGACATTCCAACTAATCTTTATATTCTTGTATCAAGAGATACATTTAGGCAAAATCTGAAACATGTTTTATTAAAGTTATCAATTCACAAACTAGACTAAAACAGTACTATTAATAAACCATATAAGTAATGACACTCTTACCACTTCATTTCTAACAACATGTATGAAGAGATGGAATGGTTTGGAAGAATTTACGTGTATGCAAAGCAAGGACTAGCAACAACAAAAACTCAGAATTAAAAACATAATAACAGTAAGCAATAATAAGCAAAAACAGAATTATTAAAACTAACAGACCATAACAGATATGTCTAGAACTTGTTTCCGATCTTGAGCAAGGATTCCAACATAAATTGCAAACTTCTGAAAAAGAATAGAGTACAATAATCACTTAAACAAAAAACGAAAGAAATTTAATTCTATATCAGATATTTCTCAATACAAGAATTATTAAAACACTTACTTTCATTTAAATTCATAATAGCAATCCCCTCACATGCAATTGGACTTGGACCATATTGAGTCATTAATGACTCCAAAAAGACATTGTGTAAAAACAGATGCATTAGGTGGCATGCCTTACAACAAGAGTTGTAGCAATGTGACTCCAAAATATCAAAATGTTCAAAACTGTCGAAATAAAGTCGGTTAATACCAAAAATAAAACGAAGACAGATTTAATCAAGTCAATAAACCAGATACCTACAACTTCTGTAATCACTAACAGCCAGTATTCACTGGCTGTGATTGGGACGCACAACCAGCAGATCCGGATCCTGAAGCTCCTCCATTCCCAGCAGCTGTAGCAGTTTGGGCTCCAACAGTTCCAACAGTCTCAGTTGATATGTTTTGAAACTCTATTTAAAATACAAAGAAAAATGTGTTAAGAGACTAAATAAAAGGAAACAATATATTGAATAATATATAAAGACAAAAGTACAAGAACACAACCTAAGATGACATGTTCAGATATCTCGAACTCTTCATTGTGGTCATTGAATTGAACAATAGAGGGCCTCAGCCAATTCTGAGCACAGATTAATGCTTCTGCCATTTGTGGGTTAAGAGAACTTCGAAAGTGGTCTAAAACCCTCCCCCCGGTGCTGAATACACTCTCAGAAGCAACAGAGGAAATTGGTGTCGCAAGGATTTCTCTAACCATGCCCGAAACTATGGGGTAGCGAGAAGCATTTTGTTTCCACCAAAGTAGAATCTCAAATTTGTCACCCTCATCTATGCAAGGTTCACTTAGGTATCTCTCTAGCTCATTTTTCTTATCAATGGAATCTTTCTCTCTCAAATGTTGTTTGAAAGCATCTGATCTTGCCAAGGTTGAAGGAATCTCAACATTTACAGAGTTTTCAGCTTGGGTGGCACCCTCTAAAGAACTAGTAGAGGACTGCCCCACCCCATTATGACCCTCAAATTTTGATTTGTACCAATTATACACTTCAAAGAGATTTTTTTTCAAGGTATCAAACAATTTTTGTGCAAAATCAGCTTCATTACTATACATATCCAGAAAAGACCATTCTACAAACCTCAACTTGTACCGGGGATCAAATATTACACCAAAGTAAATAAGCTGGTTAATGTTAGTAATATTACCCCAATACTTATCATACTTCAGTTTCATTTCATACCCCATTGTGGCTAAAATAGTATTTAGATTCATGGAAGATTGTTTTAGCTCACAATAAATGTTGGCTAGTTGATGGAAAACAGAATGCAAAGTGACTTGTTGGGAAGATGAAAAAACTTTGGTTGCATCATAGAAAATTTTGAGAAACTTTACAAAAGTCCTTACATTTTCCCAATCAATTGCACTAGGTGGACTACTATCAGTCCCAAAGTACTCAATATAGCTTAAATCTTCCCCTTCAAGCTTGTCAAATGCTGCCTGAAACTTTTCAGCAACATCTAACATCAAGTATGTTGAGTTCCACCTAGTTGAAACATCTAGACACAAAGACTTTTTACATGTGATCCCAGAAAACTCAATACATTCTTTAAATTTGAGAGACCTTTGGGCAGAACTCCTAACAAATCTAACAGCATTCCTAACACTAGAAATAGAACCTTTAATGTCTTGCAAACCATCCTTTACAACCAAATTAAGGATATGGGCAGCACACCTCATATGAAAGAAACCCCCATTATACATCAACCCATTCATATTTTGAACCCTCTTTTTCAAATAAGCTACTCCAACATCATTACTGGATGCATTATCAACAGTAATGGTGGACACATTTCTGATTCCCCACTCCCTTAAAATTTCTTCAATTTTCCTACCTATAGTGTCCCCTTTGCTGTTAGGAACAACTGAAAAGGACAATATTCTCTTCTGATATTTCCAGTCACTATCTATGAAATGAGCTGTTAAAGTCATATAATGAAGATTTTGAATTGAAGTCCAGCAGTCAGAAGTTAGGGCCACCCTAGAGCAATCAGATTTTAAAAGAGCTTTCAACCTTCCCTTAAGATCAAGATACATTTGGAAACAATGTCTGGCTACAGTACGCCTAGAAGGGGGTGTAAACTGGGGCTGCAACTGTTTAAGTAGGTACTTAAATCCCTCACCTTCTACAACTCTGAAGGGTTGTTCGTCTATTGTAACAAAAGCTGCTAAAGCTTTTTTACATGCTTCAAAATTAAATCTGGTGCTTGTAGGGACTAAGCTACCACCCTCCCCACTCTTAAAGGTAAGTGTTGGCTGACTTGGGTCTCTATTTATATTGTCTGGGTTGTTAGGACAGACCTTTTTATGAGCATTGAGGTTAGTGGTACCATGCTGTTTCGAGTCAGATCTATATTTCTTGTTGCAATAGTTGCAAACAGCTATTGGTTCATTATCCTCATTTACAGTCCTAGTAAAATGCTCCCATGCATAAGATGTGCGACGCTTACCATTAGCATTTGCTTTCCTCTTCTTAGGAAGAGGAGGTTTGGCGGCAATTTCTGCAGTAGCAGCTTCCCCTACTGTTGGGACAGCATTGGCGACGTTCTCAGTCCCTTGAATGATAGTCGGTGTTTGATTAGGCTGCTCCATTACTGAAGAATGAAGAAACTAAGTGAATACAGAACAAACTAACTGAAGAATGATAGTTGCCAACAACACTTAAAGAAGTTACAAGTAAACAAACTAAGTGAATACAGAACAAACTAACTGAAGAATGATAGTTGCCAACAACACTTAAAGAAGTTACAAGTAAACAAACTAAGTGAATACTGAAAAAACAAAGCCTCACAACATTCAGGCCATCAACCAAAAACATGATGCATTTGAAGAAATTAAGTAATTACCATTGCAATTCTCAAAATCTTAAACAAACTCACAGTGAAGCATAAAGGGGGATATCAATTGGTAAATCATATCAGCAAAGAGAAGAAGCAAACCTTAAACAAACTCACAGTGAACTGATAGAGAAAACGTCTTTAAACAAAAAAAGAAACAAAGAGGTATGCGACCAAATCTCATTCAGCTTCAGTTTTACACTATATTCTAAATACACATATTTCTCATTAAGGTATGCGACTAAATCTCATTCAGTTTTACACTATAATATAACACAAATTTCTCATACAAATACACATTAACCAGAAAAAATACACAAATACACAAATTTCTCATACAAATACACAAATTTCTCATTCAAAATACACATTAAACTGAATATAAACAATAAAATTCTGATAACAGTTACCTGAGTATGCTCCAAATCCAGTCCTGAATACAAAATGCTTTTTGCTAACGGTGGAATCCAAATATCAAGTAAACAAGTCATTAGAAAATAATGTTAGTAAAAACACTAAATAAAAAAAATAGACACTGAACATAAAAGTCAAAATATGCTTTCCAATCAATCATGAAACAAAATAGACTGTCTAACTTTTAGGTTCTATATGTGCAAAAACAGAATATAAGTTGGAACAGCTATAGCCATTTGAAGCAAGACCCTTTCCTTTTTCTTCTTTATTCTCCTTAATGGAAAACGTGAAAATATAGAGTTTTTCAGATTGCAGAATGGTTTTAATTTTCTCATACACCACTTTTCTCTCTTTTGTATTTCTATCTTTCTCTTCCCATTCCCTGCACCAGTCTCACACTCACTATCAATTTTGTATTTAAGAAATGGTTCAAACGCGCAATACAAGGTTTTCAATTAGTATTGTTGCCTGAACATAAAAGTCAAAAAAATACCTAAAATGAATACTTACCAAATCTTTAGCTAGACCAAAGGTTGCTTCTTTTATCCTTCTTCACTTAGATCTGAGGCTCAACTCACCAAAACAAATAGAAGGAACTAATGTTAGTCAAAAACCCTAAGCAACAGATCCACGAAAACGAAAAGGAGGGTAGCGATTCACGAAAATGAAAAGAGGGGTAGCGATTCACGAAAATGAAAAGAGGGGTAGCGATTCACGAGAACGAAAAAAGGGATAGTGATTCACGAAAACGAAAACTGATTAAAAGATAGATGGAGAAGAAGTTGTCTTCCTTACCGAAAAGAGATTAAACGAAAGATGAGGCTGTCAATGACGTTTCAGTCTTCCTTCCATCGTTGCTCTTCCTTCGGTCTTCACGTTTCAGAAGCGGATGTGAATGAAAAAGAAACTAGGGTTTGTGTAATGTTGAAAAACTGTATTTATATGGTTACCGAAAATGACTTAAACGCCCTTCCCTTCCCTAGCTAGTCAGCAGCGCCCAGCCCCAGCTGTTTCCAACTTCACCACACTAATTCATAAATAATATTATATACGTATCAAAGTAGCTGGCGGTCGGTTTCGGTCCTAAATGGGTTGGGCTTTTACCATCCAATATAAACCAATATAAACCAGCACAACCCATTTTAATGACCCGCGAAACCAAATATCCATACGAACCCGGTAATCGGTTACCACAATTTCGGGTAGGACGGGTTGGCGGTCGGGTTCCCAGATTTGTCCACCCCTACATAGGATTATAACAAAAAAAAAGGTAAATAATTTTTTGACCAGGAAAAAAAGGTAAATATACTATTACTTTTCACCTACCTAAATGAAATATTAATGACCTCTCTTGACAAATAAAAAGTAAAAAACTAATCATAAGGTGTACAATTATAGAGGGTATAATAAATAAATAATTTAAAGCACACTTTTAATTTATTTATTTTTTTAATTTAGTATGGCTTTTTTCCAACTAATGTTATTGAGACTAGCCGACTATTAATTAATTTTTTTTTTTAAACTCGGATATCCACCGCACGGTCAACAGTGACTAATCTCTCGCTCATTGTAGGTGCCTCGAGGGGTAGGACAGCTGGCCCAGAGTTTTAACGCTGCTCCGTACTCAATGCGGGGATCGAACCCCCGACCTTTGGTTAAGAGAGGATCAACCTCAACCGTTGAACCACACACTCTGGGTTATTTGAAAACATATTCTTTATTTTGCTTATATATTTTACATTTTCTTTTTGATAATTTTTTAAGAAAAATCTTTACGCTTTATATTAAAATATTTCTTTAGAGACCATGTCTAACGCAAGTGGTTGATGTTATATCGTGTTGAGTTTGTAACCTCAAGTTATTCTTTTTTTGGTTACAAAAGTTTTAAAGTGAGAGGTTGACCGTTGACGCTTCGGTGCTTCAGTTCAAGGCAGAAATTTAAATTTTAGGTTATCATGTTCTATTCCTACTGAAAATATTATTTAAAGAAATTAATTAAAATTAATAAATAACTTTTTAAAAAAACTAACTATAAAAAACAAACAACTCATACAAATATAAACAAAGTTTCATTGTCAAACTTTTAAACAAATCTTAAGCTTGCATAGAAAAACAGATTTGAAGTAAGGTGTAAGAAACAATAAAAGAAAAAGACAAATTAACAAAAAATTATCTTGAAATAACTCAATGTTTACATTTATAGCAAATTTTATTAGGCATTTTCCAAAAAAAAAAAAAAAGAGGCATTATTCCTCTAAAATAATATAGAATAATTTTGATTTAACTGCCCTAAACATTTTTATTTGGTGTACAAGAGAAAAGCAAAGAGAAAGTAGATGTCTAACGCATCAACAGCCAACAACCACAGTAGCACAGGAGGAGGAGAAAACCAAGTCATGAGCCTCCTCAATAAGGTATTGTTTCCAAACTTGGCTAGTAAATTGGCACAACCACTGGCTTCTCCGTACACATGATTAATAGGTTCTTTAAGTAAAATTTATTCAAGAGTGTATCTGGATTTTTTCTATTAGAAAAATATGATATGCCTTATTTTTTTTTATAATTTATAATTAGTTTCATTTAATAAGAGTTCTGCTTTGTTTTTATTTTTTAGAAGAAAAAAATAAGTTAATAGGTGATTTCATTTCATGCCCCAAATTAATGGGAAAGAAAATTGGGGATAAGTGATGAAATGCATGAAATAAATGTTACTATCATGTTCCATTTCATTTCGTTTTTTTTATAATCCAAAGTTCCAAACGATGGAAAGTAACATCATTTCATCGGGCAGCGTCTCATTCCATTCCATTTTGCTTCATCCCATCTCATTTGGTTCCATCAATCCAAACAATGCCTTAACAAGGGAATAGAAGCAAGCATAAACCGTAGACATCATTAATACACAAGAGCTTAGATACATCATTAGCAAGTTTTAATGCTAAGCAAATTTTCTTATGTTCAGCTTGACATATAATTTCACTACAAGCAATCACAATCGCAGAGCTCAATACAGCATTTAATTAACTCAAAACAAGCCAGGGCTGCACAAAGCTGAGTGCAAACAATGGTGCATTGATCATTCACAAAAGAGCAAGTTGTTAGCAGACACATGCCACAGCAGTTGTCAGTCAATCTACCACAACAATTTGAAGCTACCTTCTCTAATAGTCCTTCAGTTGGTCTTGCTTCTTTTATTGCTGGTGGAATGTTCTCTGCAGTTGCTTTCAAGTCACCAAATCCAAGACTCAGTCCTCCAAGGAATAACTTTGGGATTTCAAGTTCAAACCCCTGCAAGGTAAATTTGCTGTATGCCTGCTTTGAAGGGATGTTAGCTAGTAATCAGACATTTATGCAAAGGAAAAATGGAACTACTCTTATAATATACAGAGGGGTAAAATTTGAGAATGTTTTTCTAAAACCCAAGGAAAAGGTCTACCTTTTGTAACAGAACTGGTTCAGGTGCCTTCTTCTCAGCGTTTTTGTGCACAAGAACCATCTCCATGCAGGTATACTCTGACGGGACGTTATTTTGAATGCTCATTTTAGAAACCTATTTAACATGGGTGAGAAAGCAGGGTAAAAAGTTGTATTTATTAATAATATATACCACATTTTGAGAGCACACACTTATCCAAAGCATATCACTTATCAGTCCAATTTTCAATTTAATTGATCCCTCCCTCCTTACAACTCTTTGTCAGTGTGAGTAAAAACAGTATGACTTTGTTTGAAATCAGTGTTTGAATGAAAATTGGTCAAACCTTTCTTTTTCTTTTTATTCTTAAGAAAGAAATCCAATATGCATTATAGTAAAATATAGACAAACCTTCTCCTCCAGCTCCTCACTTTCTAATAACCAGGCATGAGCAGTGACTTGGTCTATATGTCTCTTTGAAAGGACCTGGAGAGAATATCAAAATTTATATCAAGCCACATTTCAGAGCATAGTCAAGTATGCATTTCGAATTCCAACAAGATATGATGAATAGGTGATAATTAAGCCTTAGGGTTGAGATATTACATTAGTGAGCTGCATATCCTTCTCTCTTTTCACTTTAAGGTCAACTACGAAGTTGGTCATATCTGCCAAAGTACCAGTAACCTCAACTAGATCAGGAAAAGTTCCATTGTATCTGCCTGATATGATCAATGGACTTCCAAATGATAGGTCCGGAATATGAGTTGGGAATAACTGCAAAACATAAAATAAATGTAACATGTAAATATGATCTTTAAGTAAGCTAGATTAATGAGCTAACGTGTCCACTTATAAGTGAAGACAAAACATTACTGGTTATGTACCTCTAGTGACTCAAGACCTTCTAAACTTCCAATGGTTATATCAGCAACTATAACTGATGAAGCAGTACTGAATAGCCTTTGCATTCGAAAGTCAATTGTATCTGGACAAGGTTTAGAGATGGAGAGAGAGACAGAGAGATAAATCAAACGCAGATATGATTTAGCAATTACTTGCATTGCATGTATCTGAGGATTACAATATGTATAAATTATAATAGGCAACTTTTGCAAAGCCTGAATACCTGAGAATTTATGGTAATGAAAAACCGAAGGTGCATTCATAAAAATTAAGGTTATTCAAAACGAAAAAGAATCAAATTAGCTTGCTTTTTGTGGTTTGGCTGCCTTAAAAAAAAGATTAGCAGATTAGCACTTATAGTGACTTCACAATTGTTAGCACTTCATAGTTTTTTTTTTTTTGAAAAATTAGCACCTTTAGGGTATGTTTGGGAAGGGGTTTTGGGAGGGGAAGGGAATGGAGGGTTTGAAAAAGATTTGTCTATATTTTAATATATATTTGAGATTTAAAAAAAAAATAAAAGAATCACTTGATAGATAACAATATAACAATTTTAATAACACTTCATTTATATTTGAAGACATTTTATAGTCTTCTCAATTTAGAATTGAAAAATATGCCCTCCCCTCCCTTCCCCTCTCCCTCCCCTCCCAAAACCCCCTCCCAAACATCCCTTAGTGAATTCATGACAAATTGCAAAACGAGAAATATTCTTATTTAAGCATCAAATCTGCTCTAACGTCAAGCTTCAATATTAGGTAATTGGACAAGCAAAGACGCCAACCTAAATCATAAGCAGCATCATGGTGACCCCTTCCAATTTGTGCTAACATTTGCAGGAAGTAATGATTACAATGTAAACCTGAAATTTTCAAATTAACAGAAAAATTACTTAATATGCTGCAAAAAATAAACGTATTAATAATGAAGAAATCAATGTTCAAAAAATATCCTTGATATGTGAATATGATCATCCCGAGGGAGGTGTTGTTTTAGGTGATTCTTGTCTCCAATTGGCGCTTCCTCTTCTTCTTAAAGAACAAACAACAAACATTCGTAATTTATTTTATTCTGTAACAATGTGGGACCTATTTGACACCCTCATCTCGACAAATTAAGCAGCATGTCAAAGAATTTGTTTCTCCAGTTGAAATCATTCCTAAATTAAGCTTCATAAGATTTTGGCTACTTGAAAATCATCTTAAGTAAGCAAAACACTTATCAAAGGTTGAAGTGTCAAAGAAACATTGCCAATCAATGATATCAAGAATATATTTTCTGATGACCGCAAAGAGAAGAGGAAGCTAGAATTCTTGCCTATGCCAAAAGTACATATGCGCAGTGCGCGGACTGCTTTCCCACTTGTGACATAGCTTTTAACAAAATTGCATATCTCTCTCTCATCTTCAACAGCCCCATCAGTAACGAGAAAAATAAGAGGGATTGAATCACTTGATTTCCGAAGTAGGTTCATTGCCTATGAGGAAAATATGAAATAAGATATTCCTATGACAATATTCACATATCAAGAATTCAACATCCAAAAATTCTACACGGGATACAAGTTATTAAACACCGCATATAATTTGCTACTTGATAAAAAGCAGGCAATCCATCTACCTTCTAAATTCACGGTTAACATTATAAGCACAGGGACATCAATTCTGAAAGTCACATAAGGCATTAGGCATGTAATATTGTCAATGCTAGAAATCTGCCAAAGACCTAAGGTGCGTTGACTTGAGGTAAGGATGTAGACTCTTAACGAACCATGCAGATTCTAAGACAGATGGAAGAACAAAAAATAAGGATGAGCTAATTCCTCTGTCAAGAAAAAAGCTAATTCTTGTTCATGGCTTTTTAAAATTGATGTAAAAATAATAGAATCAAAGAGCAAAGATAACAAAATAGTGGCCTTGGGCTTTTCATCACCTATTAAAAATGTAATAATACTTTCATTAATGCAGTTGAATTAACAAAATAAAATAACAGAAAAGTTTGAATTAACAAGCCATGAAATAAGAGAAGAATGTTCGGCATATCATCTGCAAAATGTCAAACATATAAGAATTACCCGAGTCAATGGAAGCATGATGTTTGTACCACCATTTGCAATAAAAGTAGTGTTAACCCACTTGGAAGCATTTAAAATTGCTTCCTCTGTAGCTGCTTCCATTGATGGTGACAATAAGTAGCTCTCTCCATTAAAAGCTATAATGTTAAATGTATCTTGTGAGTTTAGTTGAGAGAGTGATGCTAGTAGTGCATTCTTTGCATTTTCAAGAGGACTTCCCTTCATGCTTGCACTTATATCAACTATGAACACCACATCCTTCCTAAAAACCTATCATGTGACGGAATGCTCCATTATAAATTTGCTTGAAAATTAAAGGCAGCTTGATTGGAGGTAATGCACCAGTGAAAGTTGACCAAATTTCATATGTTTCTAGTCAGTTTCATAAATATAAATATATGTCTACGTTAACAAACAATTATTCTTCTTGATGAAATTACTGTTGTTTAGATAAAACAGCAAAGGACAGGCAGATCCTTTCATTTGTTCATATAAGGGGAAGATAATTGTAGAAGGCATACATACAAGCAGCTGCAAGGTAACCAGTAACCAGCCAGCCTTATTTAGCTTTTCTGCCTAACAATCACAAGTAAATTGCACTTTTGAATGCAAAAAATTGACAGAATAATATTGCAACAAACCTTTCTATCCTGGCTATTTTCAGGGTATAGATACAAGCAAAATATCTCCCTTTCATCAAAATCACGCAGGAATGGAGATTGTAAGAGAACACCACCAGATAAGCTACTTGAAGAAACCTGTAAAAGAACCATTAAATTAAGCTAGTATTTGTAATATTTTATTATTGCATATAGCTTTCTGAATGTCTATGGTACAGAATCCACTCCTTTTATTGAATGGCAGTAAAATTTCAATTTTTTTAAATATACTTCTATGCTTCTAGTTCTAGTTCTTACCGTGTATGTGAAACTGAAGTCTGTACTTGACCAAGCTGGTACCTCTGCTTCATATGATAAACTTAATTTGCCAGCTTGTCGCATTAGTCCCTTGGAAATAATCATAAAGATAGTCTTTAGTTCAAGTCTAACAGAAGCCAAACTGAACTTTGTAATAGAGCAATAGTTTTTACCTTAAGAGGATGACTGGAGGTTTTGCATAACACTTCAGTTGCAGCACCAGAATTCACTTTCAAAAATATCTTCTCTTTCTTGGAAATTTTTCTCCCAACAGGGGTGACGTATGATGGAAAGCAGAAAGGGATGCTGAGACAGAACTCGCCATCATGAAATAACATTTTCTGGGACCATCTAATCTTAACTGAGAAGACGGAGCCTCCCTTGAACTGCAAGAAAAAATTAACTTTCTAATATGTAGGTTGTACATGTTAATAACTATCAACTATGAATAGAGTTTGTCAAAAAAAAAATATGAATAGAGATTCATCTGTTTTGCTGTGAAATAGTAACCTGTGGCATCTTAATGGTGTATATTTGGCTTTTCAAAAAGTATCCGTCTTTAGCTTTGGCCACTCTCTGCTTATCCTTTTCATCCTTCAAAGAGACCAATTCAGTATGATAGGATCTTCCAGAATCATCAATTTCGACACCTAGAAGTGAACCCTGTTAGCCACATCATATTTAACTTGAGAACTCATGAAACAATTGGTATGTAATTTCATCAAAATTTAGAGAATGCTCGTATCTTTCACTAAAAAGGTCTTCATAATGCCCCCTCCATCTTTCCTTGATATCTTATTTCATGACTAACACTTTTACACCATCTTTAATGCATCTCACTTGGTTCAAATCTTTTGTATCTTCTTTCAAGACTTAAAGATGGGAAATTACTTAAAGTTTACATTATTCACTAAAAAGGTGGCAGGCATGCCTTTACATTATGAGTTAAATAACTATGCAATAACATATTAAAAAAGGTTTACACGTATGTCCAATAATATTTTCTATATATAGTGACATTTTGTAATATTACTTCTTAAACTATCTCAACAAATATTTACATTGTGAGATATAAATGGATGTGTGAAACTTTTATTTTTATACTATTTTTTACATAGATACTCAATTCTTATATTATAATCTTGACCATACATTGGTCACCAACTTTTATAATAAGAACTTAATTTAAATTTTATAAAAGTAGGTGACATAGTGTCGCCATAAATATTATTAAAAGGAAAAAACAAATATGAAACAAAATCACGGGAACAATAAATAAAACTCATGCAAAAAAAATTCAAGCGTATTTCAATTATTCTTTCAATTTTTCCTAAGTTATACATCTCAAGTTTAGATTAAGTATTTAATTTATATGCCTTATCGGTGTAAAAATGTTTTACATATGCATCCAATAATTTGTTGCCATATCATTTACTTAGTATGACAAGTAATATTTTCATTCTATAAAAGGCCAAAAAAAAGCACTAATAAATATGTGAGGGCTAAAAACATTGATGAAAGAAAATGTAGGAACTAAAAGTGATTGAAATTTTTTATAATAACTAAAAACAAAATTTTCAAATTTTATAAGGAAAAAAATATATTTAACCCTAAAATATATTTATTCCGTCAAAAAATTAAATATATTTATTTACTAGAAAACAAATAGAAGACCTTACCGTACACAACTCACGTGTTTTCACAATTTTAATTTTGGCACGTAAATATTCAGTACTTTGTACATTTATAAAGGGTACATATAATTTTCTAGAAAAAGTTATTTAGCCAAAATGTTCTAGCCAAAAACCAAGTTACAACACCAATTAATTAAGTTTTATAAGCCATTAACTAACTTGCTTTTTCACAGTTTTTAGTCAATGACTTAGAAAACCGTAAAAAAACAGGTTGGTTAATCACTTATAAAACTTGATTAATTGGTGTTTTAACTTGGTTTTTGACTATTTTTGGTTGGAACATTTTAGCTAAATAACATTACCCAATTTTCTGTCATCTTTTTTTTTATGTATGTAATTTTCTATCATCTTAGAAAGTGAAACCAGAGAAAAATTTCAACGACAACTTTCACCGACAAATTTTCGTCACCAAAAAGTTTTCAATTGCTATTACTTTCCAACAAATAGACAGAGTAGTCTTTTAGCAACTTCAACTCTTCAATCATTGAATTTTTCTTTACCTTTCCAACAAATGTATTTACCTGTCTATTTAAAAAAACTGCATATAAAACTAAGACGATGTATTTCCCTTTCTCAAGAAAAATAAAATCCAAACCTTTCTCTCCACTTTATTGGTTGAATAAAGAGAAACAATAAATAATTAATTTCTTTGACAAAAAGATAGTGATTATTTGTCATAAACAAACTAAAACAATGGTGAAAATAATGTTTTTTTTACAATAGTGAAAATAATTGTTTAGAACTTTGACGTAACACGAGTCTCAGAATCTCAGTTTCTCACCTCAAGTTTTTTCATTTGTACAAACTTTTAAAAGAAAGAAACTTTAAAATCAAATAAAAATAAATAATTTTTTAGTGATCTTATGTAAAGTAGAATGCATTTTCTATTTAATTTAATTGCAACTATAAAAGTTGTTTTTTATTTAAAAAAACGCTTATAATTATAATTTTTTATGAACTTATTTTGTGCCAATGAGTTTAATAATCATATATTGATCATGTAAATACTAAATTCGTTTTACAAATGCTCAATGTAATTAGATTTTAATTTTAAGAAATAGTAGTAATATAATTAGATTTACCTGTTCTCCGATTGGTATAGCAATCTGGCAATCACACGTACTACTACTGATGACACAATGCACGCGCCACCTTCCGGTAACCGTTACAAACGCCGTATCCAAACAGCACTCGATTTCCATGCCAATTTCGTGAAGCTGAAGCGGTATCAGTGCCGGAGGATCGGACCGACCGTACACATACGGCTGATAACTCCGAATATCCGGATTGTCAACTGTAGCAGGGTCCGATATCACCGCATAGCACATCGGCGCCGACGGCATGTATCCTTCCGACGACCTCGACATCGTCAGCGTTGACGTAGGAACAGATCCTTTATCGTTGTAAATTCTCTTTGTGAGGTTGAGTCCGAATTCAACGGAGCTGGAGAATTGGTCAGGCCATCGTCGGCACCGGAGATGAGTTTTCCGGCGAGGTTTGTGAAATAAATGAGAAATGGAGAGTTTGGAGGTTTGTTGTTTAGTAAAGGTTTGAGAAATGGCATTAAATGGAACGTAAACCTGAGGTTGAGGGTTTTGAAGAACAGTTAAAGAAGAAAGAGGAAAGGAGTGAAGAAGAAAAGCGAGGGAATAGCAATAGAAAGGTAACTTCAAGTCGTTTCGTTTCGTTCGTACCAAACTCGTCGGAAACGCATTTGGATAGGTGAGAAATTAATTTTTGGCTAAATATCAATTTTGGTTCTTTATCTTTGCTC
The DNA here is from genome assembly GCA_039519185.1 of Astragalus membranaceus. Classification (NCBI taxonomy): domain Eukaryota; kingdom Viridiplantae; phylum Streptophyta; class Magnoliopsida; order Fabales; family Fabaceae; genus Astragalus; species Astragalus membranaceus. The sequence goes on from CM076846.1 coordinate 2,082,770, forward strand.
TAGTCTTCACTTTGGTCTTTTATCTTTTTTTTGTCTGTTTTGGTCCTTTATCTTTTATTTTTCGTTTCATTTTGGTCCCTGCCATCAGTTTAAACTAACGGACGCCACGCTGACAGTTAACTGCTGACGTGGCGTCTTAAGTGTTATGTATAACGTGTCATTCATTAAATGACATGGCATTTTTTGATTTCTTTAAAAAAAACAAAAGACACATAAGCATTTAGTCAGGGGTTCGATCCCTGGCCGGCGGTGTGTATGGAGAGACATCGCTTAGGAGAGGTCCGCCCTTCAATGAACTCCAGTACCTCGAGGGATTAGTCTCCACAGTCGCCGTTGAGGATACCCGGGTTTACCCAAAAACAAAATACACATAAGCATATATGTTTTTTAAATTATAAAATTACAAAATACAAAATCAAATAAAACAAAAGATTAAAACATTAAAACATTATTGTCAAAAAAAACATTAAAACATTAAACCTAACAAAAGAAAGAATTGAGAAATTAAAAAATAACAAATTGACAAAAAAGAACATCAAAAACGAAGAACAACGATTTCAAATTGAGAAATTAATGTTTTTGATTTTGCATTCGTTGAAACGCAATTTTGATTTTGCATCTTCATCTTCTCCACATATCATCGGAACGATTTCAGATCTGGTTTCAATCAACACCACTGTTATTGGATGATCTAGGTTTCCTCAAAACCACTGTTAGGGTTCGATTTGGGATTGATGAAGAATAACCAAATTAAAGCAGAAACATGAACGGATTTCGATTAAAGCAGAAGCAGAAGCAAGAAGAAATCACGATCCGAAACCTGGAGAGCAAGAAGCGATAGAGAACACGGGGAGAGAGAGTGATAGCGCGGTGGGAGAACGCGGTGAGAGAGAGTGAGAGCGCAGAGAGAGAGCGAGAGCGAGAGAGAGTGAGAGTGCGATGGAGAACATTAGCTGACAGAGAGAGTGAGAAACAAAACCCAGATGATGCACGAAACCCAGGAACGATGGGTTTGAGAAAGATGAACAGATTCGATGAAAACGAAAACGAAAACAAACTTAGGATTTGGATCAGAAACGAAATCGAATGGAGAAGAAGAGAAATCTGCTCTAGAAACAAAATCCAAATCTGGGTTTTTTTGGAGAAGAGAGGATTGGGGAAGAAGATGATGCAGATGAACATTTTAATGAAGATGATGATGCAGATGAACAAAATCCAAATCTGGGTTAATATTTGTTTCATTTTAATGTTTTTAGTTTTTGGTTAATTTTTGTTTTGTGTTTTTAAAATATAAAAAGCTTAAATGCTGACGTGTCCTTTGATTATTTGCCATGTCAATTAATGAATGGCATGTCACACCGACACTTAAGACGCCACGTCAGTAGTTAACTGCCAATGTGGCGTTCGTTAACTTAAACTGACGGCAGAGACCAAAATGAAACGAAAACGAAAGATAAAGGACCAAAACGGACCAAAAAAATATAAATGACCAAAGTGAAACTGTTTACCGTGGTTTTTGGTAAACACCGCTAGTTACACGTGTGTGTTGCTCGCGAGACCAACTAGAAACATCTCAGAACATTTGTGTTAAAGTCTTTATTGAAAATAGTTAAGGTTCTTACGGTTTGTTTGAAAATGATAACGAAATGGAGAGTGAAGTAGAAAAGTGTTTGTGCAGAAACGTAAAGGGTTTCAGAAACTTAAACAAATAAGGAAAATAAAATCAAATGCAGTAAAGTGCAGGAATCGTAAAGAAACAAAGAAAAGAAGATCAAATGCAAGTAAATTGCAGGAATCTTAAAGGAATAGTAAAGACATTGCATTGAATTTAAAGTTGGTACGCAGGATCATACATTGTTCGTGATTTGACTCGCTTTTCTCTGATATGCGGAAGTAGGAGTGTTTTCAGAACTTTGTAGAAATGATTCGCGACCTTTGTGCTATGTAAAAAAACACCTATTTGTAAAGAAACACTAATAACCGCATAGCGGTTTCAAAACTAAGCTAACTGTTTGGCTAATTCGACCAAGTAACTTCTCCATCTCTCGACTACATTGTTGTTGTCTCTTTCGACCAGCACTCTTTGACTTGACATGTTGTCTGGATATTGTTCATCTTCCTGTCGAACTATTGGCTTCAGCTTTCCAAATTTCGCTAAGTTATGCGCTACGCTAATTCTCCCTGTTTGCAGCTTCTTGCTGTCGAAATGGTAGTTTCTCTTCTTAAATCCACCAAGTCAAACCTCGTTGACTGCATTTAAGTTTAGCCTGTCGAAAATGCAGACTAACAGAAACCTAGAGCAAAGATAAATGACCAAAAGTGATATTTAGCTTTAATCTTATTATTTATTATTTTTTAAGGGTGCTTTTAAGCAATAGATGAAGTAATTTTTTTATCAGTAAACCACTTAAATTGACTATAGAATATAATACAAAACTTTATTAATGATTGAGATTTGATACTAATTGATTCAATCTTAACAATTCATAACATTTTAAACAATATCATACGTATCAATTTTACTGATTTACTGGTGATGGAATTACCTCACCTTGAAAGCAGTATATCATACGGTGTGACGGGTCATATTTACTGGTGAGGTTGTGACCCACTTTTATATTTCCTATATTAAACTCTAAAAAAATGACAAAAATATCCAACTCTAAATTTGTAATACCAAAGTGTGACATGTCATATTAATTGGAGTTAAATATATATTTATTCCCACAAAAATTAGTAATGTTTTAGTTTTATTGGAATCTCCTTTGCGACGAGGATGGTGCGGGTGTTTTTTTTACCCCCCATTGTACTCCATATCCCTAAATTGACCAAACAAACTAAAATACTCCTAAAACAATCTTAAAAAACGAATTCATTTCTCATTCCATCATATTTCTGGAAAAAGTAAGTTTTTTTCCCTAAACTTCCCGGAAATAGACGTATATCCGGAAAGCTTTCCGGAAATACTATTTTTTGAGGTATTTTCGGAAGGTTAATTTCCAGGGAATTCCGGAAATACCTCAAAAAGAGGTATTTCCGAAAGCCAAAATGGCTTTCGGAAATACCTTTTTTTTTGAGGTATTTCCGGAATTCCCTGGAAATTAACCTACCGAAAATACCTCAAAAAATGGTATTTCCGGAATGTTTTTTTTTTGAAATTTCGTTTTAATTAATTTTTTTTTTGCTTTTTCAGTGGTAACCAGAACAGGAAACATAGAGCGAGGCGAGCATTCAGGAGCAGGACGAGGAGATGAGCAGAGTCCTTCTAGCAGTAGGAGCAGGTTCAGATTGAGGACTAGACAGGCCGGACACGCGTCTGAGCGTCAGAGGCGTGTCCGAGAGCGAGAGCAGGAGTATTATTATCACGAGCCCGCTCAGTTAGACATGCATGTAGATGACCAGACTGAGGCTGGGGTTGCTCAGCATGATGATGAGGCTGCTGAGCAGGTTTTGTTACACCGGTTGCATGTCCACTGCGTTCACAGACTACTACAGACGGGACAGGTAATACTTTTAATAATTTGTTTATTTTTTAACAATTAATTACTTTTAAAAATTTATTAATTACTTTTATTTTTTTACAAGACCGGGGTAAGATTAAAGTTGCTTCTCATTGGGGGAAGATACTGAAGATGAGACCTCAGCAGCACCACCCACATATAGCAGGATGGTTGCAGCAGACTCATCTGTTTGAGCTGGACATCACACCTCTCGGCAACATCAACCACGAGCTCATATCAGCTTTTGTGGAGAGGTGGCATTCTGAGACCAGCTCATTCCACATGTCGTGGGGGGAGATGATAGTGACGTTGGACGACGTGTCCGCGATGCTCCACTTGCCGCTCACCGGCACACCGTTGGCGCATCGGCCACATTTTGACATTGCCAATGTTATTCGGGCTGGAGGTGACCTGCTGGGCATAGACCACACAGCCTGCTGGGCAGAGTGTCAGTTCAACAGGGGACCGGCATTCCGATTTTTCTTTCTTGATGGCCGCATACACACAGAACATGGAGCGCGGCCATCTTGATCAGGCGGCACGGTGCTATCTGCTACACTTGTTGGGCAGCGACATTTTTGCCGACAAGAGTCACACATCTGTCCCTGTCAAGTGGGTGACTCTTATTTCTGACTTTGACCTGTGTGGCCAGTGGGCTTGGGGTCCAGCTGCTCTAGCTATTCTCTACGAGCAGCTGAATGATGATTGTTACTGGGAGACGTCGCAGATTGGCGGATACGCTTCTCTGCTGCAGGTATTTAATTAATTAATTATTTTTATTTTTATTTAATTACTTTTATTTATATAATTACTTATTTAATTTTATTATTATTTTAGTGCTGGATATATGAGTATTTCCCCACCATTGTGGTGCGGAAAAACTTCGGTGCCAGTCAACTTCCACGTTGCAGCGGGTGGGCGAACAAGAAGTGCGATAGTATCAAGCTTCCAGAGTTTCGGCAGCTGCTGGATGAGTTGCAGAGGGAGCAGGTCATATGGAGCCCCTGGGACGACCGCAGACAGTACCTCTAGTTTCACAACATTTCATTATTCAGAGGTTGGCTGTTGTGGGGGGATGTGGCTGTGCCTTATATGCCAGACAGGGTCCGTTGGCAGTTTAGATATGTCCAGCAGATTCCTGATCCACCTATTTCGGGCCCACGTCCATCTTCGGAGTTCATAGTACAGCAGCTGATGTTCTATCAGTCCACCAGCGCGGTCTTTTAGGGACAACGGTCGACGGACACCCGTCCGGGTGCTTGTGATGACGAGTACCTACCATGGTACTTGCAAGTGTCCATTCCCCGCCAAACTCCGGCTCCGCCTTCACCTCCAGCTCCGCCTTCGCCTCCAGAGGATGTTGGTCCACTTCCCTATGAATCCAGGATGGAGAGAGTAGCTAGGCATGTCCAGGATGTCTATGATAGTTTTTTGGCAGTCGACGGCATTCCTGGGGATGTCTATGATAGTGTGTTGGCTGGTTTACAGCATTTAGACATTTAGTTGTATTATTTTTTGTATTTTTACTGTATTAATACTGTATTATTATTGTTTATTAGTTTAGAAAGTTTCGTTACATTTAATTATTTTGCGTAAATTTTTTTTAATTTTTAAAAAAAAAAATTTAAAAATTTCCGGAAATACACATATTTCCGGAAGGCTGAAATATGTGTTTTCTAGAAATACCACAAAAGAGGTATTTCCGGAAGCCATTTTTGTAAAAAATATTTTTTTAACGAAAAACTAGGGGTATTTTGGGGATTTATGGTAAAATGGGGGTATGGGGTCTAATGGGGGGGTACAAAAAAAACTGCCGAATGGTGCGTGTTTTTCGGGAATTATTGGAATCTCCAATAACTTGCATGTTGAGCTCCTTGCGATTTTTTCAGGGTTTCAATTTGGCTTGAAGCAAAGGATATAGAAACCTCATCTGTTATTCTGTTTCCCATATCTGTATCCTATTTTGTTTCCCATATCCGATATCTGTATCCATTTAGTGTCCTCTCCAATTAATGAATGTAAGCTTTAAGCACAAGTGGAGTAAGCGGCGTACCTAGGACCTTGTTTTTTTTTGGTCGAAAGTGGATTGATTTTATAAAACCGGGCCAGGCCCAAACCAACACACCCAAAGGGTTACAACCGTTGATCCAGCTCCACCACACAGATACACAATGAGTCTTACAACATTAGCCCATCAACCGGAACAGAGGATAGCCGGTAACAACAACTAAACATAAAACAGTTGGGAATCATCAGAAAGCCATAATTGGCATTTACTACAGAGTGAGACAGAGGCCTAAATAGGAAAGAAACCCTAAAACACCCCCAATCTCCGCAGCGCCTCCAGCCACCACCATTCTCACCGGACCATCAAACTGCCCGCAATACATTACTTCTTTTATCCTCACCTATAGCACATCTCAAGGGATTTGGCAGGTTTGAACATCCAATTGCTGGGAAGCATGTTACGCACAGCTAATTGGGCAAGATTGTGAGCAACGGTGTTACCTTCTCGAGGTGTCCAGGTAAAACCACACCTTAAAATTCTCGATTTAAGCTCCAAAATGTCAGAAGTGATACTAATTAGCTACTGCTTCACCATGCTTCCTCTACACACTTCCACGATCTCGAGAGAATCACTCTCAATTATCACATCTTGAAGTTCCAAGTTAGCCGCAAGCTGAGGCCCTAGACGAACCCCTTGCGCTTCAGCTTCCAACGGAGATTGAGCATGGATCTTCTCAACAGCACCCGTAAGCACGTCTCCATTACTATCTCTGCACACACTACTAACATATCCACATTTCAAAACTTGATCAAACTGTGCATCACAGTTGATCTTCACAGTTTCACCTCTCGGAGGTCACCGAATCTTTGCATGGCTAACAGTTTGAGTACTCTTGAGAGCCTGACTGTCTTCTGAGATGCAACCAGAAACTCAAAGCTTTGAGTTTTTGAAACAGTTATCACTCCCATAGGATTAGGGTTAGTAGTCTGGTGAATTTTGTCATTTCGAGCCTTCCAAATATTCAATAGTGTAATTGAGATTAAAGAAGCCCTCTCAATATTAGCAATATCTTGAGGACACACCAAGAACTCCTCCAACCACTTAGAAATTGATGTTACAACATAGGGGTTTGGCACAGGGCAAGATTGGAGTCCAAACCAAATGGGAACAGTCCATGGACAGAGGGGAAGAAAATGTCCTATAGTTTATTGGCCATTGAGACAGATACGACACAACTCATCATGGGCACATTTTCTCCTTAGAAGGTTTGCCTTAGTTGGAAGTGCATTTTGGCAAGCACGCCAAATAAAGTGTTTCACTTTCTCTGGTACCCTGATATTCCATAATCTCTTCCAAAAATCAGGGCTAATACAGTCAGATGAGGAAGGGCCCTCATTCTTTATGAAATTAGCAGCAGTATAGGCATAGTACCCTGATTTAACCGAATACATACCATTAGAGGAAGATGGCCAGAATAGAGCTGCATTGTCAATAGACCTGCTAATAGGAGTTTGAAGAGCAGCTATAGCAGATTGAAGGGAGAGAACCTGTTTGACTTTGGCTACATTCCGTTCAGAACTGTTAGAAATCATAAGCTCACTGATTTGACAGAGTTTGAAATAGGGTTCATAGTCAGTTGGGAGCCATCTGCAAGCCAGTTAACTGTATCTATAGGGAGGTTACAATATTTACCTACAGGCCCATCTTCCTGACTTTAAGAGCAAATCCCTTCCATGTAGCACGCTTTTCCACACCCAAGAGTCCCCATTCCTCCCTTTCACCTCCCACATACCCTCTTTACAACAATATATGCTCTTAAGAGTTACTGCCCAGAATGCATTTGGGTTATGATGTAGTCTCCAAGCCTGTTTTGATAACAAAGAGGAGTTGAGGTTATTAAAGTTCCTAAAACCAATCCCCCCATCACCCTTAGAGCAGCATAGAAAGTCCCATTTTTTCCAATATACCCCCCTTTTATTCACAATAGAGCTCCACCAAAACTGAGATAGCAGAAGTGATGTCTTTACAGAAGTTTTTTGGTAGCCTTAGAATGGACATCAAGTAACTAGGAATAGCTTGGATAATTGACTTGATTAAGGTTTCCTTCTTGCCTGATTTAACAGGCTACCTTTCCAACTTTCCAATTTATCGAAAATCATGTTTTTAATGTATTGGGTTATAGAGGCATTTTTTTAAATAGACCAATAAATAAATTACACATCTAGTAATTGTCGTCTACGTGATTCCATTCAATAATGAATTCATTATAAAAGTTATTCAATACTCCCTCTGATCATTATAATAAGCAAAAACAACTACTTTCTCCGTGATTAAAAATTCAGTTAAATGTAATTAAATGTTTAAATTTCATGAAAAGAAAATTCAAATTTACTAAATTGACATTTACAATAATTAATAGAAAATCTTCTATTTCACTTTATTGTCGACAAGTCAGTTAAATAAAATGTTTATTTGGAATCTGTAAGGTCTAGCTCAACTAGCAATTGTCGAAATTGTTAGGCTGGATATCATGACCAAAAATTGATTTTTTTTGCTTATAATAGTAACCGAATGGAGTACATCGCTCTCAAATATAAGTCACTAAACAATCGTTCACCATATCAATTGATTGATATAGAGCAATAGTTCACAAAATAAATTTGGGGGTCGTGGTACAAACTTTTAAATTGGAGGAAATAAATTTTAATTTATAGGAAGTAAATGCATTTACTTATTTTTCAAGGGTGTAACTGACCCTTGAATTCAATTTAGATATGCCCCTGCGTGGAGTTTTTTTATAAGCAAATTTCATTTAAACGGGGGAACTTGGTACAAAAGGTAACAGACTCACAAGGAAAACATTTTTTAAATCTTAGTCTTTAAAATTTACCTAATTTTAGTTTTTGTTTGAAATTTCAATCTCTTCTTCATCCACTTCCACCTCACCAAATGTTATCATTTAGTATTGTTCAGATCACTATTAAGGATTAGAGACGAAAATAAAAATGGAACCATATAACTTAATCTAAAGACGAGCTTATCTAGATTTAATTTGTCAAAACGTTTTGCACAATAAAGTAATTCTCACACTTAATATATAAATCAATTCACTCCCTCAAATGATCCTGATCCAAAATACAAATAAGTGAACACTCAGATACCCATTGAGTATCAGAATCCTCCAAATAATACTAAGCGTACTAATACTAATTGTGTCTTATCTTGCCTTGAGGTTTTTAGAAGGAAATGTTTTTTTTTTAGATAAGCAAATGATTCATTGAAAAAAACAGAGCACAATGCGTGCCCAGCCATTACAATGATAGGGGGAGGGCCTCCTCAAAACCTCCTTTGTCAAAACCCATTAGGGAAAAAAGACTCAGGTAGGAAAAAGAGTACCTCGCACCTAATGCACAACAATGAGACTAAAAAGTCCTAACTCATTGCTTCTCCCCCGACTAAGGTTACAAAGGAACGAAAGTTATGCATGAATGTTATTACAACATTGCCAAATAGCCCATTGGGCAATGATACCAATCCGACCAAGTCACCCTGCAGTTCCTTCCCCTCCTTGGCTTGAACCAGCTACAACAGTCAAAGTTAAGTCCAATTACAAAGTAGATATTACACCCAACGGACTATTGTACCACTCCGCCCACCCTGCTTGACAGTTCTTCCCTTTCCTAGCTTTGAACCAACACCATGCCGTGTCTTTAATGCCCAAAAGTAGTGAAGGAATTGACAACACCTCGCCCTTAAATACCACTCTATTTCTCGCCATCCAAATATTCCATATGACCGCCAGCCAAATGAGATGCTTGACTCGTTTTTGCCTCTTGCCTTTGATCATCTTTCCGAACTCCATAAAATGCGTCGTTACATCGTCTTCATCACAATAAGGCTCCCCCAACCAAGAAAAGACCAGCTGCCAAATATTTTTAATAATGTGACAATTCAAAAATAAATGAGATACCGTTTCATCTTCCAGGAAGCAAAAAACGCAGCCCTTTTCGTGTTGCGAATGAATTACTCCTCTTCTAAACAAAGCCTCCCGAGTCGCAATCCTATTGTGTAGAACGCGCCACGCAAAAATAGTGATCTTTGACGGAGCATCGTTCCTCCATAGTTTCTTGCAAGCGTTGATCAAGCTATCCGAAAATTGCTCACTATCACCTGCAAAAACACCAATCAACCAATCATAACTACGTTTTACCGTGAAACCCTTTGCCGGATCCAATGTCCAGCTCCAAGTGTCACTGATGTCACATTTTGGCGTGACTGGCAGCAGCATTTCCAGCAGGTAGTCGAGCTGCTGCTGCTCGGTTTGCTGCAAAACCGAAGTCATGTTCACAGTCCACTTCCAACCGTTATCCGTCCATAACCCCATGTCTTCCACCACTGCGTTTTGCTCGCAACAACTGTCAAATAACCGAGGAAAAAGTGCAGCAATCGGATCCCTTCCTAGCCAAGAATCTGTCCAAAACTTTACTAAATTCCCTCTTCCCAATTTTAATTTAATTAAGCCATCAGACCAACCTTCCTCCAGAGAACTACCCTCCCCCAATATGCAAAGATCTCTCCACCAAATAGATAATTTCCCCCCATCCTCTTGTATATTCCGATGCTCTTGGCCACCTACCAATTATCCCATATCTTGCCACTAATAACTTGCTCCATAATTGACTTCCTTCCTCCACCAATAGCCTCCATCTCCATTTTGTTAACAAAGCTATGTTAAAGGCTTCTAGATTTTTAATACCAAGACCCCCTTTATCCTTCGGAGTACATAGAGTATTCCATCTCACCCAAGCCATCTTTTTCGATTCCTCATCCCCTCCCCACAAAAACCTTCTTTGCAATTTTGTGATTTCATCGATAATCTTCCTCGGAGCCTTGTAGAATGAGAAGAGATATAAAGGAAGAGAGGCTAACACCGAATTGATAAGTGTTACTCTTCCCCCTATGGACAATTGCCTACTCTTCCAACTATTTAGCCTAGCTTTTATCACATCGATTACCGGTTGCCAAGTTGCCACTCTTCTTGGGTTTGCACCTACCGGAATCCCAAGAAATTTGAAGGAATCCTTGCCCACCCGACACGCAAGGAATTGGGATATGCCCTCCAAGATCCTCTCTTCCACATTGAAACCGATCACGTTACTTTTAGAAAAATTTACCTTTAGCCCTGATGCTAGTTCAAAAGGCCTAAGTATTGCTTTCAAGCACCAGATGCTCTTATCACCTCCATCACACAAGAATATCGTATCATCCGCAAATTGTAATAATTCAACTGAGAGCGAATTGCTTACCTTGAAGCCATTCAAGTTTCCAGTTTCTACCCCTTTCCTTACAAGTCCCGCTAGTCCTTCCGCCGCTACTAAGAATAAGAACGGTGCTAGTGGATCACCTTGTTTCAGCCCCTTTTGAGCCACAAACTCCTCCGTTGGACTACCATTAACTAAAACCGATATTGAATTGGAAGTAAAGCACACTCTCATCCATTGTCTCCATTTTTCGTTAAAACCCAGCCTTCCCAGCATATAATCAAGATAAGCCCAGCTCACAGAGTCGTAAGCCTTTTCAAAGTCTGCCTTTAAGATTACACACTTTTGTTTTTTTCTTTTCGCCATATCCATTACTTCGTTCACCACAACCACCCCGTCCAAGATGTTTCTACCTGCTAGGAAAGCATTTTGACAATCCGATATGACACCTCTTAATACCTTCTTAATTCTCCCCGCAAGGACCTTTGCAAGCATCTTGTATAGGCAACCAATTAATGAGATCGGCCGGTACTCTCCTAACCCTTGAGGATTCTTTGTTTTGGGAATAAGAGCAAGAAAGGAGGCACTAACCGCTTTAGGAAGCCTAGCATACTTGTGGAATTCTTTAAAGAACTTCAATATCTCCGGAGCTATTAGATCCCAGCATGACTTTATAAAGTTAAAATTAAACCCATCCGGACCCGGGCTTTTGTTGCCGTCACACTCCCACACCACCTCCTTTATCTCCTCTTCGGTAAAAGGCATCGAGAGAAATTCGTTATCGATTCCGGTTATGTGATTAAAATGGATACCATCAAGAGTGGGCCTATGGTAGTTCTCCTCTTTAAATTTTCCTTCAAAATGATTCTTTACTGCCATCTTCACCCCGTTTACATCTTCCACCCAAACCCCATCTACCAGTAATTTTGTCAGTTGAGTACGCCTTCTGTTGCCTTTCATACAAGCATGAAAATATCTACTATTAGAATCCCCCTCCGACAACCATCTTACACGTGACTTCTGAGCAATAAGGCTTTCCTTTGCGTGCAATTCTTGCCAAAACTCTTCGGTTAAGCGTCTCCTTTGATCATCATCAGCTCCACCTCCATCCGATGCCACCCTCTCCTTTTAGAAGGAAAGGTACTGCAAAGGGAACACATCTCATACTAGTTTTCACCACAATGCTTATGTCCCTCCCCCAAACCAACATATCTTAATCTTAATCTTAGAAATCTTAAGAATATAAATCTTTGGAAGTCTCCCACTCCACTTTCCCTCCAAAATTCCCAGCACCCTCCCCCCTCTCTTTTTTCATATTTTTATTTAGGAAAAAAAATAGATCTATAAATTAATGATGATGAAAATTAATTTCGTGATAAATTACGTAAAATGTGATGTTAGCCAGTGTGTTTTGGGGTACTTTAGAGTCCAGAAAAAAAAATTAACTGTTCAAATACACAAAGTTTGTTCATTGATAACCAATTTCGTTAAAAATAATTGATTTTGTAACAAACTATGTAAAGTGTGGTGCTAAACAGTGGGTTTTGGGGTACTTTAGAATTTTTTTAAAAAATTAGATGTACAAATACATGAAATTTGTTCCTCAAACTAAAAGTTAATTTCGTGCCAAAATACGTAAAGTGTGACACTGAGCAGTGTGTTTTGGGGTACTTTTATTTTTTTTTTCGTTTCCATGTTTTAAGCAGTGTGTTTTCGGGTACTTTAGGGTTAAAAAAAATTTGAACTGTTCAAATACGCAAAGTTCGTTCCTCAATAACCGGTTTGTTGAAAGAAAATAGTAATTTTGTAATAAAATACGTAAAGTGCAATGCTAAGTAGTGTGTTTTGGGGAACTTTATCGGTCGAAAAAAATTTTAACTGTTCAAATATGCAAAGTTTGTTCCTCAGTAATCGGTTTGGTGGAAAAAATAATTTCATGACAAAATATGTAAAGTGCGATGCTAAGTAGTGTGTTTTCGGATGCTTTAATGTTTGCAAAAAATTCAACTATTCAAATATGCAAAATTTATGCCTTAATAGCCGATTTGATGAAGAAAAAAATATATAATTTCGTGACAAAATACGTAAAGTGTGATGCTAAGCAGCGTGTTTTGGGGAACTTTTGGGTTCAGAAAAAATTTTAACCATTCAAATACTCAAAGTTCAGTCCTCAATAACTGATTTGTTGAAACAAATAATAGTTTCGTGACAAATACGTAAAGTGTGATGCTAAACAGTGTGTTTTGGGGTACGTTAGCGTTTAGAAAATTTTTAACTTTTCAATTACTCAAAGTTCATTCCACAATAACTGGTTTGGTGAAAAAAAAAATTAATTTCGTGACACAGACCGGTGCAACTCACCCTTTTGGTGATTCCACCACTTCAAAAATCAATTTCTTTTTTTTACTTTTTCTCTTTATATTTTTTAGGACCATATTTTTCCTACTCTTTATAAAAATAATTTATTTTTATACTTCTTCTCCTTATCTTTCTAAACTCGAAATATTAATTAAATTCATTTAGTTCGGTCACTACCAATTCATTTATTGAATTCATTTATTCTTAGTATCTATAGATAGCAATTTTAAAATCTTCTTATTTAATTTAGAGTTATAATTAAATTTTTACTCACAGATATTAGACTATATATTTTATAAACCAATACCGTTACTATGTATTATGTGTATGGAACGATTTGTCTGGATTATATCTATACACACTCTATTTTAGTTTATAAATTCGTAATTACCTTTTTTTATTACACATTTTTTAATTCATACTTACTTTCAATTTAAACAACGCTTTTTCTTGTTGCAATTTAATAAAGAAATTTTACCTAACAACAATTCTATATTAGCTAGAGTTTTTACCCCGTGCAGCGCACGAGTCAATGCGCTAGTAATAATAATAATCATATAATAATAATATAAATCTTAGGGAGTCTCCCACTCCAGTTTCCCTCCAAAACTCCCTCCTCCCCCCTCCCTCCCCTACCCCACCCCACCCACACACACCCTAACCCCCCTCCTTTTCTTTTCATTTTTTATTTAGAAAAAAATTAGATAAATAGGATAATGAAGATGAAAATTAATTTTGTGATAAATTATGTAAAGTGTGGTGCTAGCCAGTGTGTTTTGGCGTACTTTAGAGTTCGAAAATAAATTTAACTGCTCAATAAATACGCAACGTTTGTTCCTTGATAACAAATTTCGTTAAAAATAATTGATTTTGTAACAAAATATGCAAAGTGCGACGCTAAACCGTACTTTAGAATTAAAAAAAATAGATGTACAAATACATCAAGTTCGTTCCTCTATCTAAAAATTAATTTCGTGGCAAAATACGTAAAGTGCAACACTAAGCAGTGTGTTTTTGGGTACTTTCACTTTTTTTTCTTTTCATGTTTTAGGCAGTGTGTTTTTGGGTACTTTAGGGTTCAAAAAAGTTTGAAATGTTCAAATACGCAAAGTTAGTTCCTCAATAACCGTTTTGTTAGAAGAAAATAGTAATTTTGTAATAAAATACGTAAAGTGCAATGCTAAGCAGTGAGTTCTGGGGTATTTTATCAGTCGAAAAAAGATTTAATTGTTCAAGTATGCAAAGTTTGTTTTTTAGTAACCGGTTTGGTGGAAAAAATAATTTCATGACAAAATATGTAAAGTACGATGCTAAGTAGTGTGTTTTCGGATGCTTTAGTGTTCGCAAAAAAAAATAATTCAACTATTCAAATATGCAACGTTTGTGCCTCAATAGCCGCTTTGGTGGGAAAAAAAAATATAATTTCGTGACAAAATACGTAAAGTTTGATGCTAAGCAGCATTTTTGGGGTACTTTATTAGTGTTTGGAAAAAAAATTAACCGTTCAAATACTCAAAGTTCATTCCTCAATAACCGATTTGTTGAAACAAATAATAATTTTGTGACAAATATGTAGACTGTGATGCTAAGCAGTGTGTTTTGAGGTACTTTAACGTTCAGAAATTTTTTAACTCTTTAAATACTCAAAATTCATTCCTCAATAACTGGTTTGGTGAAGGAAAAAAAAAATTTCGTGACACAGACCCGTGCAACTCACCATTTTAGTGATTCCACCACTTTAAAAAGTCAATTTCTTTTTATACTTCTTCTCTTTATATTTTTTAGAACCATATTTTTCTGAATCTTTAAAAAAATTATTTTTATACTTCTTCTCTTCATCTTTCTGAACGAGAAATATTTATTAAATTCATTTAGGTTGGGTTACTACCAATTCATTTATTGAATTCTTTTCTTCTTAGTATCTATGGATAGCCAATTTTCACGCCAAAAAAATGGATAGCCAATTTCAATTTTATAATCTTCATATTTAACTTATAGTTATAATTTAATTTTTATTCACAGATATTTGACTATATATTTTACAAACCAATCCCGTTACTATGGATTATGTGTATGGAACAATTTATTTGGATTATATGTATACACACTCTATTTTAGTTTTAAAGTTCGCAATTACCTTTTTTATTACACACTTTTTTTTAATTCATACTTACTTTCAATTTAAACAAAGATTTTTTATGTTGTAATTTAAAAAATGAATTTTATCCAACAACAATTATATATTAATTAGAGTTTTTACCCCGTGCAAACGTAAGGGTCAAGGTGCTATAGTATATATATTCATCTTATACTCCCAAAAATTCTAAAAATAAATAAATAAATAAATAATACCACAAAAACCATGAGAATCTCTAATTCGCTTCTTTTAGAGGAAGTTCAATCCATAAATTAAATGGTCCCCCTAATCCTTAACTCGTGCTACGGTGAAAAGGCAGGCATAATCAATCATGTGCGAAACTTTGACTCAAAGATAAGCTAAGGATCACCAGTAGAATTTATTTCGAATTTATTTTTTATAATTGCAAGTCAAATGGACAACACCAGGCCTACAGACAAGTTTGTTTTTACATTTTACATGTATGTAATCTTCAACATCATATACTATGCAAAGCTCATGCGAGGATATTAGTCTTTTGTTCAAAAGTGTTGAAATAATTTGTGGAAAGCGAACAATAATTTGTGTATACAAAAAACAATACTATGCGTACAATACAACCTCAGCTTGAGTAATTATTAATCATAGTCATAGTCATAACAACCTATATCAAGTGAGAATAGTAGTAACCAAGTGATAGCCGCAGATTTAGGTGACTGATTAGGGGAAAGTGGAAACTATTAATTGTATTAAGTGTAGCCACCAGCCCACCATATTTTGTTGGGGTTTTGAAGTTTACTTTTGATGTGTTGATACATTGTCTGGTGCGTTCTTTTTTTTATAAGCAAATGTTAGTGGAGTGGAGGAATATTAGTTTTCAGAGTTTAAACTCTAGATATTTTTTATGTCTTTTAGCTCGCCAACTGAATTACCTTCCTGGGACACATTGTCTGGGGTTGAAGTTGAAACAAATTTCAAAGAGGTGGTCCCCTCTCATTTTAGGTGGTCACACCATAAATGAGGTGTGTGTCATTTTCATACTTGATGCCAACCCCAAGGGTAACATATTTCAACACTAAATAAATACATATTTTTTTGTGAGTATATTACATTTTCTTACTTATAATTAGAAAAATGTTCTATTTGGCAAGACCAAAATGTTTATAGCGGATATATTTGTAGTAAGTGTTTAATACACTTTTTTATATATATTTGTAGCAAGTGTTTAATACTATTAACTTGAGACTTTTTTATAGCGCTTTTTCGGTATTGCTACTTAAATTTATAATAATGTTTCATTTTTCAATTGTTTTTAACTTTATTTCTTCAATAAAATTCATCATTTATCATCTATTGAATGAACCTTATTTCTCATTTTTTTAAGTATTAATTATAAATGAGTTTATGTCTTTTTATATTTAGAAGTTAATTCAATTACTAGTTTTACCAGCCTTTTAAATTGATTTGAATTTGAGGGGGCGACAATATCAAATTGTTTGATTTAATAAAAGAATTCTACATTTATAATATATGCATAAACATTAATTTTAACTAATATTTTTTAAGCAAAAAAGATATGTAACTATATTGTTTTTTAGTTATAAATGTTATTAATACACACAGCTACCTATTGACAAATAGCAAAAAATTAGAATAAATAAACAAATAATCCTTAAAAGATAGCAAAATAATGCCCAAAAGTACTATCCACCGAGCCATATTATTGGTGTAAACCCGGTATCTTCTTCACGCAATTGCAAAGACTATCCCTCGAGCTGGGTAGGACCACAATCAGAGAATAACACTATGTGAAAATTTTTACAACACAGACCTCTCTCAAACACTCCATGACCCCAGTACACCCACACCCTCTAAAGAAAATATTTAACTACATCTCACAACACTCTAAAACAAGAGTATAAGAGAAAAAACAAAGTCAAATACAACTTAAGGTGTTTTTGATTGGTGTATATTGTAATGAAAAACTTGAGCCCATTATATAGTATTGGTCTCCCTCTTACTTCACAAAACTAAGCAATGTTGGACCTTTTCAATATGCTCAAATTCAATCAACTCCAACAACTCCACCTGGATTGTAATTGATACCCGAGACATCTTCAGCTTTCATTGTCTACACCACCGACAATTATAGTTCAAAAGAACTATCATACTTCACCGTGAAGAGTAAACTTCACTTTGAAGCTAAACCACTTCAACAATTTCTCCGTACCAAAAAAAACACACTACCCTCAACCCCTGTATTTAATTAGGTCCACAAACATAATCAAGCACGGCAATAACACACATTGATGGGAGGCATTGACATTGTAGCCCCTCCAAGATTCAACTGTTTTATACTTTTATACAACACCCCAAATCAATTCAGTGGGCCACTATTTTAGGTGAGCTTGCTTGGCTCGAGTATACTATGCTAGTAATGTTTAGTCACTCCTGCAGGGCCCACCGACCAGTATCTTCCATTGCAATGATTTATATATATGCTACGGTCTTATCTTCAATATTTTAATTTCATTATTTCATTATGGAATGATTCGCATTTTGAATTCATCAAATCCAATTTAAAAACATGGAATATAAATCATTCAATCTTCGTCCAATGATCCAATGGCTAAGATCTTTTGACTGTGCTACTTGGATTTTTTTTATTGCACTAAATCTAAATCCTTGCGACCTTTCAATATCCCACGCAAGTATTCTGTATCTGTGTATCATGAAGGTTGTAGAAAGAAACATTTTTGCCACAGAAAACGACAAGTCCCAAGCCTTAATGATAGACAAAAGGACCTTCTTGACTTTTGAGTCTTACAGATGAGAAAAAGAATAGAAGAAAACTTTATAATGATATGTTTGGTTGTGAGAAGATATTCTAGAGAGAAAAAAGGCGTGAGAAAAGAGAAAAGTATGAGAATTAAAGTAGATTTGATATATTTTGTGTGATATAAAAGAATGAAGAGAGAAAAATGTTGATTATTATTTACTAAAGTACAACAATACCCATGGATCTTAAAAAATCTCCAAGCAAAATAATTTATTGTTCAATTACTTTATGTTAATTTTAATTAAATAATTAATTTAGTTTAAATAACTCAGTTATTCTCAAAATATAGCCAAACAGTTGAAATTGATTTAATTTTTATCGAAGAAGAATCACATAGTACAAGAGGTACTATATAGTGTGACAGTGATTCGTAAAGACGTATTCAATTGAAATCGATAAACATTTTCATCATATGACAGCTATGAGAAATAATTACTGAAGCACAATGCATGTCTTGATAGTGATCAAAGATACAAGTAATTTGCAGGATAATATTTTTTATACTCCCACCGTTAGTTCTTATTACCCCCCCCCCCCCCCCCACAAAAAGTATTTATCCCTATTTTACCCCTTAAAAAATACAAATCCGTACTAAAACACAATCCATTTTACCCCTTAATTATTATTTTTTTTAAAAATAAAATAGATATGGATATCGATGATCTTTTGGTTCTGTTTAGTGTGTAGATATTCGTTACACGTGACGATGTTGTACGCCGGCTAGATAATCTAGGCAAAAAAAATCGGTTTTCGAGCAACCTACTCCTATTGTCCCGTAACCACATCCAGAAAAATCATAAAAATCAATGCTCATTACTCCCCTAAACGGGACTTCTTACATGACTCCGGGACTCAAAATCCAAAATTCCATCGTTTACTATTTTTTATTAATTTTTTGAATTTTTCAAAATCTCCAAAAAAGATATCATTTTAACAAAACGGATTTATCATTTTAATAGATAAATCCGATTTTAAAACATGCAAACCGGATTTATCTATTAAAATGATAAATCCGTTTTGCATTTTTGTTTAGGGGTAAAATGGGAATAAAATAAAATTGTGGGAATATGGTGTTTTTTTTTTGGTCAGAAGAATATGGTGTTTAAGTGGGGTATAAAAAACACTATCCCAATTTACCAGATGCTCAACATTGGACTGCATATTTCTTAGCCCAGCCCAACATTAGACCACCGGGCCAGAAATTTTCTAATTTGTTTGTACTTTTTAGCCATAATATGTTCTATTTCCTCAAATCAATGTGGTAATCTATTTCTGCAATAATACTATTTTTTATTTTATTTGGTAATTTTACAAATCAACATTGGTTCAAAAAAAGCAATTTCACAAATCAATCTGATACAAAAAAGTCAGATTTAATTTCACAATAAAAGAATCCTAATACATATCAGCCTCATACAATTTACAACAATTTACAAATCATCTTGATTCAAAAGTTGGTTTAATTTTGCAAATGTATATGATACAAAAGAAGTCAATTTCCTCGTACTACTCCTAATCTCACAAAAAAGTCTAATTTTTTGCTCTCTCCATCACGTTTTCAGAATTCCTTTACTTGTAAAGGTCGTCCTCTAAGTTCTCTTCTCACTGTTTGTTGGAATTTTCAAGCTCTTCTCGAATCTGTATAACCCTCAACCGATTTTCACCTTATTTCATTGGTTTCTCATATTCAGATCTAGAGTCCCCGGGGCCATTTGGTCTTCAAATACGGGGATAGTCTGGACTTTCCGCCTTTCCTCCTACACCAACTTTGTGGGTCTCTTGGTCCTCTCTGTGAAGCCTATGCTCTTGCTTAGTGTGTTGGAGTTGATTGGAATTGAGCATCTGGAAAAAGTACCACATTGCTTAGTTTTGTGAAGGAAGAGGGGGACTAATGTTATATAATGGGCCCAAGTTCTCCTTTACAAAATGCACCAGTCAAAAACACCTTAAATTTGTATTTGACTTGTTTTTTATTTTCTTATACTCTGGTTTTAGGTGTTGTGAGATGTAGTTAAATATTTTCTTTGTAGGGTGCACTGCGGCCATGTGGTGTTTGAGAGAGGTCTATGTGTTGTAAAAAATTTCACACAGTGTTATTCTTTGGTTGTCATTAGACAACAGTTCATGGTTTCTCTCCGGTTTTGGAGTTTTCCACGTTAAATTCTTGTGTTTCAATTGTGTTCATTTTATTTCTCTATGTTGTTTTTTCCAACAACTGGTATCAGAGCTTTTGGTTCGGTGTGGTATAAATTTCTTAGTATGCTCTGTGGTTGCAGCTTTGTCTGATCTTCCACATCAGAAAAGAAGTTATATAGAGAAATTTGATGGAAGAATCAATTTTGGCTTGTGGAAAATATAAGTCAATGATGTGTTGATACAATTGGGGGTTGCACAAAGTGTTATGTCGACGACTTTCGACATGTAGAAATTCTTGAAATGGTTTAGCTTCAAGTGTAATATACTCTTTATGGTGGAGTATGATTGTTCTTTTGAACTATGATTGTTCTTTTGAACTATGATTGTCGGTGTAGATAATGAAAGCTGAAGATGTCTCGTGTATCCATTACAATCAAGGTGCATGAAGATTTTTGGAGTTGATTGGAATTGAGCATCTTGAAGAAGTTTTGTCGATGGTTTTCGGCATAGAGAAATTCTTGAAGTGGTTTAGCTTCAAGTGAAATATACTCTTGATGGTGGAATATGATAGTTCTTTTGAACTATGATTTTCGGTGTAGACAATGGAGATGGAAGATGTCTCGTGTATGAATTACAATCAAGGTGGAGATTGTTGGAGTTGATTGGAATTGAGCATCTTGAAAAAGTCCCACATTGCTTAGTTTTATGAAGGAAGAGAGAGACCAATGTTATATAACAGGCTCAAGTTCTCCTTTACAAAATGCACCAGTCAAAAACACCTTAAGTTTGTATTTGACTTGTTTTTTATTCTCTTATTCTCTTATACTCTTGTTTTAGAGTGTTCTGAGATGTAGTTAAATATTTTCTTTGGATGGTGTGGGTGTACTGCGACCATGGGGTGTTTGAGAGAGGTCTATGTGTTGTAAAATTTTTCACATAGTGTTATTCTCTGGTTGTCATTAGACAAGTTTTAGAGTTTTCCACGTTAAATTCTTGTGTTTCGATTGTGCTCATTTTATTTCTCTATGTTGTTTTCCCCAACACAGTGGTGGAGTCTGTTCGACGGTTGTGGTTCAATGGTGTCTTTAGTTCTTGCCAGGCAGTGATGGAGCTGGAGGGTTTCAGTTATGTTTTTATTTCTAATTGGTTGTTTTAGTTTGTATTTGGTTTGATTATGAATCATTATTTTTGACTTTTTAGGTACTAAGTATGTTAAGGTCTTGCGCATATGCACTAAAAAAAACAGTATTAGCGAGGGAAATTTCCGTCGCTAAAGGCCAAAAATCCCTCGCTAAAGCATATTAGCGAGGGAATTAGCGACGACCAAATTCCCTCGCTAAAATGGTCATCGCTAAACCGTAGCGAGATATTCAAAATTCCTCGCTAAAAATTAGCGAGAGAAAATTCCCTCGCTAATCACCTTGTAATCCGTGCTTCTTTCAAAATCCCGCTTAAAATTAGCGAGAGAATTTTCGTCGCTAATTCCCTCGCTAATCACCTCGTAATCCGTGATTTTTTTCAAAATCCCGCTTAAAATTAGCTAGTACTATTTTAAATTTTTTTAAAGATATTTTAATATTTATTATAATATTATTAATGAAAATTATATTATTAAATTATTATTATAATATTATTAATCTAAGGGATAAATATGGTGATGGTGTGGTGGAGGTGAAATATGGGAAGGGGGTTTGTGTAGAGAGAGAGAGAGAGAGAGAGAGAGAGCGGGGGACGATTAGAGAGAGAGGGAGGGAGAGAGGAGTGGGGGTGGAAGTTAATTTGGTGGTGGTGGTGGAGGTGTAATATGGGAAGATGGTTTGTGTAGAGAGAGAGAGAGAAGAGTGAAGATGAGACGAGCTATGATGTGGTGGTGGTGGTGTGGCGGTGAAGGCTGGGTTTGGGTAGAGAGAGAGGAGAGCAAGGGAGAAAGAGAGTGAAGTGTGAGAAATGGAGAAGTGTGGTTTAGAGAAGAGAGAAAAGGAGAGAAAGTGAGAGTGATTCGGTCAGATATAAAAAACTTAAAATTACCGAGGTAATTTCCCTCGCTAATTTCCTCGTAATCCGTGTTTTTTTTTCTTCAAAATCCCGCTTAAAATTAGCGAGGGAATTTTCCTCGCTAGGTTCCTCGCAATCCGTGACTATTTTTCAAAATCCCGCTTAAAATTAGCGAGGGAATTTCCCTCCCTAATTTCCTCGTAATCCATGATTTTTTTTCAAAATCCCGCCTAAAATTAGCGAGGGAATTTCCCTCGCTAATCACCTTGTAATCTGTGATTCTTTTCAAAATCCCGCTTAAAATTAGTGAGGGAATTTCCCTCGCTAATGTTTTTTTTGCGACGGATATCAATTGATGATTAGGAGTCTTAGCTATATCTGATTGATTATCCTTTAGTGGATTAGTTTGGTGCTTTGTAGTACGCTTAGAGCTTACACTCTATGTGTAATGTCGGTGGCCTTTGCCCGTTTCAATAAATGTTGCAAATTTAACTAAAAAGACTACACCGTGTCTTGATTCAACAACTAAAACCCAATAACATTAGTACAAAAAACTACAAATTCAGCAGTAACAACATCAAATTCAATAGCAACGAGCATCAACTAGCTAGTATTAGACAACTGTACTTCGGCCGCATTTACAATTAATAATACAAATGAAGTCGGTGACAAAAATAACGTAGATATTGAGTAAACAAGAGTGATTGTTAATTTAGTAGTAAAAGAATGTCCGATATCTTTATAACCGTGCAATCAATTACCGGTGCAAATGAGGGCTAGCATAATTTCAGGAAGTATGCTATTTATGTACTTGCCACACTATATACATGTAATTTTTTCAGTTTTTTTATAGAAATTTGCTATGGCTTTTTTTAATGGCATATTAATGTTATGTGGCCAACCACCTTATGACTTTCAAGATAGAGTAGTGTGGTCAACTTAGTATTGGGAATGCATCAGCGTGCGTTAAATCTCTTGAAGGAGAGCTTTATCGCCCATTGATATCTTATCCGACTCGAGAGATTAGGCTCTGCAGTTTCGCGCAAAGGATATCCGATTCACACCAAAAAAAACATATAAACTAACTAGTAAAGTGATCCAATTAACTAAGTTAGTGAGTCAACAACACTAATTTAAATTACAATGAACTGACTAGTGGGTAGTATAAGTAAATGATGAAGATAATTTAGAACCATTAATTATTACCTTGTAAAAAGAAAATAGTACAGTGAGAAACCCAGGGGGTGTGGTTGAGTGGTTGTGGCTCATCCTCCCTTAACCAAGTGTCGAGGGTTCAATCCTCGCCTTGGGTATGAAGCAGCTTCAAATCCCTGGGCCAGCTGTCCCACCATTCGAGGTGCCTCCAATCCAGCGAGGGGATACCCATTCCTAATTCTGTTGTAGTGTAGTCACTGCGTTCGACGGTGGATACCCTGGTCTCGACCAAAAAAATAATACAGTGAGAATGTGATGAAATAATGTGGAGGTTGCAACACACCTAACAACCCCCACAAAAATTTTCCTTTTAAAGTGCCTGGAGCAGGGGAGTTGTGTAGTAAAGAGGAAAAAAAATATCAAGAGATTGAGAGAAATGGAAGACACTCCAAAGTCTAAACTACCAGTAATACTGCAGAGTGAGAACTTGATAAGGTTTGTTCAATCTTTTTTATTTTTGACATTTTTCTTGGCTTCAAATTTCATTATTTTTATTGGAATATACCTTGTAATTGTGTATTGCTTGTATTTGTAATAAGTAGCTGTCGAAATACTACCTAGTCGAAGTTATAGTTAGCTGTAGAAGTTGCAGTGTAATTAGTAACAGTAGAAGGTGTAGTTAGTAGTTGGCATATTGGGCCTAGTCGAAATATGGGCCTGGGCCTGACTTTAGGTTTTGTGTATAAATAGGGATCACTAGTTAGTGAATAATAATGCTTTTGATTGCCTTTTAACCTAATCCTATCACTTTACAGTCTCACTGTTTTATTGCTCCCTTTCCTCTCTCTAGCGCCGTCGCTCTCCCTTCCCTCTCCTGTCTGCTGCGCCGTAGAATCCCCAACAAACTGGTATCAGAGCTTTAAGATCCATGGCAGCGAGAGATAACTATGGTGGAGGTATTCCGGGGAGCCTCCCCATTTTCGATGGAAAAGACTTTGAGAGATGGTGTTCGCAGATGAAGGTGCTGTTCAGATATCAAGATGTACTTGACATCGTGAACGATGGAGTTCCACCCGTGGCAGATGACGCCACAGAAGCGGTGAGAAACAGCCACAATGCGATGAGAAAGAGAGACGGAAAAGGGCTCTTTTTACTTCACCAGTGTGTCGATTCGAATGTCCTGAACCTGATCATCGACTGTGAATCAGCAAAGGCAGCGTGGGACATCCTCAAGAGCTCGTATGGCGGAGCAGACAGACTGAAGAAGATTCGACTCCAGTCGCTCAGAAAGCAGTTCGAAGCCCTGAAGATGTCAGAAGCAGAATCGATTGGCGAATTTATTACGAGGTTAGTAGCATTAACTAATCAAATGAGGGGAAATGGTGAGACTGTCGAAGAAGTGAAGAAGGTCGAAAAGGTGCTTCGATCCTTAACCGAGAAATTCGACTACGTTGTTACAGCCATTGAAGAATCCAAGGACCTAGATACATTGAAGTTAGATGAACTTCAGGGTTCCTTAGAGGCACATGAATTGAGGATAAGGCAGAGACGTTCAGAGAGAGAAACTGAACAAGCCTTACTTTCATATTCCTCTAAGAAGAATTGGAAGGCAAGTAACAGGGTCGAAAGAGGTAGAGAAGAAGGATCAAGCAGTAAGCAGAATGATTTCGACAAGAAGAAGGGATCTTTCGACAAGAAAGGTGACCTGTCGAAAGTGCAATGCTACAACTGTCAGCAATTTGGGCATTATAGAAACAGGTGTAAAAACAAGAAGGTTTCTAGAGATGCTGAAGCCAATTTTGCGAGTGACAGTGACACAGACTCCGACTCAGATGGGCTAGTGCTGATGGCAGTCGAAGATGAGATTGAAGATAACACTCATCTTGACGAAATTGCTGAAAGTAGCGAGCAGAACAGTGTGAACACTTGTATAAGTGGATACACTTGTAATGCTCAAAATACTTGTGCTATGTGTGTGTGGCAGGCCAGTCGAAACACTGGGGATATCTCCAACATAGCCAGCAACGATGATGAGGAATTATCATTCATGACGACTATAGACCCAGAGTTGCTGTTGTTGAAACCAGATACAATTTCGACCGAAGAGAAGTGTGTCGAATTGCAGGTTGTCGAAGAACATTGCTTGAAGAGAACTGTCGAAGAATGTTTTGAAAAACCGACAACAATGGACTTAGAAGAAGTTCATGATCAGAGTGATCAGGATGTCGACGAGGTCGAAACTGAAGAGCCAGAAGAACCCATTGCTGTCGAACCTCTCAGAAGGTTGCAAAGGGAAAGGCAGAAATCAGTAGAGCTAAATGATTTCGACACAATCCCAGATTCTGCTGTAACTGCAGAGGGAGAGTTAACTCAATTCGAACTGATGGCTGAAGCAAAACCAGTGAGTCTGGAGCAAGCTCTTAGTCGAAAGGAGTGGAAGGAAGCTATGATTGATGGGTCGAAATCAATAGAGAAGAATGATACCTGGAAGCTAGTCGAACTTCCAGCGCAAAAGAAGGCAATAGATGGTGAAGTGGCCAAAGGTAAGGCAAAATTAGTAACCATTGAGAAAGAACCCTTGTATTGGGCACCAAGTATTGAAAGTTGCAGCCCGGTTCGACAGAGTGCGAAACAGCTCGAAAAGGGGCAGAACAGATCGAAAAGTTGCAGCCCAGTTCGACAGAGTTCGAAACAGTTCGACAAGGGGCAACACAGGTTCGACAGGGTGTGGGCAAGATCAGGCAACACACTTTGGGCACATGGGTGCCGAATTCCCCTCGACAGGAAAGATTCGACAGAGGAACAAGAACTCTGGCTATATGCAGAGTTGCCGCCTGGTGACTGGGGGCCAAAACTGAAGTGTCACTTAGCAATGACCAATGCATTGCAGAAAGGACAATTCGACAGAAACAATGACCAAGCCATTGCAGAAAGGAAGATTCGAAGAACTGAGGACAATGCTTGGAATGATGTCACATAGCAATACAAATTAGGAGGGAATATTGGAATATACCTTGTAATTGTGTATTGCTTGTATTTGTAATAAGTAGCTGTCGAAATACTACCTAGTCGAAGTTATAGTTAGCTGTAGAAGTTGCAGTGTAATTAGTAACAGTAGAAGGTGTAGTTAGTAGTTGGCATATTGGGCCTAGTCGAAATATGGGCCTGGGCCTGACTTTAGGTTTTGTGTATAAATAGGGATCACTAGTTAGTGAATAATAATGCTTTTGATTGCCTTTTAACCTAATCCTATCACTTTACAGTCTCACTGTTTTATTGCTCCCTTTCCTCTCTCTAGCGCCGTCGCTCTCCCTTCCCTCTCCTGTCTGCTGCGCCGTAGAATCCCCAACAATTTTAACCCAAAAAATGTTGTGGCAGTATATATTGGAAACCACCGTTTACCCAATAGAAGCAGAAACTCTCAAAAGAGATAAGGAATGCCAATGCAAACCTCCCTATGTAATTATTCTTTTCGCCACATAGTTATGATTTAAGATACGTGCATGCATGGATATACTTTCAATAACTCATTATATACATTAATTTTCATCAATATGATAATTGAATATTATGATATTATTTCAATAATCATGCATACTAGGGGCTTCATGGGTGCTTCACCTGATACAAGTCAACTAATGGCCATACTATTGAAGCTTCTGAACGCTAAAAAAACAATTGAAGTAGGTGTTTTTACTATACTCTCTTCTCCTCACAAATATTTGTTATAATTTGCCATGAACTCATAAATATTTTGAAAATTGCAAAAGTTAATAAAAGGAAAAGACAAAGTATTCGATAAAAAAAGTTATATTTCAAATTGTTTAAAAAACTTGCATTGCAGAAAGTTGGAAAAAAGCAAGTACGTTATTCGTATATTAAAAATGGCGTTGCGCACCCGTTGCCGCCCCGGTTGCCGCTCTCGTTGCCGCTCTTGTCACTAAATAATTTAAATTGCAGAAAGTTAAAAAAATTAAGTATCTATTTTATATGAATAGACTCGCGTAGAATTTCATTAGTCCAAATATTTGTAAATACATTATTATATTTCAGATCAACAACATTATTTACATCAACCTAAAAAAGCAAAATAAACATATATAAAATTCAAAATAATTATTATTTTTGAAAATTGCAAAATTTAATAAAAGGAAAAGGCAAAACTCGATAAAAAAATCATATTTCAAGTTGCTTAAAAAAACTTGCGTTGCAGTAAAGTTGGAGAAAAGCAAGTGCGTTCTTTGTATATTAAAAATTGTGTTGCATCTCGTTGCCGCTCCTGTCGCAAAAAACATTAAATTGCAAAAAATTAAGAAAAGTTCAGTATCTATGTTTTATATGAATAGATTAAGGTAGAATTTAATTAGTCCGAATAATTGTTATTTTTTTTTAGAAAAAAGAAATGTTAAAATGAATGTTAGAGAGAGAGAGAGAGAGAGAGAGAGAGAGAGAGAATTGAATTAAAAAAATAAATTATAAAAGTAAGGCAGCATTAATGTTGAAGAGAGAAAATTGAATAAAAATGATAATAATTCGTATATTAAAAATCGTGTTGCACCTCCCAATGCAAACAAATTTAAATTGCAGAAAGTTAAAAAAAAACTCAGTATCTATATTTTATATGAATAGATTAATATAGAATTTAATTAGTCCGAATAATTATGATTTTTTAAAAAAAAGAAATGTTAAGATGAATGTTAAGGAGAGAGAGAGAGAATTGAGTTAGAAAAGTAAAATTATAAAAAAAAGGTGGCATTAATTTGAAGAGAGAAAATTGAATAAAATAAATAAATACTAAAAATAGTATATATATATATATATATATATATGCGTTACTTTTGCATCACTATCTATTATTTTTTTGTGTTTTAAGTTGTAACGGTTAGATTTTAAAAGTGAGAATGTTTGTGTCAAAAAAAGAGACAGAATGAATGGTTGAGTGGAATAGTAAAAAAGCTGCAACATTTGACCAAATCAAAAAGCTGTAAAAGCTGCCATTTTTTTGGTATTTTGTAGCCGTTTTACTAAATTGTCCCAATTTTTGGACAAATGGCAAAATATTAAGACATTTAGTTTAGACTTTTTCCCGACACTTTATTATATAGAGATTGAGAGATTGACTTACGGAAATAAACTAAAAACAACTAATAGATATATTAAAAGCCATTTTCATAAGCTCTCTTAATCACCGTAGATTATAGTATATGCTAGCTATTAACTCCATTGTCTACTCTCTATAGATTATAGCCATGGATCCAGACAGAAAAGCTTATGAAATTGGACTGCCGTTCATTAAGAAAGCTGGTGTAGAACACAAGATTGACTTCATAGACTCTCCAGCTTTACCAGTTCTTGATAAACTCTTAGAAGATGTGAGCAACTTTTTTTTTTGTTTGATATAATATTTCAACTGTATTACTATTAGCTAGTGATTTTATATATTTTGCTTTGCAGCCTTCAAATGATGGAGCTTTTGACTTTGCCTTTGTTGATGCTGATAAGCCTAATTATTGGAATTACCATGAAAGGCTTATTAAATTGGTTATGATTGGTGGCTTAATTATCTTTGATAATACCCTTTGGGGTGGAACTGTTGCATGGCCTGAAGAGGATGTTCCATCAGAAGCTAGGTAAGAGAAAAATAAGGAAATCAACAATTGCTTTTAACAAAGCAATTGCAGATGACTCTCGTGTTGAAATTTGTCTTGCTTCTATTGGTGATGCATGGGTTCACTATCTGCAGGCGTGCTCATTGATCCTTGTTTTCCTATATGTTGTATTGTGGTTGAATAAATTTCATGTACTATGGTTTATTTTTTGGGTGAGTAGGAAGTATCTAAGTGAATAAAATTAATGATTTGCAACTTCTACAATGTTGTGAGGTAAACTTTGCTTTTTCCTCTGGCTCTCTGTGGGGCCAATGTTGTGTGAATCAAATGTGGAGTTGTCATTGTTTACTACTTATGAATAAAATTGAATGGTTTTCATATAATGTAGTGTTTGCTTGGAACAAAGCTGTGCTATGTTGCACATGTGGTTTGGCAGAACAAAAACTACTAGATATATTATCATTCAAATTTAAGACAAACATTTGATTAATTACACACAAAATTAATTAATTACACAAACCAATAAATTCACAATATATTGAGAGAAAAATTACTCTAATATTTCCCATCAACATAGGGAAGAGACTAAGTAAAGCCCCAAAGCTCACATTAGTGATAAAAGCCACTATATTAACAAAACTAATAATCTTAGCCTCTATTAAATGTTGCTTGTTGATCATCCTCATTCCTTTTGAAGTTTATCCACAAAAAATAAGAACTCTAAGCAAAGTATACTCCAAAAAGAAATAGAGACAACAAAAGGGGACTTCGACAAACAACTAGCAAGAACTTCCATTTAAAACCAAAAAATGAAAACAGAAAGAGAAGATAATATTATACTTAAGAGCATGCTAATTTTGAAAACATGAGGCAAAAGTAAAGATGAGCCCTCAAATGGACCTAGAAAGTTAGCACTGAAGTTCAATTAACAATGCAACAACCTAGAGGAAAATAATATTATACTTAATTGTGACTTTTGGAACAACAGATATAGAGATAGAAGAAAGCTCATTTCATTGGCTTAAAGCAATCTATACATACAAAAATTCATACAAGTTGCAAGGAAGGAAAAAGTACTATGTATAATAAAGTGGTGGAAAAGAACAAACCAAATCCCATATGAGAATGTGCATGACTCATTTTGCTGCTTGAAGAAAACTGATGAAAGCACTCCCTCACACCTATTAATTGCAGCTGCAATGTCTATGAAGAGCATGGTTCTGCTATCATTTTAGAATCTCAGTTCATTCATTCACTAGCATATGACATGGTTTACAACGATTTCTCATAAGTTATCAAACTCTACTTTCTACTTTCTACTTTCAATAGCATATAAAATAAAGAAAGCCATAAACAACAAGACATCAACAACAAATATTAAGTTAAGAAAACAACTCTAACACTCTAAATCAACATTCAACTCGGAGCCCCCCTTTGCAAAACCTTAAGGCCATAATCTTGGTGAAGACAAGGTATTTCTCATCAGCCAATCCTATATGTAAAACATAGCCATTGGAAGAAGCTTAAGGTAGTGAGAGCCTATAATAGTAACTAGTAAGTGGATAAACCCAAGAGAGTAAGGAGAAATGCAGATTCATTACTTGACATTTTTTCGAATAAAATTTTGTTTCAATCACACATTATTTTTAGTTGCTTCTATCTTTCTTTCCTTCTTTCTAGTTCAAATTCTAGTATGTACAACAATCAATCATTGACACAAAAGATTCAAACATAGAACGAATGAATTGTTCAAGACATTCAAATTTATCATCAATATTGATACCTATCAAACTCAATAATCATTGAAATTGAACATTTGTGCATTACTAACATGTACATAGTATAACAGTAATATAAAAGTCAAACCAGAGGAACATTTTGGGGTACTTTACATGTTATTTTCACGATGAATCAACTGCACATGTGCTCAATAAGAGAGGTGCTCACTTTACAGGTATTGCATTGTTCAACCTTCACATCCAAAAGAGCAAGCCATAAACAATCGAGTTTCTCACGAGAATCTGCTGAAGATAAGGTCTACAAAAAAAAACGTCATTTGCGAGGGACATTAGCGAGGGAATACTGTTCCCTCGCTAAAACTGACATTAGCGACGGAATTTGCGAGGGAATAAGGGTCCTCGTTTGTTTTGATCATTAGCGACAGAATTGTGGGCATTAGCGACGGAATAGTCCGTCGCTAACTGTTAGGAGGGAATCTGAAATTAGAACAGCACAGAAACCGAAGGAATTAGCGACGGAAATAAGGGTCCCTCGCTAACTATTTTGACCGTTCCAGTCTTGGTTAGTGTGAAGGGATTAGCGACGGAATGGTCCCTCGCAAATTCCGTCGCTAACCCCAATTAAATTGTATCAGATCCCTCATTTTTCTCTCTCTGTTTGCTCTTCTCCTCACTCCCTCACTCTTCTCTCTCCCGAACCCAAACTCCCTTCTCTCATTTCCACCACCACCACACCAACGCCACCACACCACCACAACCAACTGTCGTCGTCGCTCCTCTCTCTCTCTCTCTCCCTCTCTCCTACGCGAACGTCGCCCTCTCTTCTCTCTCTCCTACGCGAACCTCTCTCTCACCGGAGCTCTCCCTTTTCGCCACCACCGGAGCTCGCCCTCTTCACCACCACCGGAGTTCTCCCTCTTCACCACCGGAGCTCTACCTTTGGAGGTTTTGATTTTTAACGATTTTTATTTTTTATGATATTGTTTTGTTAGGATTTGTAAAATTAGTTTTGTGATATTGTTGTTTAGTAATTTTAGTGAATTTAGTTTTGTGATATTGTTGTTTTGAAAGAAGAAAATAGGATTAGGATTTGTGATATTGTTGATTGTGGTTTGGGTAGGGTTTTAGGTTTGGGTAGAAATTGAAATTGTGTTTAGGATTAGAAATTGAAATTGGGTAGAAATTGGAATTGTCTTTTAGGTTTTAGGATTAGGTTTAGGATTTATAGAAATTGTGTAGGATAAAAATTTGAAGTTGAAATTGAAATTGAAATTGAAATTGTTTGTTGAAATTGAAGTTGTTTAATTGAAAAGTGTTTAATTGTTGTTTGTTGAAATTGTAGTTATTGAAATTGAAATTAATAGTTGAAATTGAAGTTAGTTATTGAAATTGAAGTTGAAATGGTTTAGGATTGAAATTGTTGGTGTTGAAGTCTCACAACCGCACCGGAGTGCGCACCGTCACCGAACCACGTACCGCACCGGACTTCAATCTCATAACGGTTAGTTTTCAAAATAAATTAATTGTTGTTTTCATGAACCCTAGATTAGATGTCTGTGTGTTGTTGATGGAAAAGGGTGAGGTGATGTCGTCCCTCACCCCCATATTTTGCTCGAAATCATCTCCATTGAGATATGCGAGGCGATACTAACAATTTTAAGGTTGAGAGTTAGAAATAACTTCGATCCTTCACTACTTATATGGAAAATGGTTTTGTCTAATCTATCCTTAACCCCCATATTCGGCTCGAAATCATCTCCACTGAGATCATATCGATGCCACTAACTTGATAGATTATTGGGAATGTTAAGGGAATCTAACACGTTTTCTTAAATGCGTGTAGATGAATTTGTATGAATTTAATCGTGATTGGGTGTAGATGAATAATTTGATTAATCTTATGTTGTATTTAAATTTATTAGAGTCATTAATATTGTTATTGTGTTTTCTTATATATGTTGTCTACTTATGTTGACTCCTTATGTTGTCTTTAAATTTATTAGAATCATTAATATATCAATATTGTTCTTGTTAATTTACTTTCTTTAATTTATTTATAAATATATATATATATAATTAATGTTGTTAGTATCACATTTCGTTTCTATTTTTTCATAGATATGGATCCAGGAGGAGGTTCTGACCCACCTAGACGTCCTAATAAAGGGAAGAAGACTATGACCGATGAACCTCCTAAGAGGAGGCGTAACCGTGAGGTGGTACTTAATATTGGGAATATGTGGGGTGATAAGCTCCAATTTAGTGCAGTTTTTAGAGACACTTTTGAGTCATTTTTAGAGCAGTTATTATTAATAATATAAATTACTAACTTAATTTGCTCTTATTTTGCAGAAAGATAGAAAAAGATAAAAGGAATAAAAGTCCAATTTTATGTCACTCAAAGTTCAATATATATATATAGGCTCAAAAATAAAAGAAGAAATCA
Source organism: Astragalus membranaceus (assembly GCA_039519185.1). Classification (NCBI taxonomy): domain Eukaryota; kingdom Viridiplantae; phylum Streptophyta; class Magnoliopsida; order Fabales; family Fabaceae; genus Astragalus; species Astragalus membranaceus. Next base: position 2,115,932 of record CM076846.1, read on the forward strand.
AAGCCGAATTCTTAGTTGACTTTGTTATCAGCCCAATAAAAACAAGGCCCACGGCCTGTTTGGAAAGCCAAGATCAGACCCATAATTTGGTTTAGGCACATGGACTCTACCCTAGACTTGTAAAAGAAGAAAAGTGCCGCAGACGGCAAAATAAAAAAAGAGATTATTTATAGTTACAAAAGGATCATTGACGGGGAGGAGAGTTGGGAATTGAATTCAAAGGAAAGAAAGAAGAGAACCTAGGCGTGAAGGATACACAGAGGAGCCGCACAACAAATAATTAATTTTGAGAATTAAATTAGACGTACGCAACTACAGGAGCGACCAATTGAATTCAAAGGAGTTGAATTGGAGAGGAACAGTGGCCGAAGAAAAACAAGGACAGTAACAGGCACACATTGGCGGCAACATTAGCTCCGGCAAGGAGAAAGGGGAGTTTTGGGTACCCGTTTTTGACATCGTGAGAGAGCTCTGGAACAGAAAAAGGAGACTAAATTCTCAAGATCAGAAATTTCTCTATCCGGGTTATTTTTATCTCTGTAATTTATGACTCCTAATTTTATTCCAATGTTCTTGACTAGTATGGATAGCTAAATCCTCTTCTAGGGTCTTAGGTGGATCTTGCATGTTTAGAGACCTTTTTATGTTCTAATTTCTGTTTTGAATTCCTAATTTTTATTCCAATTAATATTATCCTATTGCTTTATCACATAATTAGGATTGACAACCCTTTGCATGTTTATAATCAATTAGTTGATCAGCGACCGTACTGCAATTAGTTGGTGGACCTATAGGATAATTGAGACTATAATTAATGAATGACCAAACTTTAATTTAGTCTTCCAATCATTCAACCTTTTTGTACCTTATGCTTTCCTTAAATTTAAATTCTAGCATGACCAAACTAGGGTTAATTTAGGGAAAAGAATATTAATCGCGAATGACCAAACGGGTTAATAGTTTTAGTAAAGGGATTGGTAATTGAATAAAATAAGGGGATTCAGGTAGAACTAGACATAGAGGAATCGAAACTTGCAAGTGAAACCGTGACCCTAGGCTTCTCTCCATTGGTTAAACTTCACATTTTAATTCTTGCTATTTATTTCTTTTTATTTTAGTTTCTATAACGACCAAACATTCGTTAGTCTAAATAATAATTAATCTTAAGTAGTTTGGTACTTGTTAATTAATCCCTGTGGAGACGATATCTTTTATACTACTTCTGCGAGAGAGTACACTTGCTCTAAGTGTGTTTTTAACGCAACAAGTTTTTGGCGCCGTTGCCGGGGATTAATTTAATAATATTAAATGAAAAAGATTTTTTATTGCTTTAGACATTTATTTCATTTCTTGTTTTAATTTAATAAATAGAAAAAAAAATTATATCTAGTTTTATTTTATTAGTTAGTTTTATTTTTATTACTATTACTCGTGCATGCTCACCCGCTCCCAGGAGCCTATTTTGGTTTTTGATCCAGAAATTGAAAGAACTGCTCGAAGGATAAGAAAAGAGACAAGAGTGATGGCTGCCAATCCGAGAAGAACTCTTCGGGACTACTTTACCCCCACAGCGAATATCACTACAAGCATAGTCAATCCACCTGTGCAAGCTACTAACTTTGAGCTCAAACCCAGCTTGATTCAAATGGTTCAGAATTCGACTATGTTCAGAGGTGCACCGACAGAAGACCCGCACACCCATCTTATAAACTTCTTGAGGGTGGCAGACTCAGTAATTTGTAATGGTGTCACTCCTGATGCCATTAGAGTGAGGTTGTTTCCATGGTCATTGGCTGACAAGGCATCTGCTTGGCTAGACTCTCAACCTGCTGAGTCCATTACCACTTGGGATCAACTGAAGCAAAAATTCTTGACCAAATATTTTCCTCCAGGTAAGACTACTAAGATCCGAGGTGCAATAATCAGCTTTGCTCAACTCGAGCAAGAATCTTTACATGAAGCTTGGGAAAGATTTCAAGACTTACTCCGAAGTTGTCCACATCATGGATTTGAGAAGTGGCAATTGCTTGAATATTTTTGCAACGGATTATCTTCTCAAAATAGGGGAATTATTAATATGGCTTGTGGGGGCTCTCTAATGAATGGGGAACCTGCGACAGTATATGACTTAATTGCAGAGATAGCAGCCGATAATGCCCAATGGGAGACAAGTGACAGACACATTAAGAAATCAGCTGGGATCTACAAGGTTGAAGATGACACTAGTGTTAACATAAAGCTGGATGCTCTCTCTAAACAGTTGCAATCTTTGATGAAGGTACAAGCTCAATCTACTCCAATAATTACCTCCACTAGTGACATCACGAATAACCTCTGGGGAGGCCTAACTGAAGAAGTCAACTATCTTGGTCAGAATAAAAGTGAGTTAAGGCCTGGTATGCAAGAGGCTTTAGTTAGATACATGGAAAAAGTTGGACACCCGTGCATGGGTGTTTTATCCAATTACATGGACAGGACTGATGAGAGGTTGCAATCCATTGAAGAACTGATAAAAGCACAGGGCCGGCCGACAACTTCAACTGAAGAGGCCAATTATGTTCAGAATTCCAACCGGACCCAAAATGACCCTTATTCAAACACTTACAATCCGGGTTGGAGAAATCACCCTAATTTCTCTTGGGGAGGACAACAAAAGGAGCAAAGCTCGAACTCCTATAAGCCTCCACATGTGCAAAGGCAAGAGGAGAAAAAGTTGGATACCAATGATGTGTTGACAAAGTTTATGCAGCAGACAAATGAAGAATTTGGAAGCCTGAAGGGCCAAATTGGAGCCATGAACAACAAATTTGGAAGCTTGGAGGGCCAAATCTCAAATCTCATTACTGTGTTGTCTCAAAGGCCTCAAGGCTCACTGCCTACCCAAACTGAGCCTAATCCAAGAAATGAGCATTGCAAGGCTGTCATTCTTAGGAGTGGCAAGGAGCTGGTTCAAGAAAACAATCAAGACGGGCGGGCGCCCCAGAAAGAAATACAAGCTCCCGCTGAGGGGAGCACTTCTGAGGAAAGCAAAAAGGAAAGGGAAAAATATGAGCAAGCAAAGGTAAATGTTCCTTATCCTCAAAGACTTAAAAATGAGCAGCATGATAAGCAATTTGCCAAATTTCTTGAAATATTTAGAAAATTGCATATCAACATCCCTTTTGCTGAAGCTATTGCTCAAATGCCTAAATATGCCAAATTTTTAAAAGAAATTATTTCTAACAAAAGGAAGTTAGAAGGCTTTGAGACAGTTAGGCTTAATGAGGAATGTTCTGCTATAGTTCTAAAAAAGTTACCACCTAAGCTTAAAGATCCAGGTAGTTTTACTATCCCTTGTACAATTGGTAACTCTCATTTTGAAAAGGCTTTATGTGACTTAGGGGCAAGTATAAATTTGATGCCTTTTTCTGTTTTTAGAAAGCTTGGTTTGCAGGAACCACATCCTACTAACGTCACTTTGCAGCTAGCTGATAGATCCATTGCCCACCCCCGTGGAGTGGTGGAAGATGTTTTAGTTAAAGTTGATAAGTTTATTTTCCCTGCTGATTTTGTTGTATTGGATATGGAAGAAGATGAGGAAGTCCCAATTATTTTGGGGCGTCCTTTCTTAGCTACAGGAAAAAGCTTAATTGATGTTCAGCAAGGAAAATTGACTTTGAGATTTGGAGATGAGGAAGTTGTATTTCAAGTCTTGAACTCATTAAAAAATCCCTCTTCATTTGCTTCTTGTAATTTTATTCAAGCTATGGATATTAATGATGTGGTTACCTCTGAAAGTTTTGATGATTTTAGAATTCAAGACCCTCTAGAAAAAGTACTTACTTTACAGGGACTTGGCATATTGCAGGGTGGTGAGGAAGAAGAGTTCTTAATGTTTTTGCAGGCTCACCACCCTCATAAAAACTGGAGTAACTATAGATTTGAGGAATTGGAATGGGGTGATACTCCAAATCCCAAACCTTCAATTGAAGAGGCTCCTGAGCTTGAATTAAAGCCTCTTCCTTCAAATGTAAAATATGCTTTCTTGCATCCCCCTTCCTCTTTGCCTGTGATTATTTCTGCAGATTTGACAGATACCATGGAGGATAAGCTTTTGAGGGTATTAAGGGCCAACAAAGAAGCCTTTGGATGGTCTATTCATGATATAAAAGGCATTAGTCCCTCAATTTGCACTCACAAGATTTATATGGAGGATGATTACCAACCTCGGGCACTACCTCAACGCCGCCTCAATCCTAACATGAAAGAGGTGGTCAAAAAGGAAGTGATTAAGCTTCTTGATGCAGGTATCATCTATCCTATCTCTGATAGTAAGTGGGTAAGTCCTGTTCAATGTGTTCCTAAAAAGGGAGGTACTACTGTAATGGAGAATGATAAAAATGAATTAATTGCAGTTAGGAAAACTACCGGGTGGCGTATGTGCATTGATTATAGAAAATTAAATGATGCCACCCGAAAAGATCACTTCCCCCTTCCCTTTATTGATCAAATGCTTGAGAGAGTGGCAGGTCATGATTATTATTGTTGTTTGGATGGATATTCCGGTTATTTGCAAATACCAATGGCTTCTGAAGATCAAGAAAAAACAACTTTTACTTGCCCATATGGAACATTTGCATATAAAAGGATGCCATTCGGCTTATGTAATGCCCCTGCCACTTTCCAAAGATGCATGATGGCCATCTTCTCTGACTTGGTTGAAAAATGCATTGAGATATTCATGGATGATTTTACCGTCTTTGGATCCTCTTATGAGGATTGTTTACATAACTTGAATTCAGTGTTGCAGAGATGCAGGGATACCAATTTAGTGCTCAATTGGGAGAAGTGCCAATTTATGGTACAAGATTGCATTATTCTAGGACATAAGGTGTCCACTAAAGGCATTGAAGTTGACCCTGCAAAGGTTGAGGTAATTGCAAAGTTGCCCCCACCCAATTCTGTTAAGGGGGTCCGTAGTTTTCTAGGCCATGCCGGATTCTATAGGAGGTTTGTTAAAGACTTCTCAAAAATTGCAAAGCCTATGACCGACCTCTTGGTTAAGGAGGCCACTTTTGATTTTTCTGACACTTGTTTGAAGGCTTTTAATTGTTTAAAGGAAAAATTAATTAGTGCCCCTGTTGTTGTTGCCCCCGATTGGTCGATTCCTTTTGAAATTATGTGTGATGCTAGCGATACTGCTGTGGGGGCTGTTTTGGGGCAAAGAAAGAATAAGGTATTTTATACCATTTACTATGCTAGTCGTACTCTTGATGATGCTCAAAGAAATTACACTACCACAGAGAAAGAGTTACTAGCTGTAGTATTTGCATTTGACAAGTTTCGTCATTACCTTGTTCTTTCTAAAGTTATTGTTTATACTGATCATGCTGCCATTAGATATTTGCTTGGAAAGCAGGATGCAAAACCCAGGTTAATCAGGTGGATCTTGTTGCTACAAGAGTTTGACTTGGAGATTAGAGACAAGAAAGGCTCAGAGAACTTTGTAGCTGACCACCTCTCAAGGCTTGACCATAGTGTGATGCAGGCCTCAAATGATGGGGAGATCAAGGAGGTTTTCCCTGATGAGAGACTTTTAGCTATTTCTACTATTCCTTGGTTTGCAGACATTGTCAACTACTTGGTGGGTAAGGTTGTTCCCCCTGATTTTTCTTTTCAGCAAAAGAAGAAATTAATTTCTGATGCTAGACAGTACTTGTGGGATGACCCTTACCTATTTAAAGTATGTGGAGACAAGGTTATTAGGCGTTGTGTGCCTATGGATGAGGTAACTTCTATCCTTGAGCATTGTCATTCTAAAGAGGTAGGTGGCCACTTTGGCCCAAATAGAACCGCATATAAAGTTTTACAATGTGGTTTTTATTGGCCTACTATATTTAAAGATGCTCATGAATTTGTGAAAGCTTGTGATAGTTGTCAAAGGAGTGGCAATATTTCTAGGCGTCAAGAGATGCCTTTAAACAACATTTTGGTTTGTGAGATATTTGATGTGTGGGGTATTGACTTTATGGGGCCCTTCCCTAAGTCTTTTTCTAATCAATATATTCTTGTTGCTGTAGATTATGTGTCTAAGTGGGTGGAAGCTGTAGCCTTACCCACTAATGATGCTCGGGTGGTGGTGAAATTTTTAAAGAAAAACATTTTCTCCAGATTTGGCACTCCCCGAGCAATTATTAGTGATGGTGGCACCCATTTTTGCAATAAACAATTTGAAAATCTTTTGAGCAAATATGGTGTCACTCATAAGGTGACAACTCCTTACCATCCACAAACTAGTGGCCAGGTTGAAATTTCAAACAGAGAGCTGAAAAGGATTTTAGAGAAGACAGTTAGTGGATCAAGAAAAGATTGGTCTTTGAAACTTGATGATGCACTATGGGCCTATAGAACTGCTTTTAAAACTCCCATTGGGATGTCTCCGTATCGTCTTGTTTTTGGAAAATCATGTCATTTGCCTGTTGAATTAGAGCATAAAGCACTTTGGGCTTTAAAATTTCTAAACTTTGATGCTCAGCTTACAGGTGAAAATAGGTTGTTGCAGCTCGATGAATTGGATGAGCTCCGTCTGGGAGCTTATGAGAATGCCAAGTTATATAAGGAGCGGACTAAAAAGTGGCATGATAAGCGCATCCAGCAGCGTGAATTCCACGTTGGTGAAAAAGTTTTAATTTATAACTCACGTTTGCGTCTTTTTCCAGGAAAGTTGCGCTCAAGGTGGTATGGACCCTACACTGTTACTCAAGTTTTTCCTTATGGAGTGCTCGAGGTATCCCATGAAGATGGTACCACTTTTAAGGTCAATGGGCAGCGTGTGAAGCATTTTGAGGAAGGGCTAAGTCAAGTGAGCTATGTCACTGCCCTCAAGGATTGACTTTAGTACCGTCAGGCTCGGGACGTTAAACAAGCGCTTCGCAGGAGGCAACCTGTGCTTTATTTTCTCTCATTTTTGTTTTGTTTTGTTTTTAGGGATAAGCTCGGACTACAAGCTCTCTCAGGGAAGTCACTATTACTCTCTCTCTCTCTCTCATTTATTTCTTTTGGTGTCTATTTGATCATTTTGCATTGAGGACCATGCTTCATGCTAGTGTGGTGGAGGAGAGTTTATTTTTTGTCACTTGATCTCTATTAATGCACCTACCCACCATATATGTTGATAGCATTTTTTCTGGCTTGTTTTGAATGAATTATGCCAAAAGTTAAAAAAAAATAGAGATTTTGCCTTTAGGGGATCCCATAATTAGTTTACTTGACAGACTTGTGTTTGATTGTAACTGTGAGGATGTCCTTAGGAAGCTGATAATTAGCAATAGTCCCTATTGAGTACTTTTTGTGAATTAGCTTCTAAATGTGAGATCTGAGCCTTCATAAGGGGATTGATACTAAATCATAAATTTTTACCCCTTTTCTTTCTATGAGTGTGTTTCCCAATTTACTACATTCTAGAATTTGTCTTTTGACCATTTCAAGGCGAAAATTGATTTGCATCATGTAAAAAGATTTGGGGAATTTAGGTATTTTTCTGGCCTCAGAGTTGTTTGTTGAATTTATCCCTTAGTTGCCCCCTTTGAGCTTAATTGTTATATTTTTTTTTCTTTGGTACCCAGATATAATTTTTCTTTTTTTTGTTTGTGGTAACCATTTGGAATTAAATGTGGAGCAACTATTGAAAATTACAATTTCGTCCTATACTTTAGTTGTCTATCTTGTCAGAAAAAAAAAAGAGAGAGTGAATCATGTACTTACCTTTTCCTCCAAAAAAAATTGAAATAAAATTAGGAAGAAAATTTGAAAAAAAAGGAAAGCAAGAAGGAGGAAAAGACACATCAAAAGAATGAAAGAGCCAAAGGGAAAATCAAAAAAAAAAAAGAGTCTTCTCAAGAGCAAAAAGCAAATCAAAAAGAACTGACTTAATAGAAAAAGGTGAAGAAGGAAGTGATATTAACTTGGAGTTTGGACAAAATTTGTAAAATAAATAGGAGCTCCATATTTGGTTTCAAAGGTTACTATTTGTTTCTTTTTTTTTGTTAGCCCTTTGATTATCCCTTTCTTCTTATACCCTACCTACATGAATTCACCCTGGCCCCATTACAACCCATAACACCCAATCTTTTGCATGCATGTGAACTATTTAGTGGAGATTTGGTCAAATTACAAACATATGGTAATGTGCATTTTGTTGAAACTTGAGTGTATATTTTCACTAGTCCCTAAACACTTAGAGAGATTGTGAGCGAGTGCCTTTGTTCACAGAAATGTGTTCTTCAGAGACATGAGCCTCTAATTGGGCAACCTTTTGACACCTCATTTGTGCTATACTGTCTATTGTCTGTCATTGTGCTTTTAATTTTGGATCCCTTATTTGGTTGTCTCTGTTACTTTTTTGAAAAATTTATTGAGCCAGGAAGTTTGCTTGAGGACAAGCAAAAGTTAAGTGTGGGGGAGTTGATAAGCTCCAATTTAGTGCAGTTTTTAGAGACACTTTTGAGTCATTTTTAGAGCAGTTATTATTAATAATATAAATTACTAACTTAATTTGCTCTTATTTTGCAGAAAGATAGAAAAAGATAAAAGGAATAAAAGTCCAATTTTATGTCACTCAAAGTTCAATATATATATATAGGCTCAAAAATAAAAGAAGAAATCAAAGCCGAATTCTTAGTTGACTTTGTTATCAGCCCAATAAAAACAAGGCCCACGGCCTGTTTGGAAAGCCAAGATCAGACCCATAATTTGGTTTAGGCACATGGACTCTACCCTAGACTTGTAAAAGAAGAAAAGTGCCGCAGACGGCAAAATAAAAAAAGAGATTATTTATAGTTACAAAAGGATCATTGACGGGGAGGAGAGTTGGGAATTGAATTCAAAGGAAAGAAAGAAGAGAACCTAGGCGTGAAGGATACACAGAGGAGCCGCACAACAAATAATTAATTTTGAGAATTAAATTAGACGTACGCAACTACAGGAGCGACCAATTGAATTCAAAGGAGTTGAATTGGAGAGGAACAGTGGCCGAAGAAAAACAAGGACAGTAACAGGCACACATTGGCGGCAACATTAGCTCCGGCAAGGAGAAAGCGGAGTTTTGGGTACCCGTTTTTGACATCGTGAGAGAGCTCTGGAACAGAAAAAGGAGACTAAATTCTCAAGATCAGAAATTTCTCTATCCGGGTTATTTTTATCTCTGTAATTTATGACTCCTAATTTTATTCCAATGTTCTTGACTAGTATGGATAGCTAAATCCTCTTCTAGGGTCTTAGGTGGATCTTGCATGTTTAGAGACCTTTTTATGTTCTAATTTCTGTTTTGAATTCCTAATTTTTATTCCAATTAATATTATCCTATTGCTTTATCACATAATTAGGATTGACAACCCTTTGCATGTTTATAATCAATTAGTTGATCAGCGACCGTACTGCAATTAGTTGGTGGACCTATAGGATAATTGAGACTATAATTAATGAATGACCAAACTTTAATTTAGTCTTCCAATCATTCAACCTTTTTGTACCTTATGCTTTCCTTAAATTTAAATTCTAGCATGACCAAACTAAGGTTAATTTAGGGAAAAGAATATTAATCGCGAATGACCAAACGGGTTAATAGTTTTAGTAAAGGGATTGGTAATTGAATAAAATAAGGGGATTCAGGTAGAACTAGACATAGAGGAATCGAAACTTGCAAGTGAAACCGTGACCCTAGGCTTCTCTCCATTGGTTAAACTTCACATTTTAATTCTTGCTATTTATTTCTTTTTATTTTAGTTTCTATAACGACCAAACATTCGTTAGTCTAAATAATAATTAATCTTAAGTAGTTTGGTACTTGTTAATTAATCCCTGTGGAGACGATATCTTTTATACTACTTCTGCGAGAGAGTACACTTGCTCTAAGTGTGTTTTTAACGCAACATGGGGTCATACATTTTTGGGCCCACCAGCTACCGCTCCGATTGCCCCACAACCTCCGCCTGCTCCATCTGGCCTCGGATGGTATCATTTACCATCACATGGGCATTATATGGGCACACCAAATGCGTATGCAGCAGGGCCTATGGGCACACCAGTTGGGTATATGGGCACACCAGCTGGGCATATGAGCACACCAGCTGGGCATATAGGCTCATCATCTGGACATATGGGCCCCACAGCTGGGTTATCTATGCCTACTGCACCGGAGCCCTAGGATCATATTGAGCATGATATTGAGCATGATATTGGTGGTGGTAATGTTGATTTTGATTCATCGACCGATGACGAGAGAGTGGAGGTGGTTTTTATTAATGGTGTCAGACTCAAAGTCATTTATAGTCGTGGTAACGCGTAAGTATTATATTGTTTGTTTATTTTAAGTTAATTATGCAACGACTTATATATATTTGATTGTTTGACATATCTTTCATTATGCAGGCTTCTTCCTGTAAAGGCAGCTTCATCAAGCATCACTCATGTCATCCGCAAAAAATATTTTCAAAAGTTCCATAAAAAGTGGAGTAAAGTCGATGAAAAGGACAGGAATGATCTGCTGGACTTCTTTAGGGTAAGTGTCAATTATTTTGTCATTACTTATATTGTTAGTTTAAATTTTATGTTTAATAACGTTTAATATAATTACTAATGCATATTTTTATTTTACTTAATACAGACCAAAGTGACATGGGACATAGAAGATAATGACAATGTCCAGAGACTTTTTTTAAAAGGATGAGCGATCAAATATCGGATTTGCTTTATAAGCTGCGCTGTAAAGATAAGAAGCCTAACTACATGAGTGATGAAATATGGAATGCCTTCAAGGGCCATTGGGCTACAGAGACTTTCAAGAAAAATGCTGCAAAAGCCAAGAATAATAGAATCTCCGAAAAGGGTGGCTCGCTTCACTGCGGCGGGTCCATCAACCAGGCTCAGCATGCTTCTAGATTGGTAAATTATTTTTAAAATCTGTGTATTTTTTTAATTAGTTAATTAGTTAGCAATTTTTGAAAATGTGTTTCATTTTACAGAGTAAGAAGGCAGGACGCCCTATCACTGCTCCTGAGCTACATAGAGCCACCCATGTGAGGAAAGGCACTGGCGAGTATGTTGATGAGTGCTCCAGGATGACTCAGGTAAATATACAACTTGATTTGTATTATATAATGTGGCTTTGTCAAAATGAAGCGCTAATTTGCGGTTATTCAAAACAGGAGCAAATAAATGAGATCATGACTCAGCTGACTCAAGGGAGCTGGGACCCTGAATCACTTGGCCAACTTACTCCTGAGATGATAGATCTGGAAAACCAAAATTGGGAGATAGTAGGTTGGTCTAAGGGTCGCATGTATGGTACGGGGCCCTTGGCTTCATGTATGGGCCAGTCTGTGGCCGGGAGCAGCAGAAGACGCAGTCGACCAGCTTCTACTCCTGCGCAGACAGAGCATATTAGGCAGCTGGAGCAGGAGCTGCAGTCTACTCGACATGAGATGCATGATACTCGACAGGAGGTCAGGACCTTTACTGAGGCTATGAAAAAGATGCAGGAAGACTTTGCGAAGGTGTCCCGTAGGCAGGAGCTGATGTTTAGGTATTTTAAGAATATGCAGTAACATGAGCAGCAAGATGAGGAGCAAGATGAGGAGCAAGCTGAGGAGTCTGGGGAGTCTGGAGAGGCTGGGGAGGCCGAGGAGTCTGATGGCGGCAGCTTTTAGGATTTGTTGTATCAGTTTGACAATTCAATATTTTGTTATAACATTTCAGATTAAGTGTTGTTGATTCGAATTTTATGTTATTGAAGAATTTTATTCTCGGAATTTTTATTTTAAATTTTATTATTTATTATTAAAATAAACAGGTATAAAAGCAGGTTTATCAAAAAAAAATTCAATCAGTTGGGCATTAGCTATTGAGATATGTCTTGTAATTCTATTGCTTGTAATAATAGTAGGTGTAGTTAGAAACCTAGTCGAAATGGGCCAGTCGAATGGGCTAGTCGAATTATGGGCCTGGGCCTGTTTCATTGTATATATATACAGATGTCAGTAGCTTGTAATTTAGTACCCTACTTTTATGAAATTCAGTGCAGCTTTTACTATTCATATTATATTGCCCTAGTCATTCCTCTTGTCCTTAGCGCCGCCACTTCCTTTTCTTCTCCTTTTCACGCGTTTATCCCCAACCAACTGGTATCAAGAGCTTGTTAAATCCTTACAAAATCTATCAAGATTCATGGCAGCGCGAGACAACTCTGGTGGAGGTATTCCGGGGAACCTCCCAATCTTCGACGGAAAGGATTATGAACGATGGTGTGCGCAGATGAAGGTGCTGTTTCGATATCAAGATGTACTTGATGTCGTGAATGATGGTGTTCCACCCTTGGAAGCAAACGCCACTGAAGCGGTGAGGAACAACCACCATTCGCTGAGGAAGAAAGATGGAAAAGGGCTGTTTTTGATTCACCAATGCGTTGATTCCAACATCTTGAACCTGATCATCGACTGTGATTCAGCAAAGGCAGCTTGGGTCATCCTAAAGAACTCGTATGGAGGAGAAGATAGGCTGAAGAAGATACGTCTACAGTCGCTCAGGAAGCAGTACGAGGCCTTGAAGATGACAGATGGAGAATCGATTGGAGAATTCATTACGAGGTTAGTAGCATTAACTAATCAAATGAAAGGTAATGGTGAAACTGTGACTGAAGTAAATAAAGTCGAAAAGGTGCTCAGATCCTTAACCCTGGAATTCGACTATGTTGTCACTGCTATCGAAGAATCCAAGGACCTAGATACGTTGAAGTTAGATGAACTTCAGGGCTCCTTAGAGGCGCATGAATTGAGAATAAGGCAGAGAAGTTCAGAGAAAGAAACTGAACAAGCCTTGCTTTCATACTCCTCTAAGAGAAATTGGAAGGCAGACAACAAGGAGAAGGGTAGAGAAAAGGGATCAAGCAGTAAGAAGAAAGAACAAGGATCTTTCGACAAGAAGAAAGGAGACCTGTCGAAAGTTCAGTGTTATAACTGTCAGCAATTTGGGCATTATAGGAACAAGTGTAAAAACAATAAAGTTCCTAGGGATAAAGATGCAGAAGCCAAGTTTGCTAATGATGGTGACTTAGACTCTGACTCAGAGGAGTTAATGCTGATGGCTGTCGAAGATGAGATTCGACTCGATGAAGGAATTGCTGAAAGTAGCGAGCAAAATAGTGGGAACACTTGTATAAGTGGATTCACTTGCGATGCTCAAAATACTTGTGCAATGTGTGTGTGGCAGGGCAGTGGAAACACTGGTGATGCCTCCAACATTGCCAGCAATGATGATGAAGAATTGTCATTCATGACAGCTACTGACCTAGAATTACTGTTGTTGAAGGCTGATACAAATTCGACTGAAGAGAAGTCTGTCGAATGGTATCTCAACACAGGATGTTCAAATCACATGTGTTGTCACAAGGAGTGGTTTGTCGAACTGGAGCAGATAAGCAAAAAGATAAGGTTTGCAGATAACAGTAGAGTTACTGCTGAAGGAGTAGGTACCATAAAGTTCCTGTCGAAAGATGGTAAGTGGTGCTACATCCAAGGGGTATTTTATGTACCAGATATGAGGAGCAATCTGCTAAGTATTGGGCAGATGATTGAGAAAAACTTCACCGTCGAAATGGGTGATAACTGTCTCAGCTTGTTCGATTCGACCAAGAAGTTGATCCTGAAGGTGTTAATGCAGAGTAACAGAACCTTCAAGATCAAATTGCAAGTAGTCGAAGAACATTGTCTCCAGACCACTGTCAAAGAGGAGCACTGGAAGTGGCACAAAATATTTGGCCACCTCAACTTCAAGAGCTTGAGTCAACTGCATGAAAAGAAGACGGTTCATGGGTTGCCTGCAGTAAAAGTACCTGTCGAAGTTTGCGAGAGTTGTTACAAGTCGAAGCAACCAAGAAACTCGTTTAAATCAGAAGTACCTAGCAGAGCAGAGAAGAAGCTAGAGGTGATATTTTCTGATGTCTGTGGTCCTTTCGAAGTATGTTCCTTAGAAGGGAATAAGTACTTTGTCACCTTCATTGACGAATACACTAGAATGTCTTGGGTGTATTTGATCAAAAGGAAGAGTGAAGTACTAGAAATATTCAAGAAGTTCAAGGTAATGATTGAAAAGCAGAGTGAATGTGAAATCAAAACCCTTAGAAGCGATGGAGGTGGTGAGTACAATTCTCATGGATTTGTCGAATTCTGTGAGAAAGAAGGAATTGTGCATGAAGTCACTGCACCTTACACGCCTCAGCATAATGGTACTGCTGAGAGGAAAAACAGGACCATCCTCAACATGGTAAGAAGTATGTTGAAGGAGAAGAAACTACCTCATAGTTTATGGGGAGAACTTGTAGCCACAGCAGTGTATATTCTAAATAAGTGCCCCACAAAGAGATTGATTGGGAAGACACCTGAAGAAGCTTGGCTAGGAAGAAATCCAAGTGTCAAGCATCTCAGAATAATTGGCTCAGTATGCTATAGACATGTCCCTGAGCAACTAAGAAGCAAGCTGGATGATAGAGCACAACAAATGATCCTTGTTGGCTATCATTCGACAGGAGCATACAAACTGTATGATCCTGTGCAGAAGAAAATAGTGAAAAGCAGAGATGTCGTAGTAGATGAGTCGAAACATTGGAACTGGGAAGAAGGCTATGAGAAAACTACAATGATGGACTTCGATGAAGTCTCTGATCGAGATGATCAGAATGAAGAGGTCGAAACTGAAGAGCCAGAAGAACCCATTGCTGTCGAACCTTTAAGAAGGTCGCAAAGGGAAAGGCAGAGATCAGTAAGACTAGAAGGATTCGACACTTACCCAGATTCTGATATTACAGCAGAGGGAGACCTGACACACTTTGCACTATTGGCAGAAGCAGAACCAGTGAGCCTGGAGCAAGCCCTTAGTCACAAGTAGTGGAAGGAAGCAATAATTGACGAGTTGAAATCAATCGAGAAGAATGATACTTGGAAGCTAGTCGAACTTCCAAAAGAAAAGAAAGCCATAGGGGTGAAGTGGATCTTCAAGACCAAAGTCAAGCCAAATGGAGAAGTGGCCAAGTACAAGGCCAGGCTAGTAGCCAAAGGGTTCCTGCAGAAACCTGGTTTGGATTTCAATGAGGTCTTTGCCCTAGTAGCCAGGATCGAAACCATAAGATTGGTAGTAGCATTGGCAAGTCATAGAGGCTAGCCCCTGCATCAACTGGATGTAAAGTCAGCATTTCTTAATGGACCTCTGGAGGAGGAAGTCTATGTTTGTCAACCACCTGGTTTTGAGTCGAAGGGTAAAGAAGACAAAGTCTATAAGCTGGAGAAGGCCCTGTATGGGCTCAAGCAAGCTCCAAGAGCGTGGAACAAGAGAATTGATGGATTTCTCTTGGCTCAGAAGTTCATTAGATGCACTAATGAACATGGAGTATATGTGAAGAAGAATGGAACTTCGACTCAGTTGTTGTTGTGCCTGTACGTAGATGATCTACTTGTAACTGGCAGCAATGAAGTCGAAGTCTAAGCCTTCAAGAAAATGATGATGTTAGAATTTGAAATGAGTGATCTGGGACACCTATCATATTTCTTGGGGATGGAGTTTACCAAGACAAGTAAGGGTATACTCCTACACCAGTCGAAGTATGCAGCTGACATCCTGAAAAGATTCGACATGAGCAACTGCAAGGAAGTTTCGACACCATCAGACACTAGCAGCAAGCTGTCGAAAGACGACGAAGGGATAGAAGTAGATGCCACCCTCTTCAAACAGATTGTGGGCTCCCTGAGGTACTTGTGCAACACTCGACCTGACATTATGTTTAGTGTCGGAATGATCAGCAGATTCATGGAGAAGCCGAAAAGCTCTCATATGGTAGCTGCAAAAAGAGTACTAAGGTATGTAAAGGGAACACAAAGTTATGGTATTCTGTTCCCTAGCAAGAGTGTGTCGAAGAATGGTAATGAAGTGTTTGGCTACACTGACTCCGACTGGAGTGGAGACAGGAGTGATCGAAAAAGCACAAGTGGGTATGTCTTTATGTATGGATCGACACCCATCTCTTGGTGCTCGAAGAAGCAAAGTATTGTTGCGTTGTCCTCCTGTGAAGCAGAGTATGTAGCTGCTTCCTTTGCAGCATGTCAAGCATTATGGCTGAGCATGCTATTGGTCGAAATTGGAGTGCACAGGGTCGAAAGAATGAAGTTGTTGATCGACAACAAGTCTGCGATAGATCTCGCAAGGAACCCTGTCGCACATGGTAGGTCGAAGCACAAAGAGACCAGATATCACTTCCTGCGTGATCAAGTAAACAATGAGAAGCTGAATCTGGAATACTGCTGTTCGGAACTTCAAGTAGCTGATGCAATGACCAAGCCATTGCAAAAGGGAAGATTCGAATAATTGAGAACAATGCTTGGGATGATGTCACTCAGCAATGTGAATTAGGAGGGAATATTGAGATATGCCTTGTAATTCTATTGCTTGTAATAATAGTAGGTGTAATTAGAAACCTAGTCGAAATGGGCCAGTCGAATGGGCTAGTCGAATTAAGGGCCTGGGCTTGTTTCATTGTATATATATACAGATGTCAGTAGCATGTAATTTAGTACCCTACTTTTATGAAATTTAGTGCAGCTTTTACTATTCATATTATATTGCCCTAGTCATTCCTCTTGTCCTTAGCGCCGCCACTTCCTTTTCTTCTCCTTTTCACGTGTTTATCCCCAACATTAGCGGGGGAATTAGCGAGGGAAATTGGACGTGTGGCTGTCAGAATTTAACCACGTGGCTGTCTTTATTATAGCGAGGGAATTAGCGAGGGAAAAGTCCCTCGCTAATTAGCGATGGATTCAAATTCCCTCGCTAATCTCATTAGCGAGGAGGGAATTAGCGAGGGAACCAGTATGTCGCTAATTCCCTCGCAAATGACCATTAGCGACGGATTTAGGTCATTTTGCGAGGGAAATTTCCCTCGCTAATGACCAATTTTTTTGTAGTAGCTCCAAAACGAGCGAGAGTGATGAAGCGAAAGCGGAGTGACGAGCGAGAGTGATGAGTGAGAGTGATGCAGCAGAGCGAGAGTGATGAAGTAGAGCGAGATGGAAATGAGCGAGATGGAGGTGTGTAATTGTCTGAAGTGTTAATGGTTGCGAGCTCTGCGTGTTAGGCCTCTTCTGGTTTACCTAGCGTGTCTTTTGTGTTCTCTTTGAGTTGGGTGTCTTGTTTTTTATGTTTAGTTTGTTTGGTTGTAGTTTGGTAGGCTTTATTAGTGTATGTTGGTGTAGTCTTTTAACTATGGTGTAACTTGTTCAAGGTGTTTCTAGATATCATATGGTTAGTCTGTCCGGTTGTATTTTGGTAGTTTTGGTGCATCTTGATGTAGCTTATTTAACTATGGTGTAGAATTGGTGTAGCTTGTTTAGCTATGGTATTGGCTGCTCAAGGTGATTTGATATATCATCTTTCATCTTTATTGAAAAATGGATTTTTATTAATAAATATTATCCACTTATTGGGAAAAAATTAGAATAGAATGATATTTTTAGAGAAAAGGTCAGCAATCTCTGACTTTTTTTCTTTTTATTTTCATAGACCATTGGCCTGACGTGTATGGATCTTTTTACAAATAATAGAAGAATTGTATAGAGCTGCTTTTATGGATCTTGTTACAAATAATAGAAGAATTGTATAGAGCTGCTTCTTTCGGTGTTGATATTGTTTTTACAGAGGTAGGTTATTCTTTTGAACAATCAGGCAATGTTTTTTGGGTTCAGACCATTACTAGCTACCCACAAATATCCCAACGCTTTCAACGAAAGGCTAGTCTCTGTTCGTGCTTATACTAGTGCAGAAAATGGATTTAAAGTCAGGCAAATTGGCCTTTTAAAGTCAGGCGTCGACTTGACTTCTATTAAGGCGACTTCGTATGTCAGGAGCTTTAAAGTCAGGCGACGGCTCGACTTCATATGTTTGTTTTTAAGTCAAGCTTTTAACCGCCCGACTTTAATTACTAATGTTCGATCCAGAGAATAACTTTTAAAGTCGAGCGCTAGTCTGACTTTAAAGATGCCTTTAAGTCGAACTTTTAGTCGCCTGACTTTGAAAGTCTTTATTTTTTTAATTTTTTATTTAGCTTTTAGGTGATTCACCCTTCATAAATTAATTCAACTCCACCGGTGGCATCAAATTCATTAAACCTAGGAACACACATTTTATATAAAAGTATTAAATTTAGTGGTTAAACATTCAATTGGCTAATATCAAACAAAGGTATATGATACCTATGATACAATACACATGCAAAATTACAAATATCAAAGATAGTAATAACTAAATCCTAAGCTTTAACAATTAACAAGATTAACTAATGTCTACAAAAGAATAAAAGAAAAATAAAAATAAAAAAAACTACTGAAAAAATATACACAGGCAAGGGCAACACTAAGGTGGGGCTGGTATCGCTTGAACCCTAAAAATATAAGGGTATGGTCACCTCATTGCATAATTACATAAATAACTGTCAATTGTTTAGAAAGAAATAAAGTAAATACTAGCTTATAGATGCATGATCCATCAGATTATCATGCGCGGCAGTAGTATAGCTAAAAACCAGTAACTGAAAAGAAAAAAATTTAAGGTTTTTGATTTCAACTTACCCAACTAAATTGACCAAGCCTTCCCATTATGCTCCAACAGTCCAACTATGGCACCTATATAACATAACATAAGAGGAAAGTGATGTTCAATGAGGTGAGTATTAAGTAAACTCTCTATCACTCTTCTTCCATGCTTCTATTATTGCATTTACAAGTCACAATCATGCTTATTTTCCATGATATTTTCTTGCAGTTTCAACACCTTCCAATCATTTTTCTGTAATATCCGTATTTGTATAGCTTTGTAAGTTTGTGTGAAAAAATTGAATGTTAACGTTTACAACTAAGGAAATGGAGATCAACTATATTTTGCATATACATGATGAAGGAAACGAATTTCTTTGGAACACATTATATCATTTTCTCAAATTTGTCAAGCTTATTTATTTACCCTTCACCAGAGACATCTCTACTAATATTAAGGCTCTTAGCATAAAATTTTCATTGATTTGATCATAAAAACATAAAATAAAAACATAAAAGACAATCGGCAGGACAACAACTTCTAAAAAACACATCCAGAATCTAAAAGACTAAAACATCATCCATTCTTCCATACAATAGGGATTATCTGATAGGGATTTATAGAAGAAATTGAAGAAGAATTTGAAGAAACAATGATTAAACATTGCACTGATAACAGAGTATCAATGATGAATGAAACAAAAAAAGAGGGTTTAGGGAGGATGAATCTGAAATGAATGTTCAATATAGGAATTGGAAAGAAATTAAAGATGCATAGTCCCAAAAGATGTTACAGTTGAATTGTTGAATCTCAGCGTGCCTTTAATTCAGTTATTGGCCGAAATTTGCGTTAAAAATGAACCGGGTCACGTTTACACTTCTGGGTCGGGTAACGGGTCAGAGACAAATTGGGGCTTCTGAGCGCGAGACACAGCGCGCTGATTCCACGAGTTCACAATCTTCCACGGCGCGCCCACCGCTCCGCCTCTCCCAGCGCTTCTGCTAACGAGTTGGAACGGTGGAGAAGTGATTACGCGTAGGAGCGGACGATACCACGAGTTGACGCGCGCTCCTGACAACCATGATAAACATAATTGTAACTAAAATGTTACTAAAAAACAAATTATGCCCAAGTATTACTTAAAATTTGTCCTGAAAATGTTATTTTACTTATAGTTCCACCCAATTCAATGACACAAACATCAGCTGGGCCTTCTTTTCCATCAACTGGTACCTGTGCTACACGTTCTATCCAGTCTTGGATGGCATCTGTAATGTGTGGAACAACCTACCAATACAGCAAAGGTGAAACCCAAACCAAGAAAAAATCAACTATCGACCATAACAAATAGATTCAGAAAAAAATGAGAAATTACTAAACATACCTGGACAGTTTTTCCCAGATAGTCTCCTCTTCTCTCCTTCTCAATAACATACTATAAAGCATTCAAAACAAAAATTATTAAGAAACCACACAAAAGCAAACCTAGTAAACAAAAATAAAATAAACAAATAAGGAGACATATAAATTGAAGAAACAAATATTTTCTCCACCTGATATATTTTTCCAGTTGTGATATTATTGTCACGAGTTAATTTGATATCCAAGAAACGCTCGTAGTTTCCAAGATCAAGGTCAACCTTCAACCAAGAAAAAAAAACGAAATTTAAACATGAGTTAAAAGGGGAATAGAATAACCCTGTCATTACAACTAAAACCAGTCATATGACCTCAGAGAACAAGTAAGCTACACCTTCAAGTGAGCTAAGAGATCAAAAGAAAAATGTACACCACATAAGTGAGGATTCACTTCACATGACAATGGTTGATGCCATGTTACTAAAAAATTAATAATTAATGCAATCTCAAGCCACCAACTTAGTATATTTACCTCACCACCATCATCTAAGACACCATGCTCAAAAGGAGACATTGTACCAGCATCCGGTATTCAGGTAGGGATCTGCAAGTAATATATGAGTTTAAATACAACTAAAATAATTCTAAATTCTAAATAAATAGCATTATTTTACTTAACATCAAAAGATTAGTTTCACAATAAAAAAGGAAAAGGAAGACTTGCATGTTTGGTTTGAAAAAGGTTTTATGTTTTGATTCACTGCTTCCAAATTTCAATAACAAAAATGTCTCATTGTTTTCACTTTTTTTTCTTTTTTCAAATATCTGTATAGGAAAGAATGAAAACTGTTCAAACCTATCATGTAGGTCAAGATTCAACTTAATTTATCAGCTCAAGAAGAGCAAACAAGTCCTCTCCTTCTTACCAACATAGATAAACAAAAATGCAATCACCCCTAGTAGTTTGCATTCCCATCCCTAGCAACAACTTCATATAGTGAAATCGTGAATTCTCCAGACAAAGTGCCAGTTTCCTTGGTCTCAGAAGTGCCAGTTTCCTTGGTCTCAGAAACTTGAGCAAGAAAAATAGGAATTGTCCTATTGTCCAAATCTTTCACATAAGACTTCAACGCCCTCATTGCAGGCTTGAGACTATCTGCATCTTTGTCAAGATTTTTGAGCTCTCGTTGTAGCATGGGACTCAGATTCCTCCCCATTGGTGAACTAAAATCAAAACAACCACCACCATAAGTATCGATAACAAAGTCAAATACAAAGCACCATAAGCAAGTAGAAAACAAAATAGAGCTCCTATCAGGAATTATGTAGTAGATATTCATAAACCTATTTACCTCTACATCCATTTGAATTAAAGTTCACAACAGGTTTAAGTTTTCAAAACAGAAACAAAAAATTGACTAATCTTGCAAATGGGGCAATTGAAAATTACAAGTTGAAGAGAAAACCCAACTACTTTAAGTTAAAGTTCATAGCTTTTCTAAACAAAATTGCACAACGACTAATCTTGCAAATGGGTCGGTAGAAAATTTCACAATTGAATAGAAAATACCAACTATTTGAGTTAAAGTTCATAGCTTTTCTTAACAAAAAAATTGAAGAAAAATCATCTATCACATAAGGTTAAAAATCTTGCAACAGAATCAAAAACTCTACTTCCAGGAAACCCAATTGCGAAATTAAACATAAAAACAGAATCTTTCAAGACATTCATTCACAAGAACAGTAGTTAGAGATTTTGGAAATTGCGGTGCTGTCTCATTGTGTGTAAAACATGGGATCACTTCATCTTCAATACTGTGAATTGTCTCATAAAACTAGACACAAACCAAAGCACGTGATAGGGTGAATTCAATTTCAAACAATAAATCAAAAGGAGTAATCAAACAAGCTGAAGAGTTGAACAAAATAAGTCCAATTGCATCGGTTGAACAATATAATCTAATATCTAATATACACTAGTGCAAATTTGACTTTAAAAAGCACCATTTAGCATCGGTTGTTTGAACAACCGATGCTAAATGTCTACGCGGCGGCAATTTTGCAATTAAATGGAAGTTTTCAGTTTTCGCGCCTACATTTAGCATCGGTTGTTAAAACACCCGATACTAAAAGTCCAGTTTTATTTTTTCCAATTTTTCCATTCCTTTAGCACATCTCGCGTTCTCTCCCTCTGTATTCTCTATTATCTGAACTCTCTCACCCAACATCTCGCTCTATCATTCTACCATTTCTAATCCCTCTCTCCTCCCTTCTGTCTCACCCCTTCAAGCTCCCCCTCCCCCATGTTCGCCTTCTAACCCCCTTCCCCATCATCCACCCCCATCTCGTCTTCGTCCTCCTCCCCTTCTCTCCTTCCCATCATCTTTACTCTCCTCCTTTCTCCCTTTTTGATATGGTGCTAGGTCTGGTTTGGAGATAAATCACTACAAGAATAAGTGCCGTTTCCTGCCATTTTTTCCGACGAACTCTAGTCCGTCGCAATTTCCGACGGATTTCCGACGAAAAAGTCGTCGCAAACATTCAGCAAAAGAGGCGCTAAAATTCCTGCTTACGATTGCGACGAAGTTTTTTTCCGTCGCAAATTTCCGACGGATATTTTCGTCGAAAAACGCTTAAAATCCGTCGGAAACGAAAATACCCAATTAAAAGAGTACTCCTTCCCTCGAACCCTCTCATTCAGCCCTCTCATTCAGCAAACCTCATGCTTATAAAAAAAAAGCAAACCCTCCTCTCCTTCAAAAAAAGCAAAACCTCATTCTCTCCCTCGTTCTCTCCCTCATTCTCCTCCGCCCTTCTCAGCCCTCCACCACCCTCCTCCGCCCTCTAACCCCGTTTCCCCTTTCTATTGAAATCCTAGGGCAAAATCCAGTTCTATTGGAGCCTCTCTCTGCCATTCATCGATTTGAACGATTCTCCGCCAAATTTGTTTGCTTCGGTACCATCGAAGGAGCTGACAACCATGCTTCCACTGTTTCCCCTTCCCAATCTCGAATACCCAGGTAAGCTTTTCATTTCTGTTTCTTCTACTCGATCTGAATATGTTTTAAAGTTTTGATTTTGAATTTATTGGGAGAAGTGAACTTCTTAACGGTTTTAACGAAGGCGATGAGTTGAAAGGGGTTTAGGGTTGTGTTTGTCTTTCTGAGAGTGAGAGAAGAAGTTAAAGCTACTGCAGGTTCCTATTTTCCCCCTTTTTCTCTTCTCTAACCTAAATTATCTAATTACGCTTTCTAGCTTTGTTTCTCTCCTCTGTGAATGTTTCCCTGCCCTAAAACACTTTTATTTCAGCTGTAATCTCTGTTCTTTCAATTTCAATTTTCCTAGGTCGTGTTTCCTTTCAGTTTTCAGAAATGTAAAATAAACCGAAATAATTGTCCACCAGAGCTTGATAAATTAGGGTTTTGGTGCATTTCCTTTTTGGTTACCGAAAATTTTGTTGTAGGCATAAAATCTAATAACTTGTTTGCTATGCAGTACATCCCGGTTGTTGCACAATATGTCTGAGGAACGAGCAGTGCATCCGGATTGCAGAATGCCAGCAATCCTTATCATGAATGTAGTGATTACTACTTTAGAGTAATAGCTGAAGCCATAATTAGGATGCAGCAACAGGAATCTGGTTAGTCTCTTAATTGCAATATCTTCTACTAGTTGCAAGTGTGTTTAATAATGCAAGTTTTGTAGTTTTTTCTAGTGATTGGGTTATTGAATTGATTTGTTTAATTGTGATTAGAATTAGAACTAATGTTTATGTTTTTTTGCATCTATCAGAAGTTGCACAAGCAAGTGGTGGAAGTAGCCGGGAGCAAGCCATCCCAGATGAGTCATATCCCGATGAGGGAACACACGACGACGGACCCAAACCTGAAGAAGATTCTGATAGTGACCCTGATCAGCCTGCTGTAGAGAACATGGATGGAGCCTACCCTAAACTATCCTCAAGACAGAAAAAGAGGATGGAGTTGAGAGCCAAGATGGTAAAGGATGAAATATATCATGTTTATAGCTTCAGTTAGTTTATTTATTTGAAGAAAACTTAAGCTCCTTGCTTTGTTTCCTTGGCAGCAAGAACCAAAAAAGTGTAATCAAGTTTGGGAAACACGTGTTACAGTTAATCCTAATAGACCTCCTACGCAAGCTAAATTTTTTGAGCCAGCAGGTTAGCTATATTTGCACACATTTCTTCTGTTCCATCTATCTTGTTATTCAGATTTTCTTATAGTAAAGGTCCTATGCAGCATCTGTTTTAAAGGAAAAGCTATCAGCCTTGGGTTCATCAGGGGTGTTAGCTGACAATCAGCTTCAAGCTGAATTACAAGAGCATAATCTGAAAGGGTGAGTTAGAATCTGCAGTTAGAGAAACATATATCAGTTACTAGTGTTTTTATGAATAATGTGGTGTTAGCTTCCATCAACATCAAGTTAGTTATGTAATCTAAATCCCCTGCTATTGTTGTTCTGAGTTTTGGTTTTGATTGGATAGCAATGCCTATTATCTGAAATTGTACTTTATACAAATGCTTGGTTCAAGGATCATTAATGACATGGTTTTGGGGTGCTTTACTCCCAAGGAGTCTGTATTTTACACTCTGATTTGTCATCTAGCAGAAGCTTCTTTTAGTGACGTGCCTTACTTTCAAGGGGTCTGTATTTTTTATACTCTGATTGATTTGTCATCTAACAGACCCCTGTATTTCTCAAAGCTGAATTTAGATTTTAGAGCTACAATTATGTAGCCTATTAGATGTTTTTATAAAACACTTCAATACTATAAGGCTTTAATATTCTTTGGTAGGTTTGAACTACGGGAAATGAAATTGTTTTCGATGATATTGGTAGTCATGGAATCTTCTACTTCTTTTTGTATTAGATGGTATTCTCTTGCATATACAGATCTTCTTTAAAACCTTGGTTTTAACATGATTGGAAAGATGAAATTATTTGCCATGTGGGGTATTTTCAGGCATTCAAGAAGGCATGGAAAGCAGTATGTTCTTCTGGAGAAGCAGTTTTTGTGGTGCCTCAAGATAGTTATTTACTCAAACCAATCAGATTCTCCGGTCCTTGCAAATCTAACATTGCTGTCCAGGTCAGTTATTCTACACTGATCAAAAGCTGGTTATTATTTAGTTTCCCATCTTTTAAGCAAATTATAACTATACTAAAAAGAAACTATTTGATGTATACAAATTTGTCAGATATCTGGAACTCTTGAAGCATCAGATGACCCATCAGATTACAGTGAAGATGAGCTCTCCTATCATACTAACCACCATGTTCAGAAACTGTTAGTTAATGGTGGTGGAACCATAAATGGAAAGGGTAAAGATGAGCTAGGCATTGCTCACAGTCATTGTGCTGAGGCATGGTTCAAGATTAAGGGAAACAGGTAATTGTTTTTTTGTTGATATATCTGTTTGTTTCTAGTTCATAGATCAATCTTTATTTGTTTGAGTTGTGTTATTGCTTGCAATGTAGATATTGTTCAAGATGTTGTGTACTTGTTTTAGAATTCAAAATGCATTATAGATTTATAAGGATTCTTAGGTTCTATTTGTTGGTTGTTAAAGAGGATTCTTATAAAGATATAGCATTAGACGTGAACATGATTTAGGCGATAGGAAGTCCTAAATTGCAGTTCTGTTGTTGCTATCATTATTATCATCATTATTGTTGTTGTTTTGTTGTTGCTGTTTTGTTGGTGTTAAACTTCGCCTTTAGAAGACCCTCAAATTTGGGTCTACACTTATGGAAACACCATTATTACTTATCATTTTGTCAGTTAGTTAATGCATGTAACTCATTGTTGTTTTGCTTTTTAATGGCACATCTCTAGTTGGAGAAGCACTATCATGATTATGCAGACTGACACTCGTGTTCCCGTTTGACAAAAAAGTGCTCATCTTGTCTCCATGATTCTTTGAATCCTTTGTTTCTCTGTTCCACTAATGTAAGGGGAACGAACTAGAAAAGTTAAGTTTATACTTTCTTTGTCATTGCTTCTTAATATTAATGCTTGTAATGAATTCTCTGAGATGCCTTCTTCACTTGCCTTGAATCACGAGCTTTGTTAGAGTCTTGGCCACTTTTGCAAGATTTAAATTATGGACTAATGGTTACTTTCTTTTTTGAAAAATTCTACTGTGCCTGATGAAGGACAGAATAAAGTTACTTTCTTTTTTGTTCAGTAATTTTTTTGTTCTTGTTTGAAAGTACTTGCGCTTTTGCTGATAGGTTGTCACGGAAAATAGGTGTTGGACTATGCTGCACAATGGGTGGCAGATTCAAGTTATGCACACTTACAAAGAGGCACATAAGTGTGCCCATCTCCCATCTGTTAAGGGGAGCACTCGGATTCAAGATATGGGAAAGGTGGACAGGGTGGGTTGTCCGCATTTAATTTTGCTTTTGGTATTCATTATAACATGCCCAATTCCAAATTTATGTTATTACTGAGGTATTTGAAATAATCTGTTGTAAATAATAGGATAGATTTATTTTTATATTACTAAGATTTCATTGAAATAGGTCCAGCCACAACATCAAAGAGGGCACCACGCTGCCTCACCTTCTAAGAGGAGCACTCACTATCATGTCCTAAAAGGCTAGACAAAGAAAATACATTGTCCATAAATTGGCCATAAATTTTCATCAGTGCTTCACCAACACTGAATTAGAAAATGTTCTTATTTGGGGTAGTTGGGTTAGATTGATACTTGTCTATAAGATTATATTGATTCTCTTACCATTTTATGTATTTGGGCTAATATTTTCAATTTTGTTCTTTTGCAGTCCAATATTTTTGCTACTTTTAGGAGAAAATAAGGAAAAGTCAAGATGGTAAGTTGATAAATGAATACTTGGACAGCAAAGTGCACTTTGCTTCTATTTAAGCAGCTAACTTGTTCACCTAATGAATTACAGTATTTCATGTCACGGATCAGTAAGGAAAAAAGATAACAGATAGCAAAACCACTGACTTAATTGAAAAGGTATACATCTTCTTTCTTCAACATATTTATCTGATATATAGTTATTTTAAGATACAATAGCTATCTAATCGGCATGTGAAAGATTCAAAATCATTGCTAAAAAATTGAAGTACTTCAAGAAGAGAGGTTTTGATTATATTTCGTTACTAGTTGTTAAGACTTCATTGTTGTTACTTTTTCTTTTATGGTTTTGTACTGTTTTTATTTTTCAACTTTTTCAGGGCAGAAAGAGCCCTAAGGAAAGCTGAAATGGAGGCCACAAAGGTATTGATCAGTTATTTTTTGGTTTTACTTCCCTTATCACGGTGTGCCTTAATTGTGCTTGCATTTTATCTGTTGACAACTTATCTTAGTGAACAGCATTTTCATAGTAGCATCACTTAGAATATTGTCTTCATAGTACTGTACTGTATTCTGTGACTTTGGTTACTGGCCTGTCCAAACATGGTCTTAGTCTTATATACACACGCTATCCTAAAACTAAATTTTCTCCTAATTGATTCACCCTATATACGTGATATGCTACTGTAAATACCTAAGGTTTTCTAGCAATTATGATACATGTGATGAAGGTTGGCTGCTTCCCTTCAATGTTCTGCAATCTTTAGCAGTGAAGGTTACCAGCAGAACTGGTGATTAACTGACAGCTTTTTGGTTCAGATTCTCCCAATCTTGGATAAGTAACCTTGAGTTGTTTTCATTTGTATCTAGGGATTGGGCACAATGGTTGGTGACCTTGGAACTCAGCTGTCTGGTGGACAGAAGCTGCGCAGTGCTATTGCAAGAGCGATTTTGAAGAATCCAAGAATTCTATTTCTTGATGAAGCTACAAGTGCACTTGATGGTGCAAGAGGCTCTAGTAAGGATCATGGTCAACAAAACTACAATTGTCGTGAAACTATATTGTTCATGTTATTTTGATGAATTAAGACTACTTATGATGGATAATGTAAATTTTGTTAGTCATATATATTATTTTTGTGTGGTATTTAAATTTGAAAAAGATTTTGTTGTGTGAAAGAATAAAATCCATAACTAGTATAGCTTTTTTGGATGTATGATTTTATTTTTTTTTAATTTTTTTTTAAAATTACCGACGGATTTCTGACGGAAATTTCCGTCGGAAATGGTTTTTTTCCGACGGAATTTGCGACGAAACTTTGCGACGACTTTCCGACGACTATGCGACGGATACATTTGCGACGAAAAAATCCGTCGGAAACGATTTGTGACGAGCGATTTTGCGACGACTTTTTGTCCGTCGGAAAGTTCATCGGAAACGTCAATTTTCGACGAAAATTAGTGCGTTTCCGACGGATTTTGTCGTCGGAAATCGTCGATTTTCTTGTAGTGAATAGCACCTGACTTTCTCTTTAGTGAAATGATGCCTGGTTGTTGAAGATGCAGGAGCCTGTGTGCCTGTGTTCGGCGTACTTTGCTTGGCCGACGAATTGAGAGGTGAGAGGGTTTTCCTGTGCAAATGCGAAGATGAAGAGGAGTTTCGTGTCAGTTTCTTGTTGTGTTCTAGATCTGTCTTCTTGGTCCTGGTAAGGTGTTAGATTTGGTTGTTTCTATCCCTATCAGTTTCTCTTCTGAGGTTGTCTC
The DNA here is from genome assembly GCA_039519185.1 of Astragalus membranaceus. Classification (NCBI taxonomy): domain Eukaryota; kingdom Viridiplantae; phylum Streptophyta; class Magnoliopsida; order Fabales; family Fabaceae; genus Astragalus; species Astragalus membranaceus. Next base: position 2,144,515 of record CM076846.1, read on the forward strand.
GCTGTCCTTCGTTTCTGATTGGGTGTTGTTTTTTGTTGGTGTTTCAGATTCGTTTCTGTTTGGGTGTTGTTTTGTGTTGTGTTGATGTTGTGTGAGTTTTTTCGTTTTCAGATTCGAAACCCTAGATCATGAATTTGTTGGTTTCTAAGGTCGATTGTGAACTATTTGTTGGTTCAGCAAAATCTAGTACGGGTACAGCTGAGGGAATTCCTGAGAAAACAGATTCCAAGGATGACAATTTAGTATTCGTTGCTGGTGCTACTGGAAAAGTTGGTTCACGAACAGTGAGGTACATTCGTTGCTGGTGCTGAGTAGTGATGGTTTCATCCAGGGAGCTTATAAAGCTTGGTTTTAAAGTCAGAGCTGGAGTGAGGAGTGCTCAGAGAGCTAGTTCACTAGTTCAGGTAAAAAGGTTATTCTTTGGTCACTAATAATTAGCTTCTTAAAATGGATAATTAGATATGCATTAAAGATATTAAACATGTGCAGAGTGTTAAACAATTGAAGCTTGATGCTGCTACAAGTGGAGGGAGTCAAGGTAAAACAAGAAAATTTTGAGATTATAATCTCTCAGTTCCCATTGACAAATGCTTCTGTGTTCAATAACATAATGGTTTTGGTTTTTAGCCCAACTGTAGAGAAGCTTGAAATTGTGGAATGTGATTTGGAGAAACGTACCGGATCAAATTGGATCAGCATTAGGGACTGCATCAACAGTTATATGTAGCATTGGTGCCAGTGAGAAGGAAGTTTTCGACATTACTAGACCTTATCGAATAGATTACCTCGCCACCAAAAACCTCGTTGATGCAGCAACTGTTGCCAAAGTAAATCACTTCATATTGGTTACTTCATTGGGAACAAACAAATTTGGCTTCCCTACAGCTATTCTCAAGTGAGTATGAAAGCTTTCTCATGTTATATACGCTTATTCGCATATTAAAGCGGTTAAACTGATTGCTTAGTTGTACTTGTAAAGTTTGTTTTGAGGAGTCTTGTGTTGGAAGAGGAAGGAAGAAGAAGCATTGCTAGCTAGTGGAGTTCCCTACACAGTAAGTCATTGTGATACTAATTGCATCAATTGCAGGGAGGGTCAGGTTCTTATCATCCTATTATTTTGTCACTCTTTTCAGATAGTGAGACCTGGAGGCATGGAGCGGCCTACTGATGCTTACAAGGAAACTCATAATGTAACCATTGATGGTTTCTAACAATCAAGATTTGTGCCTAACCGCATGTCTCTACCCATATAGAAATCAAAAGAGCACAATCCTAAATCAACAGTTTATGAACCCATACCCAAATTCATGATGAAATAGAATGCGGAAGCGTACCTGAATTTGCCATTGGGAATTGATGAAGGTTTGAGTATGTGATCTTCCAATTGTAGAGCACCTTAGGGTTTCTTGATTCTCTTCCGATGGGGATGAAGAGAGAAAGCCAGAGAACTAAACCCTATTTTGTTTTACGTTACTCTACAAATGGGGACCATAACCCATATATATATATATAACTGCTTCCAGTTACATCTCAATTTTCAATATTTCTAATTCAGCCCCTCATCAAATTAGAATATTGCCTTATGGTATCTACACAATAACCTTCCATGACACATATGCCCTTAGCCATAAACTTAGTATCAAATAGACCACTTTAAGTTTGGCTAATTAAATAATGACCCTAACACATTTAAATATTACATCTGTGACCCAAAATTCTAACAATCTCCCACTGGTCACATATGTAACTTTACAAATGTGTTAGACTTTATGAGCTCAAAATTTTGCCATTATATACCTTGAGCATATCCAAATAATCTCGTCCATTACCTATGTCAGTACATAGAACCAAAGCGGTTTTAGTTATATCAATCATAACTAAACCCATCAATGATTACTAATATTGACACAACTAAATGACATAGATTCATCATGAAATGTGTAACATGAAAATCACAAGAAGGTGGCCTGTACATGTCAATTTTCAATTGGTCCTACTTTACCTTAGTGAGATCATTCAATAACCTTATTGTACAAAGTATAAATATCCAAATACAAGAGTATGCATACGTAATACCAAATATAGAATACAAAATTCATAAGTGATTAACTCCCACTAAATTAAAGATTCCTCAAACTGCAAAACACCCATGTGAGCAGTGTGCTCATGAAATACCTTAGGTGGAAGACCCTTTGTAAGAGGATCCGCTATCATGGAGTTTGTCCCTAAGTGTTTTATAGAAATCTGTCCACTCTGTACCCTTTCCTTAGCAATTAGGAACTTGATGTCAATATGTTTTGACTTGGTCGAGCTCCTATTATTGTTGGAATATAGGACGGCTGATTTGTTGTCACAGTATAACTTAAGTGGCCTTTCAATTCCTTCCACAATTCGCAGCCCAGTGACAAGGTTCTTTAGCCAAATCCCATGGTTAGATGCCTCAAAACATGCTATACATTCTGCTGCCATCGTGGATGAAGCAATGAGAGTTTGCTTGGCACTGCGCCAAGAAACCGCACCACCAGCCAACATATAGATATAGCCTGAAGTGGATCTTTTACTATCTTGGCATCCAGCAAAATCAGAGTCAGAATATCCAGTAATCTCCAACTGGTCTGACCTCCTATATGTGAGCATATAATCTTTTGTTCTCTTTAAATACCTCATAACCCTTTTGGCTGCTTTTCAATGATCCATTCCTGGATTGCTTAAATATCTGCCTAACATCCCAACTATGAACGCTATGTCCGGACGCGTACATACTTGGGCATACATCAGAGTCCCTACAGCCGATGCATAAGGAATCTTTTGCATTTCTTGAATTTCTAAGTTTCCTTTTGGGCACTGATTTAGACTAAATTTGCCTCCCTTAGCAACTGGAGTATCCCCTGGTTTACATTCCTGCATGCCAAACCTTTTAAGTACCTTTTCAATATAGCTCCTTTGTGACAATCCGAGAGTACCTTGAGATCGGTCTCGATGTATCTGAATTCCTAATACAAAGGAGGCGTCACCAAGATCTTTCATTTCAAATTTTCTTGATAGAAATCTCTTGGTTTCGTGCAACATGCCTATATCATTAGTGGCAAGCAGTGTGTCATCAACATACAAGACCAAGAAAATGTACTTTCTCCCACTGAACTTGTGATACACACAATCCTCAACAACATTCACCTCGAAACCAAATGAGAGAATTACTTCATGAAACTTGTGGTACCACTGACGAGATGCCTGCTTTAGTCCATAAATGGATTTTTCCAATTTGCAAACCATATCATTTGGGTCTCCTGACACAAAGTATTCTGGTTGCACCATATAGATTGTCTCTTCAATGTTGCCATTGAGAAACGCAGTCTTGACATCCATTTGATGGAGCTCCAGATCATAATGTGCAACAAGAGCCATGATTGTCCTAAAAGAGTCTTTCAATGAAACCGGAGAAAAAGTCTCTTTAAAGTCAATCGCTTCCTTTTGGGTATAACCCTTAGCCACAAGACGAGCCTTATACCTTTCCACATTACCGTTAGAATCCCGCTTGGTCTTAAATATCCATTTGCAACCAATGGGTTTCACACCTTTTGGTAATGGGACAAGTTCCCAAACCTTATTGTCTTGCATGGACTTATACTCCTCCTTCATTGCTTCAATCCACTTTTCCGAGTTGGAATCCTGCATGGCTTGGTGGAAGTTGATTGGGTCAGCTTCCGTCATACCATCAGTTTCCTCATGTTCCTGGAGAAATACCACGTAATCATTTGGAATATCATTTCTCCTTTCTCTAGTGGATCTCCGCAAAGGTATTGGTTCTTGAAACACTTGTTATTGAGGATCTTGAGTTTGTTCTTCATGAACAACCAAATTATTTTGAGTGGGAGAAGGTTCAACAACAATATCTTGTAGAGGTTCCATACTTGCTTCATCAAAAGCAACTGTATGAATCGGTTTTGGAACTGTTACCGACTCTTCCTCTAAGGCCAAGTCACTAACCTTATTCTTCCCCCCAAACTCAATATCCTCAAAGAACGTGGCTGTCCCCGTCTCAAAAATCGTCTTTAATTTGGGATCGTAAAATTTGTAGCCTCTTGATCTTTCAGAATAACCAATAAAGTAGCTGCTCACTGTTCGAGAGTCCAATTTCTTTTCATTTGGCCTATAAGGCCTTGCCTCAGCTGGACATCCACGTACATGAAAATGTTTCAAACTAGGCTTTCGCCCAATCCAAAGCTCATAAGGTGTTTTGGCAGCTGCCTTGGTTGGCACTCTATTTAGAATGTAAGCTGCAGTCTTTAGTGCCTCTCCCCAGAGTGACTCTGGCAAGCTAGAATGGCAAATCATACTTCTTACCATATCTTTAAGAGTCCGGTTTCGTCTTTCAGCCACACCATTCATGCTAGGTGACCCTGGCATGGTGTACTGTGGGACGATTCCACATTCCTCTAGGTACTTGGCAAAAGGCCCCGGACGTTGTTCACCTGAACCGTCATATCTATCGTAATATTCACCACCACGGTCAAATTTGACACTCTTAATTCTTTTCTTGAGTTGATTCTCAACTTCGGCCTTAAATGATTTGAACACATCCAATGATTGGGACTTTTCATGAATAAGAAATAAGTATGCATATCTAGAGTAATCATCTATAAATGATATAAAATATTGTTGACCATTCTGAGAAGGTGTAGGAAATGGTCCACAAATATCTGTATGTATCAATTCTAAGACATCTGTAGCTTTATATGCACCTAATTTATTTGTTTTGGTCTGTTTACCCTTAATGCATTCAACACAAATATTAAAGTTTGTGAAGTCAATAGAATCCAAGATCCCTTCCGATACAAGTCGCTCAACTCTATTTTTAGAGATGTGACCTAGGCGCTTGTGCCATAATGCTCCAGAGTTGTTATTATCAATTTTACGCTTAGTACCACGTGATTCCACATTTAAGGATTCACTATAGGTAGCCACAGTGTCGAGCAAATATAGATTATCATATGCCATAAGTGAACCAGTTCCAACAATATTTTAATTAAAAGAAAATTTGAATCCATTGTTTCCAAATGAACATAAATAACCTGATTTGTCCAAATAAGAAATTGAAATTAAATTCCATCTAAATGACGGTACCACAAAAGTGTCTTTCAAATCCAAATAAAATCCAGTACATAATAATAACCTAAAATGCCCTATAGCTTCCACTTCTACCGACTTTCCATCTCCAACATATATGTATCTTTCAACATCATTTGGCTTCCGGTAGCTCAGGCAACCCTGCATTGAAACACTGATGTTAGTAGTTGCACCAGAGTCTAACCACCAAGTGTTTGCTGGTACTGAAGCTAAATTGACCTCAGAACAGACCAAACTGTGAAATGTACCTTTCTTTGCACGCCAAGCGTGATATTTAGGATATTTCTTCTTCACATGTCCAGACATTTTGCAAAAGAAACAGCTATCACCCTGATTTTTTTTCTTTGGTGTTGGACCATTAGCAGCTTCATTCTTGGGCTCATTAGTTTTCTTTCTTTTGCCCTTGTCTTTAGAGGTGCTAGCAAAATGAGAACTTTATGTCTTATCTTGCTTCAACCTTTCCTCTTCTTGCACACAAAATGAAATGAGCTCATTAAGAGACCATTTCTCCTTTTGACAGTTATAAGATATCTTAAACTGACTGAATTGTGAAGGAAGAGAAAGCAATACTAAATGAATGAGTAAGTCTTCCGACAACTCAAGCTTTAGCGCCTTAAGTTTTGAAGCAATGTTTGACATGCCCATAATGTATTCCCTTATATTTCCTTTGCCTTGATACTTCATGGAAATCAAGTTCTGAAGAAGAGTACTTGTTTCCGCCTTATTGCTTTTTGCAAAGCGCTTTTCAATTTCAGCAAGGAAATCTTTGGCACTGGTTATCTCTTCCGAGATAGTACCCCTAATTAAAGACCTCAGGAATGTCGCGCTTAATGATCATGAGACTCATGCGATTGGAGCGATTCCACTTCTCATAATCTTTCCTCTGTTCAGAGGTACTAGATTCCGTAGGAGAAGGGGGTTGCACCATCCTTAATGCAAGATCAAGATCCATGCAGCCAAGAACAATTTCCATGTTCTCTTTCCAGTCCTTAAAATTTGTCCCATTAAGGGCCGGAACTGAATTCAGATTAGCAGATATCGAAGCAATAGTAGCTGGAAAGAGAACAAAATAAACACCATAAATATACTCACAAAAAATAATAATAATAATAAAATCATCATCAATATGTTCAAATAATAGCACAACCCATCTCAAGATACCTAGTGCACCATGAATATCAAGTCTTTGAAGAGTAATATTAATTGCTATTGGTACTCTTGTTGTAATGATCAAACATTGATAATAAAACATGTCAAATAATAAACCCCTCTTTGGATTGATTTATCATTCACATGTAAAACCTTATAATTATCACATGTTTACCATCACAGGTGCGTATGAAATCCGGCCAAGCACTAATCTACATTTGGGTCAATTAATACTCGCATAGATAAACACACACACAAACATTTAACATTTCTTACGGACAATCTATGATAAGGACACGACTGTGCAAACAAGCACAGCCTGCCCGTGTTTGATTCTGTTGCTTAATTTGCCATTGGAAAATTTTAATTGCTTTAATAATATATTAGTATACACATATGTGTGAATCAAAACCAGAGTGAATCCAAATTAAAATGTGCAGCGATAATCCCAGAAACAACGCGATGATTCACAGCATAAAAAAAAATAAAGCTTTAACCCAAATTCCAATTGGCTAAATGAATTCGTCTTATGCATGAATTTTATTTTGTCAACACTGTAGCGTGAATGCATATACATATCAAAACCAAAACGAAAAGAAGCAGCGTGAATCAAAAACAAACGAAAATTTCATTTGCCTTAATAATTGTATTATATACATTCACGGGAATCAAACCAATTTCAACCAACGGTACTAAATTCGGAACCCTAAATTCAAGAATTTTCAAAATACAAACATGAATCAAGTATGGGTGGCTCTGATACCACTTGATGGTTTCTAACAATTAAGGTTTGTGCCTAACCACATGTCTCTACCCATATAGAAATCAAAAGAGCACAATCCTAAATCAACAGTTTATGAATCCATACCCAACTTCATGATGAAATAGAATGCGGAAGCGTACTTGAATTTGCCATTGGGAATTGATGAAGGTTTGGGTATGCGATCTTCCAATTGTAGAGCACCTTAGGGTTTCTTGATTCTCTTCTGATGGGGATGAAGAGAGAAAGCCAGAGAACTAAACCCTATTTTGTTTTACGTTACTCTACAAATGGGGACCATAACCCATATATATAACTGCTTCCAGTTACATCTCAATTTTCAATATTTCTAATTCAGCCCCTCATCAAATTAGAATATTGCCTTATGGTATCTACACAATAACCTTCCATGACACATATGCCCTTAGCCATAAACTTAGTATCAAATAGACAACTTTAAGTTTGGCTAATTAAATAATGATCCTAACACATTTAAATATTACATCTGTGACCCCAAATTCTAACAATCCTATCGACCGAAGATACTCTATTTGGGGGTCAGGTGTCAAACCTTCAGGTACATATCATGTAAAATCTTTACATAAATGTAGCTATTTATATAAGATATAAGGATGTGATTAACTTTCTATCAGTATAAAATTGTAACAATAATTTTGTGAGTGATTGCTAACCAAGAGCATAAATAACATATTTTATTGCAGGCATATTTTGAAGGCATATTTTGAACTTGATCAAAACTTTGTGATTTGTCACTTTTAGTCTTGTGAAAGAGGGATGGTTGAACAAACGTACAGTTGAATTCATCCTTCCTAGTTCACCATCTCCTAATGCACCAACCATATCGTTGTCCTCGTCGTCTGTGGATGAGGTGGCCAAGATAGATGCACCAACCATATCATTTTCCTCATCTTCTGTGGATGAGGTGCCAAAGATATATACGATATCAAGCAATGGACCGGCCCAACTTCCAATAGCAGATGAAGATGAACCAAAGGATCAACAAGATCTCCCTGAACCGAAGTTGGGACCACTTTCACCCTATACAATGTGAGCTACCTTAAATTTTTCTTATTTCTTTTTTCTCCAATGTGGTGATCTCTGATGTATAATTATTATGTTTAGGTGCTTGTATGTGTTCCATTTATTTATTTTGTAAAGAACTGGGATGTCAAAAAGAAAAAAAAAAGAAAGAACATTGTTTGTTCAAAACAAAAAAATATATTGTGCTTGTAAGTCTTGGATATTCAACACTTTTTCTTTCATTGGGATCATCTTATATGTACCCTTCTTTGGCTGCTGCTAAGGCTGCTATCATTTCTGTTGGTGAAGAAATTGCAACTCAGGGATTGCCACTGGGGATTTGTCCCCTGGTTTTTGTATTTACTGGCACAGGAAATGGTATACACTACAGTCTCTGTAGGCGTTGTTGTTTGGCATGTTCAAGGTAGTCGTATAACATTTTTGCTAGGATTTAATATGTATTTTGTTAGGCTACATGTTTTTCCTATAGATTTAACATTTTTTTCATTTAGCATAATGAGCATTTGGCAATGAAGATTGTATTACATATTCTGGTTTCTGTGAAGCACTTCGACAGGTATGGTGGAGTTAATAACTGTGATGAGAACTCTAAAAGTTCATTTAAAGCACATGATTATCTCAGAAATCTAGGTGATTTACAAGAGCTTCTTGTTTCATTATGTGCAGCAGAAGCAGATATTATGTTGTAGCAGCAGCAGATATGGAATTCAACAGTTTTAGATCAGATAGATGACAGAAAGGAGGAGGATGGTTCAAATGATGTTCAAGAACAAACAATTGGTTTTAGTGTGAAAAATGCAATTCTGTTCCTTCCAGAAGTAGAGAAAGGTAGATGGATGCAATGCAACTAAATGTGCAGCAGCAGCAGCAAATATTATGTTGTAGCAGCAGCAGATATGGAATTCAACAGTTTTAGATCAGAGAGATGACAGAAAGGAGGAGGATGGTTCAAATGATGTTCAAGAACAAACAACTGGTTTTAGTGTGAAAAAAACAGTTCTGTTCCCTCCAGAAGTAGAGAAAGGTAGATGGCTGCAATGCAACTAAATGTCATACATGTGCACATAGTTTGCTTGAGTATAAGGTGAAAAGGATTTAATTTAAGTGGATGTCAAAAGAAACGAACTCAACTTGCAGGTGCTTTTCTACATGATTTGCTTGATAGGTGAAAAGGATTCAAACAATAATTTTTTATGTATCCCGTAATTGATATTTGTGATCTTGCCTACTAAATTTCTTTTGTATTGTATGCTTGATTCCAAGCTGAGTGTTGATTTTTGGATTATCACAATGAAATTGGTCTTTAGGAAATGATGTGTGGGATGTGTAGTTTGGCAGTGAAATTGGCACTGCCTTTAAATTAGACATTTAGACATTTAGCATCGGTAGTTTCAAACAACCGATGCTAAATGTCATTTTTTAAAAAAAAAAATTAGACATTTAGCATCGGTTGTTTGGAACAACCGATGCTAAAAGTCACTTTCAGGACATTTAGCATCGGTTGTTTCAAACAACCGATGCTAAATATCATTTTTTTTATCAAAAATGACTTTTAGCATCGGTTATTTGGAACAACCGATGCTAAATGTCACTTTCAGGACATTTAGCATCGGTTGTCTCAAACACCTGATGCTAAATGTCATTTTTCAGGACATTTAGCATCGGTTGTTTCAAATAACCGATGCTAAATGTCATTTTCAGACAGCAAAAACAGTGATGAAATGGACATTTAGCATCGGTTATCTGAACACCCGATGCTAAATGTGACATTTAGCGTCGGTTAAATAACCGATGCTAAATGTCTCCATTTTAGCATCAGGCGATTTAGCGTCGGGCGATAACCGACGCTAAATGTCCATTTTAACCGACGCTAAATGTCTTTTTTCCACTAGTGATAATAAAAGAAGGTGTTAGAAAAAATTTACATTTTTTGTGCAACTACCCACATGACACGTGTGCAATTTAAAGGGCAAATTGGTAACTAACAAAAAAAATAAACAATCATTTATAAAGTTGTTGACGAGCTGAATTTTTTTTTGGTATTCGAAAAACAAATTACTATTTACTAAAATCTACTAAAACTAATCAATTTAATCACTGTCAATTGTAAACAAAAACCCATACCGCTAACAAAAATTCCAAAATAACTTTTTTAAATAATTTAGTTAAAGTAATTAAATTAATATTAAATGATCTAAAAAAATATAAACAAGTGGCCACGAGAGCAGCAATTGGGAACCGCAACGGGAACGGCAGTCAGAGACTGACAATGGGAGAGGCAACTGGAAGCAGCAACGGCGAGCGACAACGGGGGCGGCAACAAGAGCGTAAGGGAGATGCATATCTTATTTTAGATCTCACTTGCTTTTTTCAGATTTTTACTCCATTTTTAAAATTAGAAGAAGATACTGATTTTTTTTAACTTTCTACAACACAGGTTTTTTAAGCAAGTTGAAATATAGCTTTTTTATCGAGTTTTTATTTTTTCTTTTATTAAATTTTACAATTTTCGAAATATTTATAGGTTCATAGCAAATTATATATAGTACTAGTTTCTTCTAAAAAACTGACAATTAAAAAGAAACATAGGGAGTAATAATTAATTAACGATTTCTTTTTTTTTGTTACAAAGGCTAAAAGGGAAAAAAAAGGGAGGCTTAAAGCCTTACAAACTCAACACCTAAGGCATCAACAATAACTAAATTAGTTAAATCCCTCGGATGAGTAACCAAAACCGAGAACAAAGTAGTTTCATGAGCCCCCAACTTTGCCAAGAAATCTACACAAGCATTTCCCTCTCTCATGGTGTGAAACAACTTGCAGTCCCAATCTCTATTCAAAAGATCTCTGATAAGCACTATCTCATTACCAAACTTATGAAAGAGATGACTTTCCTTCTTAATCAAATTCAATACATGAAGAGAATCCGAGAAATAAACCACTTTCTGCAGTTTCAAGTCCCACCACATTTCCAAACCCTTCAAAATAGCCATAATTTCTGCATGAGTGATGTTTGACTCACCTAGATAGCCATAGAAGCCACGAGCGAATTCACCGTCTGAGTTACGTAAAATACCACCGAAACCTGACGGGTCAGGATTGGAAATAGCACTTCCATCTACGTTTAAGCAAATTAACACACTCAGGAGGCCAACACCAAGACACCATACGAGGAACTCTGTCATTATGGGAAGCTCCAACACCACCATATGCAACAACAATGTTCCTGTGTAATGCTTGAGCTTGCATGATAACACCACCATACGATTTCTTATTTTATAGTACTCCCTCTGTTCCATTTTGTTTGTTGTTTTAGCAAAATCAATCTGTCCCAAATTGATTGTTGTTTTAGATTTTTAATGAAGTTTTTAATATTCTTTTCCACTTATACCCCTATTAATTATGACAACTTTTTATATCCAATAAATGATTCACATTTTTCTATGTAGAGAGATAAAATGTTAAATAGTAAATTATACAACACTTTTTAAAAAATCTAGACTACAAATTATTTTTCCTAAAGGTGTGCCAAAACCTTAATCTACAAACAAAGTGGGACGGAAAGAGTATTAGTTACCGGTTACTTTTATTACCATTTTAGACATAACCAATTTTTTAAAAAAAAATTGAAAACACGCCCACACACACACATATATATATATATATATAGAGAGAGAGAGAGAGAGAGAGAGAGAGAGAGAGAGAGAGAGAGAGAGAGAGAGAGAGAGAGAGAGAGAGAGAGAGAGAGAGAGAGAGAGAGAGAGAGAAACTTTTTTTGTCTATAACATTGGATAATCGCAATATAATAGCCTGATACGTGTGTGACTACCATGTGCTATCTTTTAAGTGCTGTCCTATACTATCCGACATGCAGTTATGCATACTTAAAGAATATTTTTTTTTTTTACTAAAAATAAGGTATTTATTGATTCAAATCGGTGGATTACATCGAAAACTATACAAATTTCATATTGCCAAAATTGAAAAGGATGAATCTACGAACAAGCTCACAGCATCCAAGTTAATAGAATAAAACGGCAAATGGCCTACAAAAATGACAAAATTAAAGCCACCAAAGTACCTATGCCTCTGGGTCTGTAGCATTGACGACCAAGTCTTCATTAGTTGAATATGTAGCGAGTCAAAGTGGATCTATCAATCCGAATGGAACAAACACCGTAACAAGACAGAAAAACCAAACTACGTCGCACAAGACGACGAACACAATAGCGGCGCCGCACAAGACGACGAACAAAACAACGACGTCACACTTAGACGACGAAATCACAAAAAAAAAGCCCAAAACTATGTGAATAACACTTATTTAGATGAAAGAAGAGAAAAAACGATGTAGATGAGTGATTCTGGGTCAAAAAATGACCCAAAATCACACCCTCTCCAATGGATGAAGAAGAGAAAAAGTTAGAGAGAAGATGGAGCAAAGTTAGAGAGTACTTTACTTTTAATAAATATTAAAATATATGTGGTGCGGGCCCGGAGCGGGCTAGGCATCGTAGTGCCCGTACTCGAGCCCGCACCCATGTGTGCAAGTAATTACCCGCCTGCTTGTAGGTATATTTTGCGGGTACCCTATGGGTATGAGCTCAATTACCATTCCTAATAACACCCGATATCGTTAAATAATGCATGTTGCGAGTATTATATTAACAAAAAGGCTAAATTATTGTGTCAAAAAAAATGCTAAATTACAGTAGTTTTGGTCTTCCTATTTCACAAACTCAGATATTTGGTCCATCTATTTTAAAATTAAGATATTTAGCTCCCCTATTATGAAAAATTCAGACATTTAGTCCAAACGTGAGTTTTTCATTTTTTTTTGTTGATTTGGAGGCTTGTCAAATAAAAAGCCTGACGTGGCGCCGGACGTAGGCACCACACGTGGCTTCCACGTCATTTAATGATACACACGTATTTCCTTTCTTAAAACGCAAACGCTAATCTCGGTATAAAAAAATGCAAATCTGCAATAAACGCAAATCCAATGCATGCCACCCCTTGTTCGTTGATCTTCTTTTTTTTTAGATAAGCAATTATTTCATAGATGGAGCACTAGGGGTGCTCAAAACCCAAACAACAAAAAGGTCCATACATTGTTTAGGCACAAAATTGGATTGTCCCACAAATTAGCAAAAGAAAAGCTAGTTTGACTACCCACCCTATATATAAACCAGCTCCATGAAAGACATTTGATGTGTGTAACAACAGATGAAATTCTAGCCTCCTCATTCCTAAAAATGCAGTTGTTGATCTTCTTTGTTTCTCATCCTTTATCATCTTCTTTCATGACGTGGCAGCCACGTGTGGTGCCTGTCAAACATAACACACGATATGTCAAACATAACACACGATATTATTTACGCAGTTCGGCCAAAGATTGCCTACGTCTGCGACTACAGAGTAGCTGTAGTTCCGTTTTATTGATAAAGTCTCCGTGTCCTTGAATACAATTACAAAGCTCTCTCACAGTTCAAGAACGGGTACCAAAATTTAGTCTCCTTTTATTTTTTTTTTATTTTTTTATTTTTTTTTCTATAATTTTATTCCATTTACATCTATTTTTTATCTTTTATATCTCTTATTTTTTTTATTTCTTTTCTCATCATTATATTTATTTATCTTTTATTTTTTTTCTTTTTTATCTATCTTTTTATTATTCTTTCATTTTTTTTTTATTTTTTTTCTTATTCTTCATTTTTTTTATTATTTATATTTTTTATCTTTTTTATTTTTTCTAATTTTTATCTTTCATTTTTCTCTTTTTTTCTTTCTTTTTTATTATTTTCCTTATTCATTCTTTTCTATTTTATTTCTTCATTTCTATATTTCTTTTTCATTCTTCTTTACTGTTGCGTCACTCTTTCTTATTCTTGTGCGGCACTTTTTTCCTCTCCTCCTGGATCACGTTAGTTGCTTGATTAATTCAATTGCCAAGGGTTTCACTTTCTTCACAAGTGGGCCTTCAATTTGATTTAATTTCTCTGGGCTTTGCATTTTAGTTGGGCCGAATTGCTTTTCACTTCATTCTATTTCTATTGGCAGCCCACATGTATATTTATATTTATAATATACATACATATATATAATATTCTTGAATAATATTATATATATATATATATATATAAATATATATTTTTTATCTTTTCTTTCATTCTGCAAAATAAAGAGCAAACTACGTCAATGATTTATATAATTAGCAATATTTGCTCTAAAAAGTAATCCAAAAGTATCTCTAAAAATGCACTAAATTAGAGTTTATCAACTTTTCTGCAAAATAAAGAGCAATTTAAATTAATAATTTATATAATTGATAATAATTGCTCTAAAAATAATCCAAAAGTATCTATAAAAATACACTAAATTGGAGTTTATCAACTCCCCCACACTTAACTTTTGCTTGTCCTCAAGCAAATTTTCTGGATTAGCAACATTTTCAAATAAGGAATAGAGACAGCCAAATATGGGACCCAATCAGAAGCACAATGATAGACAATAGACAATATGACACATATGAGGTGTCAAAAGGTTGCCCAATTAGAGGCTCATGTCCCTGAAGAATACATTTCTGTGAACAAAGGCACTCACTCACACTCTCTCTTAGTGTTTAGGGACTAGGGAAAATATACACTCAAGTTTCAACAAAATGCACATTACCATATGTTTATAATTTGACCAAATCTCCACTAAATAGTTCACATGCATGCAAAAGATTGGGTGTTATGGGTTGTAACGGGACCATGGTGAATTCAAGTAGGGTAGGAAATAAGAAGCAATGGATAATCAAAGGGCTAAAAACAAGAAACAAATAGTAACCTTTGAAACCAAATCTGGAGCTCATATCTATTTTACAATTTTTGTCCAAACTCCAAATTAATTTCACTTCCATTCTTCACTCTTCTTTTTCCTATTGAGTCGACTCTTTTTGATTTGCTTTTTGCTCTTGAATAGTCTCTTTTTTTTTGGACTTGCATTTTGGCTTTTTCATTCTTTTGATGTGCCTTTTTCTCCTTCTTGCTTTCTTTCTTCTCTTTTTTTTTTTTTTCAACTTTTCATTTTTCTATATTTTTCTTAGGAGGAAAAGGTACTTGTAACCACATTAGCCACTCCTATTTTGTTTTTATGTCCTGATGAGATAGACAATTAAAATACAGGACAAAATTGTAACTTTCAATAGTTGCTCCAAATTTAATTTCAAATGGTTACCACAAACAAAAAAAAAAGAAAAATTATATCTGGGTACCAAAGAAAAAAATATAACAGATAGGCTCAAAGGGGGCAACTAGGGGATAAATTCGACAAACAACTCTGAGGCCAGAAAAATACCTAAATTCCCCAAATCTTTTTACATGATGCAAATCAATTTTCGCCTTGAAATGGTCAAAAGACAAATTCTAGAATGTAGCAAATTGGGAAACACACTCATAGAAAGTAAAGGGGTAAAAATTTATGATTTAGTATCAATCCCCTTATGAAGGCTCAGATCTCACATTTAGAAGCTAGTTCACAAAAAGTACTCAACATGGACAAATGCTAATTATCAGCTTTCTAAGGACATCCTCACAGTTACAACTAAACACAAGTCTGTCAAGTAAATTAATTATGGGATCCCCTAAAGGCAAAATCTCTATTTTTTTTTCAACTTGAAGCATAAGTCGCTAAAATAAGCCAGAAAAAATGCTATCAACATATACAGTGGGTATGTGCATTAATAGAGATGAATTGACAAAGTTAAACTCTCCTCCCCCACACTAGCATAAAACATGGTCCTCAATGCAAAATATCAAATTGGCACAAAAATAAATCAATGAGAGAGTAAGAGTGACTTTCCCGAGAGAGCTTGTAGTCTGAGCTTATTCCTAAAAACAAAACAAAACAAAACAAAAAGAAAATGACAATAACTGAAAATAAAACACGGGTTGCCTCCTGCGAAGCGCTTGTTTAACGTCGTGAGCCTGACGATAGATAGTGCTTAATCAGGTGGCTCTCCAAGAGCAAATTTAACATCTAATGCAGTGCACATTCTTAACTTTCTAACAATGTGGTTCACATTATTCTTTCTTTTTCCACGTGGTGGATGAACTTCAAAGAATTGTGAAATTTTTATTTTATCTCCATCCACCATTATGCTAGGATCCTGCAAAATAATATTTTTTTCCAAAAGGTCCTACATCTTTAATTCACTAAAAATGTTAGTTTCAACCACATCATCAAAATAAGGAGAAGTTAAAGAAGAGAAAATTTCATTGGAATTTAAAGCTTTAATAACATCATCTTCTTTACCACTCCTTAAAGTTACCTTTCCCCGATGAACCTCAATCACAGCATCACCAATGGTTAAAACAATTTGCTCAAAAATGGGCGCTTTCTCCTCTTTTTCCAAATCCAGAACCATGGGATCTTTCTCACTGTCCTCACAAATGCTCCCTTTAGTAGGATCTTTTGTTTCAATATGACTCCCTTCAGTAGGAGCTACTATTTTGATTTGACTCCCTTCAGTAGGAGTCTCCTCATCTTTCTTGAGAGCTTCTTCCTCCAGATTATATTCCCTAGAGACACCTTCATCTCTCGTAGGAATACTGTCTTTGTATTGCTCACCTTCTTCATTTTGGGTAGACTTAGTTTGTGAAGGAGTTTCTTGGGCCTCTTGAGATAATAAAGCAATGATACTTGATAGTTGATCACTCATGGCTCCAATTTGACCCTCCAATATTTTAAACTTTTCATTTGTCTGCTGCATAAACTTTGCCAATACATCATTGGTATCTTGTATCTCCTCCTCTTGCTTATGAAGATGTAGTGGCTCATAATTATCCCAGTTGGAGGAATAAGGGGGTGGCTCATAGTCATCCCAATAGTTTGAATAAGGCTAATAAGGAGGAGGAGGAGGAGGAGGAAATAAGATCTGACATTGAGACATATACCAAGACGACTTCTCCAAATTCCTTTGTGCCTCTGCCTCTCTAATATAATCTCCAATTGTCTTAACCATGATTTAAACTTTTATCTGCAAAAAAGGTGAACTGCAGTGGTCTCTTGGGAAAGTATTAGCAGCTTTTTTTTTGTATTTTTTTCAATAAGATAAATAAAAAAATAAAACTAGTGCATAAAAAAAGGTCTAAAGCAATAAAAATCTTTTTCGTTTAATATTGCTAAATTAATCCCCGGCAACGGCGCCAAAAACTTGTTGCGTTAAAAACACACTTAGAGCAAGTGTACTCTTTCGCAGAAGTAGTATAAAAGATTATCGTATCCACAGGGACTAATTAACAAGTACCAAACTAGCCGAGATTACTTATTGTTTAGACGAACCAATAGTTTGACAATTATAGAGACAAAATAAAAATAACTAAATAACTAGAATTAAAATACTAGATTTAATCGATAGAGAGAGGCCTAGGGTCACGGTTTCACTTGCAAGATTCGATTCCCCTATGTCTAATTCTACCCGAATTCCTTTATTTTATTTAATTACCAATCCCTTTACTAAATCTATTAATCCGTTTGGTCATTCGCGATTAATATTCTTTTTCCTAAACTAACCCCTGTTTGGTCATGCAAGAATTTAAGTTGAGGAAAAGCATAAAGAACAGAAAGGTTAAATGATTGGAAGACTAAATTAAAGTTTGGTCATGCATTAATTATAGCCCCAATTATCCTATAGGTCCACCAACTAATTGCACAGTACGGTCGCTGATCAACTAATTGATTATGAACATGAAAAGAGTAGCTAATCCTAATTATGTGATAAAAATAATAGGACAATATTAATTGAAATAAAAACCGGAATTCAGATATGAAATTAGAACATAAAAAGGTCTCTAAACATGCAAGATCCACCTAAGACCCTAGAAGAGGATTTAGCTATCCATAGTGTTCGAGAACAGTAAAATAAAATTAGGAGTCATAAATTACAGAGATAAAAATAACCCGGAATAGAGAAATTTCTGATCCTGAAAATTTAGTCTCCTTTTTCTGCTCCAGAGCTCTCTCACAGTGTCAACAACGGGTACCAAAACTCCCTCCTCTCCTTGCCGTGTGTGCTGTTGCTTGCATTGTTTTCCTCCTGTTGCGACTCCTGAAAAAGGAGACTAAATCTTGAACTGAAATTCCCAAGCAGCATAATTCTTGCCAGTAAAGCGAACGCAAAAATTATCTCTCCCTTCCGAAGCCATTAAAAAAATTACGGTAGCTTGCAAAAAAAAATCAAAAATCAAACCGAACCACAGTAGCGCACAGTAGCAAGAACACACACTAGCGCACAGTTCACGGAAGCCCACCGTACCAAGAACACACAATAGCACACCTCCAGCGAACAATAGCACACGAGACACGACAGCCAACCTGAATCCACGAAACGCGACGGCAACGGAGGACGGCGCACTGAACCACGAAGGATCCAAACGGAGGACGACGCAAAGAAGAAGAACAGAGCTTCGCAACCCAGATCTATGGAGGAGCACAACCAGAAATGGCGAACCAGAGATCGGAATAGCGACAGCGCGCAGAGATCCGAAATGCGAACCACCAAACCGCGACCCAACGGAGGATCCGAAGCGCAAACAACCACAGGCGACAAGCGATCAACAAGCGACGGCGACCGAAACGGCGAACAACCAAACGGCGAACAACAAGTGACGGCGACCCAAACGGAGGATCCACAAAGATCCGAACCAAACGGAGAAGGAGGCCAGAACCGAACCAGAAACCAAACCAGATCCGAACCAGAACCAGATCCGAACCACGAAGAAACCGAACCACGGAGGAACCGGACCACGGAGGACGCCGTTCTTGAACGAAGAAACCGAAATCACAGGGATGATCGCAACCCTACTGATACCATGTCAAACATAACACACGATATGTCAAACATAACACACGATATTGTTTACGTAGTTCGGCCAAAGATTGCCTACGTCTGCGACTACAGAGTAGCTATAGTTCCGTTTTATTGATAATGTCTCCGTGTCCTTGAATACAATTACAAAGGAGATTAAATAGCTTTGTCTCTCAGAAAACCTAACGGGCCTGGGCCAAAGCATATAAATAAATCTACCCAACTACTATTTACAGCTTCCCTATTTTCCTTATTCACAGTGCCTACGTCAGGCGCCATGTCATTGAATGGGCCATGTCAGTTTTTTCTTAACAAGCCTCCAAATCAGCAAAAAAAATGAAAAACCCTCCATTTGGACTAAATGTCCGAAATTTTCAAAATAGAGAGACTAAATGTCCGAGTTTTAAAATAGAGGGACAAAATGTCTGAATTTGTGAAAATAAGGGGACCAAAACTATAGTTTAGCCTAAGAAAAATGTTGTCATCAATTTCAAAATAGGGAGACTAAATGTTTGAGTTTTAACAGTGATAAATTCTTTTTGTAAAAAAATTGTGATAAATTTTATCAAGAAAAGTAGACAAAATATACTACTAAATTTTTGTAAAAAGATAAAATAAAATGTGTTTAAACCCCCCGGGTTCAAACCCTGAAAACTAACATTTCCCCCACCCCACTAACCTTGCCTATCAAAAAAAATAAAAAGTGTTTAAATAAGTTTTGGGAAAAATATTTTGAATATTACTTTTTTAAAGATAAATTAAGAATTTATTAACTATGCATTGTAGTAGAGTTTTACAAATTATGAAGTTATTTACTATGCATTATAGTAAATTTTATTGGGATTCTGAGTCAGAGAGATGAAGTTTTTATATAAGTACTACTATTGAAAAATTATAAAAGAGTGATGTATACACGTAGAATCTATTTAAGTACTCAATTGGAGTTTTTTTACCTAAATGGTGTGGAGTTTTTTTTATGGAATAGCCTATTTGTCTCTCTTTTGTTTTTAATCTAGTTTTGGTTAATTTTATAACAAATTCAATTGTAAAAATTATAGCCAAAGTGGTGTTTTTTTGTCAAAAAAATATATAATAAGAGTGGTACTGAACTTAGCCATTTTTGGCGTAAATACATATGTTAGAGAGGGAGAGAGAGAGAGAGAGAGAATTTAGACAAAGAACTTAAGTATTGAAAAGTCAAAAATAAAAATTATTAAATAGTGCAATGCATGGTACTACATTTAGACAAAGAACTTAAGTATTGAATCCAGTGGAATTTTTTTAAGTGGAAGCTTGATGTTTCGGAGAGAGTTAGAAGCTTTGCGTGGCAGATAATGCATGGTAAACTTCCAACAAGAGTGTATTGTAGTAGGTGGAGTGGAGATACTTCTGGTTGTTATCATTGTGTTGGGGTGAATGAGACTATTATCCATGTTTTGCGGGACTGTCCTCTTGCTATAGCTGTTTGGAAGTTGTTGGTGCCGCAAGATATGAGATCCAATTTCTTTGGGTATGATTTTGAGGCCTGGGTCCGGTTTAACGTAGGGGTAATGGATGGCTCGGGATGGAGGAATGTGTGGGCAACAACTTGTTTCTTCCTGTGGGGGTGGCGTAATAGAACAATGCATGATCCTAGCTTCTCTAGACCGGCCTTTCCTGGAACGGTGGTTCAGAGATATGTTCATGAGTATCAGGTGGGGAAGAATCAGTTAAATCCTGCTCAGGGGGGAGTTAAGGAGACGATTTTAGTGTCTTGGAAGCCTGCGGTTGATGGCTGGGTCACTGTTAACACAGATGGTGCGTCAAAGGCGGGTGGTGGTATTAGCAGTTGTGGGGGGGCTTGTGCGAGATCATCATGGTAGGTGGCTTGGGGGTTTCACGCGGTTCATAGGCGAGACTCACGCCTATATTGCGGAGCTTTGGGGGGCCTTAGAAGGGTTGCTGTTGGCTTGGACCAAAGGATACAGGCACGTTGAGCTTCAATTGGATTCTAAGGTGGTGGTTTCTCAATTGACTGGCAATGGTTCCGGGACAATGATGGGTAGGGGGATGGTACATCGCCTCCAGCAGATGTTGCAGCGTCAATGGCAAGTCAAGATCCTGCATATTTATCGGGAGGCCAACATGGTGGCCGATGGTCTGGCATTTATTGCGTGTGAAGGTGGGGAAGACATGCACTTTTGGGAGCACCATCCGGAGCGCATTTTATAATTTTTGCATGATAATTGTATTGGAGTTTCTACTCCTAGATTAGTTTTCGTGTGACTCGTGGTTTTCGTTTCGGGCCTTAGAGCCCCTATTATATTAAAAAAAAGAATCCGGTGGATTTTTTTAATTGAAAAAAAGAGCAGATGGCAGATAAGTGACATTGATTAAGCTGAGAAAGATCATTACCATCTCGTTCTAGAGCTCTTGGGTGAACGGAGTGGATTACTATAATCTTTTTTAACACTTCAAAATTAATCATTTATTGGTCATTAATGATTAATGAGAACTTTTATGGCTGGGCACCGAAGCAATAGCCGGCACTTTGGGAATTGAAATAGCTGACTCTCTCTTTCAGCCGTGTTGCCCGTTGCCTCTGCCACGCAATTGCAAATAACTTCTGCAATTTAATAATAGAACAAGGTTGCAATTTATTTAATACTAGTACTATACGTTATAAACAATCAATGAAATGAAAATGTGTAAATTAGGAGAGAGATAACTGAAAACGCGATGAAGTAATGTGAGGTTGCAAATGCAACACGAGTACAACCCCATCAGAAAACTGTCTTTTAAAATGCTCTGAGTTGGGGATGGATATATGTAAGAGAAAAAAAAAATCAAGAGATTGAGAGAAATGGAAGAGACACCAAAGTATAAACCATCCCAAAATCCAGTTATACTACAGAGTGAGAACCTGGCTAAGGTTTGTTAAATCTTTTTTATTTTTGACATATATTTTTCTTTCCTTCAAATTTCATTATTTTAACCCAAAAAATGTTGTGGCAGTATATATTGGAAACCACCGTTTACCCAAGAGAAGCAGAAACTCTCAAAGAGATAAGGAATGCCAATGCAAACCTCCCTATGTAAATTATTCTTTTCGCCACAGTTCTAATTTAAGATATACTTGCATGGATATATAGTAAGTCTAACATAGAATGTCCTCTGTCTGTGTTAGAAAGATTGGTGTAAAATCACTCATGTGACTTCATATGAATGTCTACGCATCTGGAATAGTTTCTTAAAGTGTATTGTTATGGAAAGTAATTTTTAATTACCTTGTGTTTTTATACACTTTGAGAGATATAGATCTAGAAAAGAGATTAGTGATAGATATGATGGACAAAAATTTATGATACTAAACAATTTCTCATTAACAATTATTAAATTTTTCGGTAACCATTATTCAACAATTCAATGGTTAGTATATACTGACCACAATTTAGTGTTTGTATGGTGAGTGAGCAGGTAAATGAAAACATTGGTTATTTAGTGTTTGTGTGGTCACCAAATTTTTTTATTGCTGGGGAAATGACTATCATGCCCATTTAGTAATAATTACTAATGAATTTCTTAGTACTGTAAGTCGGACGTACAAAAATCAAAACCCTACGGGCTACAGTTATTGGATCTCTAAATGTGTTAGACTCTTGTCACCGTATGGAAAGACATATTTTTAGTATTAAATAAACGGACTAAAAAGGTACATTTGCATTGTTCACACACTTTTAGCTCAAAAAAACTATTATCATTTTTTTTTCCAAAACTATAATAATAAAAAAATGTCGAACATGATAAATGGAGAGGATCTTTACCTCTCTTAAACACGCTGTATACCATTTTTTTTATAAGCAAGGGTGTCATTGATGGGGCAACCCGTTACAAAGGTAGAAAAAAGGGGTCTCATTAAAACCTACCGGGCCAAAACCCCGTAGGAAAAAGAGTGCCCCGGCACCCACTATTACATCAAACATACATCGTAAAGTTCTATTACAAGCAGATAAATTCCGGCTATGGCCAAATAAAACAAACCAGCAGCCCTCCTTCGATGAGTTACTTTTTCTTTGATATATTTCAAGTGTATTATAGATTATGAGGTGTCATAAATTTGATTGCCATCTTAATCATTAGGGGCTTCATGGGTGCTTCACCTGATGCAAGTCAACTAATGGCCATACTCTTGAAGCTTTTGAATGCTAAAAAGACAATTGAAGTAGGTGTTTTTACTGGATACTCTCTTCTCCTCACTGCTCTCACCATTCCTGAGGATGGAAAGGTTTGTACATATCTATTAGAGACTCTAAAATTGAAGAGTCATTTTATTTTTTATCTATTATTATAATTTCCATCGGTAATTCAACTTTTTTTAGTGATGCATATATGTGCACGTTATGCTTATGTTATTAACTCCTTTATTAATTGTCTACTTATTATAGATTATAGCCATGGATCCAGACAGAAAAGCCTATGAAATAGGACTGCCGTTCATAAAGAAGGCTGGTGTAGAACACAAGATTGACTTCATAGACTCTCCAGCTTTACCAGTTCTTGATAAACTCTTAGAAGATGTGACTAACATTTTCTTTAATCTTCCTAAAACCTATTTTCTGCTTTCAGTTACTCTTTCTTTGATATATTTCAAGTGTATTATTGATTAGCTAGTGAGTTTATATATTTTGCTTTGCAGCCTTCAAATGATGGAGCTTTTGACTTTGCCTTTGTTGATGCTGATAAGCCTAATTATTGGAATTACCATGAAAGGCTTATTAAATTAGTTAAGATTGGTGGCTTAATTATCTTTGATAATACCCTTTGGGGTGGAACTGTTGCATGGTCTGAAGAGGATGTTCCATCAGAACCTAAGAGAAAAATAAGACAAGCTACACTTGCTTTTAACAAAGCAATTGCAGATGACTCTCGTGTGGAAATTTGTCTTGCTTCTATTGGTGATGGGTTCACTATCTGCAGGCGTGCTCATTGATCCTTGTTTTCTTATGTTGTATTGTGGTTGAATAAATTTCATGTACTATGGTTTCTTTTTTGAGTGAGTAGGAAGTATCTAAGTGAATAAAATTAATGATTTGCAACATCTACTATGATGTGAGGTAAACTTTGTGAGACCGATTTGGATCGAAGGGGGCTCAATACTCAGTCAAGGGGCTTCAAAGGATGAATAAAGCTCGGTGAGAGAGAAAGGGGATCCTAGCTAGATTTGCTAGTTCACGCATAAAATGTGAGAGGGTAGAGAGAGAAAGTATTTCAGCAATCAATATGAGTACTTTTCATTAATGAATGGTGTATATAAGTACCACCAAAGATTCACCACAGATTGGGAATATTGTTCCAGTACAGCATAGAGATATTCTTAACAGAATTGGAAATATACTTGTAGTACTCTAGAGTAGTACAAGGTAACAAAGTGAATAACTAGCATAGTAAAAATTACTAATAACTGCAGTAACTAGGTAAAGGCTAAAATGACTCTGTCACAATACCCTCCCCTAGAGAGCACTCTTGTCCTCAAGAGTGGAACTTAGGAAAATCCCTAAGCAAATCATAGTAATACTCCCATGTAGCCATTTCAGGAGCCAAATTCTTCCATTTAACCAATACCTTTGTAACAGCCACCTTGCCCTTTTTCACCATTTTCCTGTCTAGGATTGCCTCAGGTTCACCCTTAGTCAAGGACATAGCAGGCACAGAAGGATGATGCACTACAGCAGCCTGCGGATTTGGACACAGCTTTAACTGGGACACATGTATCACATTATGCACACCACAATCAGCAGGTAATTCAAGCTGGTATGCCACTTTCCCAACCCTGTCAAGCACTCGATAGGGCCCATAAAACTTGGGACTAAGCTTGTGAAAAGGTTGATTCCTCAGGGAGAATTGCCTGTATGGTTGCAGCTTCATAAACACGAAATAACCAACTGCAAACTGCCTATCAGATCTACGCCTGTCTGCTAGCTGTTTCATACGGTGTTGAGCTCTAGTTAAATGGAATTTAAGCAGTTTCAAAGCATCTTCACGAGCACTCAGACCTGTCAACCGTGCTTGAAGTAGACTCTCCAGGAAGATAAGGCAAATGCAGGGGTGGTGGTTGACCATATACCACTTCATATGGAGTACTCTGAATCGAAGAATGGAAAGACGTATTGTACCACCACTCTGCTAATGATAGCCAGGCAGTCCACACAGTGGCTTGTTCTGAACACATACACCTTGGATACGTTTCTAATGCCTTGTTTACAATCTCGGTTTGCCCATCTGTCTGGGGGTGATAGGCACTAGATTTGTTAAGAGATACACCTTGGAGAGTGAAGAATTCTGTCCACACCTCACTGAGAAAAATAGGATCACGATCCGAAGTAATAGATGTGGGCATTCCATGGAGTTTAAACACTGCATCTAAGAACAGTTGAGCTACATCTAGAGCTGTGTACGGATGTGCCAAAGCCAAAAAATGAGCATACTTGCTCAAGCGGTCAACCACAACAAAGATGACTTGTTTACCCTGAGATTTCGGCAACCCATCAATAAAATCCATGCTGATTGCCTCCCAAATACGCCCCGGAATAGGCAGTTGCTGTAACAGCCCCGGAGAAGCAGCTTGATCAAACTTGTGCCTTTGGCAAGTTACACAATTTCTGACATGAGCTTGAATGTCCTTTGTGATCCCTTTCCAAAAAAAGAGTCTTAACCCTTGCAGCTGTATTATCTCTACCTGAATGTCCTCCCACACTACTATCATGAAACCAATTGAGAATAAATTCTCTCACAGCAGGGTTATTCCCTACCACCAGTTTTCCTTTCCTACGCAGCACATTGCCCTGCCATGTGAATTTCTTGTGAATTGCAGGATCCTGCTCAATCTCTCTGATGATATTAACTAAGACATCATCAGTTCTCCAAGTATCTCGTATCTGTTGCATCAAATCAGCTTGGACAGAATTGACAGTTAAGGTCATCAGTTCAGCACCATCAATTCTAGATAAGGCATCAGCAGCCTTATTTTCCTTCCCTTCCTTGTAGAGAATCTCAAACTCAAATCCCATTAGCTTAGCCACCCACGCTTGTTGGAAGGGAGTGTTCAACCTCTGCTCAAGAATGTGCTTTATGCTTTTCTGATCTGTCTTGATTATGAATGGCTTGTGAGCCAGGTAAGTGGACCATTTCAGTACCGCATAAACAATAGCCAAGAGTTCCCTTTCATAGATTGACAGTGCTTGCTGCTTTGGGCCAAGTGACTTGCTGATAAAAGCTACCGGATGGTTTTCTTGCATCAGCACCGCACCAATTCCCTTGCCAGATGCGTCTGTTTCAACTGTGAACACTTTGGAAAAATCGGGCAGAACCAGCACTGGTGAAGAAGTCAGCGCCTGTTTAAGCTGTTGAAATGCAATAGCTGCTGCAGTGGACCATTCAAAACATTCCTTCCTCAGTAAGTCAGTCAGAGGTTTAGCCAATTTGCCAAAATTCTTGACAAACCGCCTGTAGTAACCTGCCAAACCCAGAAAACCACGCAACTGTTTCACTGTCTTAGGCTCGGGCCAGTCACAAACAGCTTTGATCTTGGCTGGATCTGTTGATACTCCTTCCTTGGTGATAAAGTGCCCCAAATATTCAACTCTGGAGGTGGCAAAATGACACTTAGCTTGATTCAAAGCTAAGTGGTTAGCTCTAACAGTGTCAAACACCTGAGTGAGATGTTGAACATGTTCCTGCAAAGAAGAGCTGTAAACCAGAATGTCATCAAAAAATATTATAACAAACTTCCTCAAGAAGGCCTGGAAGAGGTGATTCATCAATGCCTAGAAAGAAGCAGGCGCATTAGTAAGCCCAAATGGCATTACTAAGTATTCAAAGTGTCCACTGTGAGTTTTGAAGGCTGTCTTAAACTCTTCACCTTCACTCATCCTTAATTGATGATAACCGGATTTGAGGTCTAGTTTGGAAAAAATGGCCGCACCCCCTAGTTCATCCATCAAATCTTCAATTAGGGGAATTGGAAACCTATCTTTGATGGTATAGTGATTAAGTTTCCTATAATCCACACACAACCTCCATGAACCATCCTTTTTCCTTACTAACACCGTGGGTGAGGCAAATGGGCTATTACTATGTCTAATAATACCCTGACCAAGCATTTCCCCTACCAAATTATCTACTATATCTTTTTGTATAATAGAATATCTGTAAGGTCTCATATTCACAGGCACAGCATCATCTTTTAAAGGGATTTTATGATCAAACCCCTCCCTACTAGGTGGTAACTGTTTAGGTTCAGAGAAAATGTCTTCATACTCAGTTAACAGCAAGGAAATTTCTCTAGGAATAGAGTGTGGAGGTATACCTGAGTTGGAGAGTGTACAAGTAGGAACAACAAATTGAGGTGTCATATGATTTACCTCCAAGAAGCACAATTCAGCCCCTTGATCCACAGCAGTCGTCAAGGCTTCATTCGAAATAAGCTTCACACCAGGTGCCTTAGCTCCCCTTAACACAACCTTCCTCCCTTGCACAGAGAATTCCATTCTGAGTTTGTCAAAGTCCCACAGTATTGGCCCGAGGGATTTTAACCATTGAATACCAAGAATTAAGTCACAACAAGCAAGTGGCAGAACATACATATCAGCAGTAAACTCTTGGTTATGGATTGTCCACTTGAATCCCTTACACACATAAGGTGCTTCAAGTTTATGGCCACCCCCACTAGTAATTGACATATTTTTCACAGCAATCAGCTTGCACCCCAATCTCTTGGCTCTATGGATGTCCAAGAAATTGTGTGTACTCCCACTATCCATCAAGATATTCAAGAGTTTCTTACAATACCAGCCCTTTACTCGCATCGTTTGGTACTTAGGTGATCCGGTCATGGCTTGTAATGAGATTTGGGGTGTGTCTAGGTCAGTGACAGGGGTCAGGACAGGCTCTAATGTGTGTTCAGGTACTGTTTCTGAGGATGGCTCATCTTCCTCCTCAGCTTCCATCATTATTAGTGTTTGTTTGCCACGGTGTTTGAGTCTATGACTAGGTGTATAGGGTTCATCACAGTACCAACAGAGTCCTTTGGCTGTTCTCTCTTCTAACTGGGCTTTGGAGTATGTTTTGGAGGGGAGGTTTTTCTGGTTTGGTGGGTTGGCTAGTAGTGGTGGTTGGTTTGTGTTTGCTTGTGTTTTAGTGTTTTGGTAGCTAGGTTTGTGTGTGTTCTGTTTCTGGGTTGGGATTTTGGTGCTCTCAAACAACTTAGCAAGATTTGAGGCATGGGCAAGTGAAGTAGGACTAAACATTCTAACATGTGCTTGAGTAATTGGATCTAACCCAGCCATAAAGATGCTCAGAGCATGTTCAGGGAGTATATTAACTTGAGTAAGGGCTAATTCAAAATCATCAACATAGTTTTGAACAGAATTAGAGTGTTTCACCTGTACCAGCTCCGATAGAGGATCTTCGTACAAATCGCCAAACCTCCTCTTCACATCTGCAGAGTATTGCGGCCACAGAGGGTATTCGTCGAAGCGAGCTCTCATGTAATTGAGGTGCCACTGTAATGCCAGTCCCTCGAGGTGGATCGATGCTAGGCGAACACGAGACTCCGGCGGCGTTTCATCAAGTAAAAAGAACTGGTCGCACTTGTAAAGCCAGTCTTTAACCTTCTTACCGTCGAATCTAGGAAAATCCACCTTCGATATGCGAGTTGAGTAGTTGCGAGCTGGGTTTCCCTCTGTTTGCTGAACTCTCGGCCCTTGCTCAGGTACGGTGCGTGGTGCTCCGACGGGTGCTCCGGGGGTGTTGTTACTCTCCACCGATGGTCCTCGGTTTTGAGTAAGGATGAGGTTCCTCAGTTCCTCCATTCGCGAATCGAGTGTGGTTTGCAGCAGATCTATGCGATTGTTCACCGCCACTTGATTCTCTTCAATTTTACGATCAAGGTCAGCAACCGATTGGCTTCGTGTGGTGGTCATTGTGCCAGGTAAAGTGCTCTGAATACCAATTGAGACCGATTTGGATCGAAGGGGGCTCAATACTCAGTCAAGGGGATTCAAAGGATGAATAAAGCTCGGTGAGAGAGAAAGGGGATCCTAGCTAGATTTGCTAGTTCACGCATAAAATGTGAGAGGGTAGAGAGAGAAAGTATTTCAGCAATCAATATGAGTACTTTTCATTAATGAATGGTGTATATAAGTACCACCAAAGATTCACCACAGATTGGGAATATTGTTCCAGTACAGCATAGAGATATTCTTAACAGAATTGGAAATATACTTGTAGTACTCTAGAGTAGTACAAGGTAACAAAGTGAATAACTAGCATAGTAAAAATTACTAATAACTGCAGTAACTAGGTAAAGGCTAAAATGACTCTGTCACAATTTGCTTTTCCTCTCGCTCTCTTTGGGGGGCCAATGGTGTGAATCAAATGTGGAGTTGTCTTTGTTTACTACTTACGAATAAAATTAAATGGTTTTCCTATACTCGAGTGTTTGCCTGCAACAAAATTGTAATGTGTTGCAGATGGTTTGGCAGATCAAAGGTTATCTTATTATATAGGATAAATAGCATTTTTGGTCATTTATCTTTGACCAAAGTTTTATTTTAGTCTTTATCTTTTTTCCCCTTTTGGTCCTTTATCTTTCATTTACGTTTCAGTTTGGCCCTTCTTAGTGTTTTCCGTACATTAATTTTAACGGATGTCACACTGGGAGTTAACTACTAATGTGGCGTCCTAAGTGGCAGGAATGACATAGAAAGTATTTAACCTCGTGGCATTTCGTTTTTTTAAATTAAAAATCTAATTTTTGAAATCAGAAAAGTAAACCCAAATCTTCTTCTTCCTCCCATTCAAACCTAGATCTTCTTCCCAATCAAACAAACCATTCAAACCCATTTTTCTTCTTCTCATTCAAACCCTGATATTCTGGGCATTGTGGGTGGGGTGTTTACGGTCAGCCATAGAGAGAAAGAGAGAGAGAGAGAGAGAGAGAGAGAGAGAGAGAGAGAGATTTACGATCATCTTCCCCACTAACTGAATCTGGTGATTTAGGCAACCATTTTATTTGATCTTGGATGGGTTTTGATCGCAAGAAAGGAGTTGCAGATTTCACCATTGATGCAGATTTGAGTTGCGGATTTGGGTTTTTTGTTGAAGCATCAATTGGTTCAATTCGGTCCCCGATGTTTTCTTTTAGTTTCAATTTGATCCTCTATATTTTCTTTTAGTTTCAATTTAGCCCCCTATGCATTTTTTTAGTTTCAAACCCATAATACCCATTTTCAAACCCATTTTTCATAACTCTTAATCCATTTCTTCTTCGATTTCAATTTGTGGGCTTTCGTTTCGATTTGTGGGTTTCGTTTCGTTTTTCAGATCTGTGATTTGTGGTTTTCATTTTGTTTTTCAAGATTTGCGAAATTGACTTGGAGATGAAGATGTGTGTGGGTTGAAGATTTCCAGATTTCCTCTCTTTCGTTTCATTTTCTAGATTTCCAGATTTGTTTGGGTTGAAGATGTTTAATGTGGGTTGAATTATGTGTAATTTCTAGAATTCCAGAATCTGTTTTTTTTTCCCTTTTATTGCGTTTTTTTAATTTACAAACTTAAATGATTATGTGTAAATTTTTTTCTTTAAAGAAAAAACAAATTGCTTCCTCATTTAATGAAATACACCTCAGACCTGACATTTAGGACGCCATGTGAGTAGTTAACTGCCAACTTGGCGTCCGTTAAAATTGGACGAAAAACACTAGAAAGGACCAAACAGAAACGTAAATGAAAGATAAAAGACCAAAACGGGAAAAAAAGAAAATAAAAGACCAAAATGAAACTTTGGTAAAAAATAAAGGACCAAAAGTGCTATTTAGCTTATTATATATGCTAATGTCGAGTCTGCAGTTGGCGTTTCACGGGTTCCATCCTGGAGTTGCTAATCCGCGTCAAACTCCAACTTGTTTTTTTTCTTTCTCTTTTTACATCTTTTAATATTTTAGAGTCTAGAAAAAGTTTTACATGTTCAAATAGGCGAAGTTCATTTCTCAATAACTGTTTTGGTGGAAAAAAATAATTTCGTGAGAAAATACATAAAGTGTGATGCTAAGCAGTGTGTTTGGGGGTACTTTAAAGTCTAGAAAAAATTAACTGTTAAAATACGGGAAGTTTGTTCCTCAAAATCCCGTCTGGTGAAAAGAATAAATAATTTCGTGCCAAAACACGTAAAGTGCGACGCTAAAAGCAGTGTGTTTTGGGGGTACTTTAGAGTCCAGAAAAAATTTTAGATGTTCAATTACGTAAAGTTTGTTCCTCAATAACCGGTTTGGCGGAAAAAAAGTAATTTTGTAACAAAATATGTCAAGTGCCACACTAAGTAGTGTGTTTCGGGGTACTTTAGAGTCCAAAAAAAATTCAGCTGTTCAGATATGCAAACTTCGTTCCTCAATAACTAGTTTAATGTAAAGAAAAAATAATTTCGTCGCTAAGTACGTAAAGTACGATGCTAAGTAATGTGTTTTAGGGTACTTTAGAGTCCAAAAAAATTAAATGTCTAAATAAGCTAAGTTGGGACCTCCATAACCATTTTGGTGAATAAAATAATAATTTAGATGTTCAAAGAGGCAAAGTTCATTTCTGAATACATAATTGGGGACGCTAAGCAGTGTATTTTGGGGTACTTTAGAGTCGGAAAAAAATTAACTGTTAATATACGCAAAGTTTGTTCCCTCAAAAACCTGTTTGGTGAAAAGAACAAATAATTTTGTGACACAACACATAAAGTGAGACGTTAAACAGTGTATTTCGGGGTACTTTAGAGTTTTTAGATATGAGGATACCGCCAAAAACCTTTTGTAGGGACAAAAATGGATATTTGTTGTGTTTGCAGGACCATAATGATATTTAAACCAAAATAAATTGATTTTTTTGAAGTGGTGGAATTATTAAAAGGGTGCATTGCACGAGTTAGTGTTAATTAGATTTTTTAAACAAATTATGAAAGACAAGCCACAAAATTTCTATTGTTCATGTGTGTTGGTAAGATTGGATTTAAGTTCAACCATATAATAATTAATTGTATTTTAGAATATGAGTCTTTCTATTATGCAGAGAAGGAAATTAAGACCTCGAATAAAACTGGGATAGCAACGAAAAATATCCAATTACGAGTTGTGCTAAGTCCTACAACATAATAATTTGGGTAAATGAGAACATAAAATATAATAGTCTAAATACTAAATATACAGTCCATCAAGTTGATACACCAATATCTAATTTGCTTATAAAAAAAAAACCAATATCTAATTTTTATTAAAGCTTTGTTTGGCAAGTCACATCCGCTAGCGAATAGCGAAGAATTTGAACAGCGGATGACAAATACATGTGTTTTGTAAGCATTCGCGTTACGTTTTTTCAAGCGCTAATTCTTTAAAAAATGCTATAAGCTAATCATGCCAAACACCTACAATTAGGGGTGCTCACTGTTGGTTAATATCCAAATCCAATCCACATCCATAGAAGATCCATTTGATATAATCGGTTCTAGAAACCATTTAGCGCAACCGATTATTATGTTGCAAAACCGGTTATATCCATAACCAGTTTTTATAACCGATTTTAGATTTTCAAATTGGACTTGATTTTTTAACCGGTTTTGGATATCCAAATTTCAATTTTAAAACCAATTTTCGCATTTTAAAATCGGTTCCCACCCTTCAAAATCCAATTTTACACTTGTTAAAATCTATTTTTAATCCAGTTTTCCAACATTTCCATTTGCCAACTCAGTTTTTTCCTCTTTGGTTCTTCTTCCTCTTATTTATTTATTCTCTCTCTCTCTCTCTCTACCTTGCGCCCAAATTCTAAAATATTTCCAAGCACTACTTTAAAAAATTTGGTTATTTTTATAATGGTTTTAAACATGGAAAAAACCAAATCCAAATATTTAGTTATTTTTAAAATGATTTTGGACATGAATTTGGATATATCCATATAAGCGGATATTTTGAGCACTCCTAACTATGATGAGTTTATCCACTATAACGCCGAACAGAACTTAAGTCCACAAAGAGAATTATATCATTCCAACAATTTATCTTTTTAAAGTTAATGTAATAGTTTTCAGAGGAAATTGAATTATCCACCTTAAAAGCTACCTTAAATTAGAAGATCGATACTCTAGACAAAAGATAGTTGGTCAACTCTCAAGAAAAAATATTTATTCACATTAGAACGTGTAATTCATATCCAACAATGTTAGGATTATGGGATCATTTAACTAAGAGGAGAGGGAAAAAAGCTTTCCTGTTGTGCTAATCTTATCTTATCTCATTATTTTTAAATTAAATATATCTCTCTTTTCTAATAGAACTCTACAATAAGACACCGCCAAAAAAAGAACTCTACAATAAGAGGATATGCACCCAAATTCTTTTTTTTTGATAAGCTATGCACCCAAATTCTGTATACTAACTGAAGGAGTTTTTTTTTTAAAAAACACTGAAGGAGTTACTTTAAACCTATTATTATATTTGATTAAAAAAATCTATTATTATAAAAATAAAAAAACCTTCGATTAATATAATGTTACTTACATTATAGAAAAGAAACCTTTAACATTAATAAAAAAACCTTTACTTTCTTTTTATTTATTTTTTTAGTTACCCTGTCAACCTTCCTTCTTTTTATTTAATGTTTTTTTGAGGAATTTTTTTTAATTTAATATTATTGCTTAGTCAAATTTCAAAGGAAACTTCCATTAAATAAAGCGAAACTGCGAAAAGTTTTCGTTGTTTTAATTGTTATTTTTGTTATTAAATTCGTAATTATCCTTTCAAAAAAAAATTATAGTTACAAGTTACAACTATAATCAATTTAATTTTCTAACAGAATAAAAACAAACACATGCTTTGGATACAATCTCCGTTTCCTAATTTTTGCACCCATCAACTTTCTCCAACGTCACGATTTTCAGGTTCCTTCATTTCTCAATTAGATTTATTTTCAATCGTTTTTCTTTTTGCCTGAATTGGGACTTTTAGGGTTTTGGGTTTCCGTGTTTCTTCATGTTCCTCAGGTTCATCCCATATTTTCGTTTCCTTCACTTCAATTTATTTGATCAATTTTTTCTTTTCTGATTTTTATAATTGATGATTAATCGAGTTAATCGATGTTCAATGCTTCAGTTCCATTACCAGCTAAAATTGTTGAATTAAACCCCTAACTTGATAAGCTCGAAACTTTGCATCCATTTTTAATTTTTTTTTTGTTATTTGCTGTCATCGTAATTTGAGCTCTATTATAGTTGATTGATATGCTAGAAGGGGGGAAATAAAAAAGAAACCATTTTGGTACGTTTTGTTTGATTGGATTTACGATTGAATGAAAAATGAAGGTTTTGAATTTTGAAGTTGGCTTATATTGGGAGATTTATCAGAGTTTTCTGTCATGAATTGTTTTATATGAATTTTTTTTTGTTTCTGGAATTTTTGTTGTTATAGGGATAGGAAAATCATGGCAACTGCAACCATGGCTACTGCAGCAGGTGCAGCTGCTCTTTTGTACTACACATTGAATAGGAAATTACAGTCTGAAACCACAATTGATGAAGATGGTGAAGAAAATGAAATTGATGCACCAACTGACATGCGCTTAGGCATTGACCGTGTTACTCATAGGTTAATCCAAGCCCCTGCCACATGGTTGGAGACGATATCAACATTGTCTGAGACTCTCAGGTTCACTTATTCGGAGACACTTGGCAAATGGCCCATTGGGGATTTGGCGTTTGGTATCAGTTTTCTTCTCAAGAGGCAGGTAATGACAAATGGAGATGTTGGTTGTTTGTTGACGCCCTTATTTTAATTAAGCAACTGAAAGCAAATGTGGAGTTGTGTTTGTGAAGCATCTGATATAACAATTACTTACTTTTTAGGATTCTGAATTGCAAAAGATTGGTTCAGGGTTTTCAGGTAGAGCTATTGTTGAATAGATATGATAGTGTAACCTGCACGTAATGTGAAACTCACATAATTCACTTAATAGACTGAACATCACTGGCATTGATCAATTAAAGGGAGAGAGCTAAAGAGAAAGCGAAATGGATGGTATTGACAAAAGCTGTCTGAACTATTTTATTAACATTATGGATAATTGAATAGTTGTTATGATAAGAGACAGAAAAGGATAAGAGAAAAGTAGACAAAAAAAAAACAATGGATCTCTCAACCCAATATTTTCCTGTATTTTTCCAATCCTCTCATCGCCCCCCACCTCTCCACTGTATAGGAATGTTCCTTTCTCTCTCTTCAGTCATCAAATGTCAGTCGTCCCATTCTGGTATGCACCCTATAGGAGTACTAGCTAAAACTTAGCATTATACTTCGAAAGATAAGGATCTAATACTCCTATACACCCTTCTTATAACTTTTCCTCCATCCATCTTGCCTATCAAGTTGGATGGTCAATTTAGTGGTTACCATCTGACTGCAAAATATATGGTCTTTGAAGAAATAATCCAACATTATATAGTCTAATGTTGCTCTCCGGTTTCAATGGTTTAGCTCAGAAGTTAATGCCATGTTTGCCTGGGCTTGGCACCCTCCAAAATCAATCCAAATAGACCAAAATCAATTCTTACAGTTTCTGTTGTTGTTTCGTTAAGATGTCCAGAAATGATTGCTATTAAGAATGAACTCTAATGGAAGTAGCACAGTGGTAGCATCTGTGGTGTAGGTAATTGACTGAGAAGGCCTAACATTTTCCCAGAAAGCCCCTACAAGAAAGACTAAAAAACTTTATTTTGAACAAGTTGGACCCAGTAACATTCCAAATGTACTCCAGCAATTATACATACTTCAAAATAATTTATACTTTATAATACCCAAACAAATTCAAAATTCAAAATTCTTTCTTTACAGTCTAGTCCAAATGAAACCACAAGTTACTAAACTTATTGGTGAATTTGGGCACAAATTTAGTCCATTTCTTCGTACAATGGTGAAGTTGTGCTCGTTACAACCTAACTCCCTTGTTACTATCAATTGTAGAATTGCGTATTTGTAGAAATAGGGTCAGCACCTGATTGTGGCCCAAATTTCAGAACGATGCCGGAATGCCCAAGATCCCCACCCAGTGGCACAGCGAGTGCGAGGATGGCACCAATTTCAACACCTTGCTCTGTAACAGAAAATTGATCAGCACCTGGAGATTCTCCAAAGGATTCCACATGGCACCTCATGTGCGTTTCACTGCATTCAAGGTGTGCTGGGCTGATAGTTTCTTTGCCCCCGACATTCTCACACCGGCATGGACTGTGCCATTGAAGAAGGCGTTGACATGCTCAATCTCTCTCGGCGGCAGAACCACACCTTCCGCGCCGTGCCTTTTTGCCCGCAATTCAGATATAATTTAGTGAAAGCTAATCCCCCCTTTACTGTTATCTCTTAATTATATAGAAGCTGAATAAAATATTAATTACAAATGCCATATTGTTTCAAAGGGTTCATTTATTTATTTATTTAAGTTGGAGTTGACATATAAAACTATAAATGTTTGTTTCTGGTTTTGAATGCTAGTTTATGGGTTATACTTTGCAGGGGAACTATCATGTTGACAGTGTGTTTGGTGGTAAGGACAGTGTACAGCTGAAAGGATCTGAGATTGTTGCTGAACTGAAGTATCTTTTGAACTTGCTGACTCTGTGTTGGCATTTTTCAAAGAAGCCCTTTCCCTTATTTCTAGAAGAAACTGGCTACACTGAAGAAAATGTGCTTTTTCGGGAACCGAAAGCAGGAGTAAGTGTTACTTGGTTTTTTTTTTTTGGAAAATCTGTGTATGATTCAATTTCTGTGTCCTGTGGTGACTATGGAATCGATAATTATGTACATGTAATTTTTTTAAGGAATGGTAGTCTGAAGCAACTGAGGAAACATGTTATCTTAGAAAAATATGGGATTAATGGGGTAATTGGGGCTATGAGGGGTCTTCTTTCTCTTTCATTTTTCCGTCTTTTATAGGGGAGGAGGGAAAGGAGGCCAAGGCTCAAATGAATCAGATGAATTAATAATACTTGCTTCCGTATCAGTAGTATTTTTCATTATGTAAAATCAAAAAGCGATGTATACGTGTAAACTTTCTGTTCATTTGTCATGCAGATTTTGAAACCAGCTTTTACAATCATAGCTGATCACAAGATGAGGTGCATTTTGTTGTTGATTCGTGGCACACATAGTATCAAGGATACTCTAACAGCTGTTACAGGAAACGTGGTACCATTTCATCACACTGTAGTTCAGCAGGGGGGTGTTAGTGATTTGGTTTTAGGATATGCTCATTGTGGAATGGTTGCTGCTGCACGTTGGATTGCAAAGCTTGCAACTCCTTGTCTCCTTGAAGCACTTGGCCAATTCCCAGACTATGAAGTTAAGGTAAAGATATTTCTTTTCGTAACATCCTTGGCTCTTTGACCAATTAACCCATTTAACAGGTTTCTCTGTAAGACAGTGATGTTATTTTGCTTTAATTTGTTTTCTTTTATTCTTCACTATTCTTTTAATCATACAAAGAGGACTGGTGATTCTAGCATTTGATGACAGGAGTTGTTTTCATAGTTTTTCAAATCATTTAGTTTGTACTTATTATGAAATATGCTGTTTGGCTAATTTGTTTCTCTATTCTGACTTTTGTCAATCTATTTAGGATCTTAAGCTTCAAGTAATTAGTACAATGGTTCTCTAGTTTTCTGCCTTACTTTTGAAGGTCTTTTATGTAGATTGTAGGACACTCTTTGGGTGGAGGCACAGCAGCAATTCTAACATATGTATTAAGAGAGCAAAAGGAACTGTCTGTGACTACATGTGTAACATTTGCTCCAGGTCAGCTTTGTTAAAGCATAAGCTATATATTTTTTCTAAAAATAGTTATGCATTTTTTTTTTGCAAATTGAAAGGATATTTTGGTAGTATCCTGTAGCACTTTTTTTGACTAATATTGGTTTGCATAGTGATTCTCTTGAAAATGACATCTTCTTAATCATGCAGCTGCTTGTATGACATGGGAGTTGGCAGAGTCGGGCAATAGTTTTATTACTTCTATTATAAATGGAGCTGATTTGGTGCCGACATTCTCAGCTGCATCTGTAGATGACTTGCGTTCTGAGGTCGTGGTTCTTAAATTTTAAAGAAAAAAATAAAAATGTTTAGCCAATGTTTGATGATAAATGTAGGACCCTGGCAATGGCAATGCTCGTTTCTATTAACTAGGAGTAATAATCCTTGATAGGCTTATAATGTTAACAAATTGAAGACAATGTTATTTCGTTTAAAGGAGGGGAAGAGGAAATGGTAGTCCAAACAAGAGATACACCGGGGGAGTATAATTCAAGTAACCAACCCTGCTGTCTAGTTGAGAGAGAGAATGGATATTCCTCTCAAATTTTCTCCACTCAGCTTCCCTCCTTTTATTTTCTCGAAACAGATTAATGACACTATTCTTAGGTGAAGCTGAAGTCCTTCTCATAAATTCATTATGTTTATACACTTGGTTCAATTTGCTTGCCATCTTGGGCATTTAATAAACTGTTAGACTTGCTAAGATTTCATTTGCAGGATGAATGTATTTGGGGTTCATAATGTTTCCTTTTAGCTATTTGTCAGCAGACCCCCAATTTAATGTGTCTAGGTTAGGTAGGGGTTAGTGCGGGTGCAGAACCCAGTTCTGTTAATATCAAAAAACTACTTGCATTCAGTATTAACGGGGGAGGGGGATAGGGGGAATTTAGTTACGAGTCAGTTAAGAGTCATGAGAAGGATATTGGAAGGGAGATAATCAGATCTCATAAATACCTGGGTGAGGGAATAGGATAGAGCTCTTTTGTTGTAGTATTTGACTATTTGTGTTCTTAATCCCTGTTCGGTATCACATTGATATTATTGCAGAGCTTGGTTGTTCGCTATAAAGATTACTCAGTTTATCTCATATTTTGGTCTAGTCTTATCACTATTTTTTCACATGTGTGTTTAAATTATTTTTCTCAATTTTCAGGTGACAGCATCCGCATGGATAAATGACTTGAGGAATCAAATTGAGCAAACAAGAATACTCAGTACTGTCTATCGTTCTGCTTCAGCACTGGGTTCTCGCCTCCCATCTATTGCCAGTGCTAGAGCAAAAGTTGCTGGGGCTGGGGCAATTTTGCAGCCAGTTTCAAATGGTACCCAGGTACTTGTTCCTTCTGTTATATAACATTGATTTCATTTATTTCAACAAGTTTTCATACAACTGTCTCTTGGCTCCAGCAATGGGACATGGTAGTTATCCATTGTTGGAAAAAATTGGTCTCCTTTTGGATGTATTTTATGTGTTGAACAAAATATATACATAAATAGGTGTTGCAAACCAGTTGTAAAAAATAGTAAGTGTTAGAAAATCCGCATTTATTGTGGCCACCCTTGCAGTCTGTCATTGGGCCACATCATCTGCTTTCCTTTTTAGTGGTACAACACCGTAAGTGTGCTGGGCTGAGGGGTGTATTAAGTCCCATATCGCTTAAAGATATGGCGTTTCTACTTTCTAGTGCTTACAAGGCTTGGACAATTCTCAAGTTACAAGTCGGTTTTGTGGAGTTGGATTGGGTCCTAAGCCCAAATGTCTTGATGGTACCAGTACCTCCTATCCTAGATCTGTTGTTGGACTGTCGAAATTGTCCACGCTCTAGGCTCATTGGGCTTTGGCTTGAGAGGTTGTGTTAGAAAGTCAACCTTAATTGTGGCCACATCTGCAGATTGTTATTGGGCCAGTTCATCTGCGTTCATTGCAGTGATACAACACACAGTAAGTGTCCTGGGTTGAGGGGGTATGTTTAGTCCCACATCACCTAGAGCATGGTAGTTAATTTGGGATACGTATCGTGTATCGTTCGGCCACTTTTTTGTATCGTGTATCGTAAGATACATGAACAATAAAAATATGACAAATTTAGTAAAAAATAAATAGCATAAGCAAAACAACTTGATTTAATATATATCATATATAAACTCCAAAATACTTCAAAACTCAAGTCATCAACAAAAAAATAAATGTTTTTAATCCTAAATAAAGATATAGTCTCAAAACATGATTTAATACTTCAGTGACGTGGGTTGGATGGATTTGCTGGAAAGGAAATAATAAAATAGATGATACAATCAACTGATACAAGGTAAGTTTGTTATTGATTTTCAGAGAACATAGGGGATTACAATCAGATAGACTGGTTTAGAGTTCCAGTGAGAACTTCACAGTTTCTGTTACAATTTTCTTAACTGCCTAAGCAGCAGCATAACAGACTTATTTATACATTCTGTTATGCTGGAATTTACAATTATACCCCTCTTAGCTAGTATTTACATTTCCCTTCCTTCTATAGTACACCCTTTTCACTAGGGTTCTGCTATCAATACTCCCCCCTAAGTGTTTTTTGAGCTTGCTGATGTGAAACACTGGGTGGATTCTGCAGTGTGCTGGCAAGGCAAGTCTATAGGCTACTGATCCCACTTTCTCACTGACCTGGTAGGGTCCATAATATCTGGGGCTGAGCTTCTCATGTCTTCTTGCCGCTAGTGTTTTCCACCTGTAAGGACATGCCTTTAAGTACACCCAATCATCTACCTGTAACACTACATCCCTCCTATGTTTATTTGCTTGTTTCTTCATTCGATTCTGTGCCACTGTGAGGTTATGTTGCAGCTGTCCTAACAAGGTATCCCTGTCCTCATATAGCTGATTCACTGCTTCCACATTAGATGGAATGGCAGGACCTTTAATGATAGGATTGGGGTCCCTTCCATACAAGGCCTTGTAAGGAGTCATGCCAAGTGACGAATTATAGTTGGTATTGAACCACAATTCAGCCCAACACAGCCATTTAGGCCAAGATTTAGGACAATCCCCCACAAAACATCTCAAGTAAATTTCTAAGCACCTGTTTGTAACCTCTGTTTGTCCATCTGTCTGTGGATGGAAAGCAGTGCTATACTTCAACTTCGTACCAGCTTGTTTAAACAGTTCCTTCCAAAACTGACTTAGGAATATCTTGTCTCTATCAGAGACAATGGCCTGTGGGAAGCCATGCAGTTTGATGATTCCTGAGATGAAGCAGTTTGCTACATCAGTTGCAGTGTAAGGGTGCCCCAAAGGGAGGAAGTGGGCACTCTTAGTGAGTCTATCAATCACCACCAGGATGGTATCTTGCTTGCCTACTCTGGGTAATCCACCAATGAAGTCCATAGAAATTTCTGACCACACCTTTGTAGGCAAAGGGAGTGGCTGTAACAACCCTGCTGGTGCCAGTGTTTGAACTTTACTTTGCTGGCACTGTTGGCATTGCATAATGAAGTTCTTGATGTCCTGTTTCATTCCTTGCCAATAGAACACTCCCCCAATTCTTTTGTAGGTTCTAAAGAATCCAGAGTGCCCTCCTTGTAGAGAAGCATGACACTCATATAGGATGGTGGGAATTCTTGAGAAATTCCTTGGGATGACCAGGCTACTGTCTCTGTAGAGAAATCCCTTCTTAACAGAAAACTTGCTGTCCCCTGTTGTCTGTAACACCACCTTCTGTATCAGTGCTTGCAATTCTGGGCTCTGTTGAATTTCATCCTCCCAGTCATTCCACTCAGGCAATGTTACCCTTGAAATTGCAGTAAACATCATTTGCCTAGATAAGGCATCGGCCACTCTGTTTGAGCTGCCAGTTTTGTATTGGACTTCAAAGTCAAAGCCTAGTAGTTTGGAGGTCCACTTGACTTGTTCCCCACCCAATAGACTTTGTTCAGTGAGGAATTGCAGGCTTTGTTGATCTGTTCTCACTATGAAATGCTGACCCAGCAAGTAGTGTCTCCACTTTTGGATGGCCAACACCATGGCCATTAATTCCCTCTCATAGGCAGACTTCTGCTGTGCCCTTACAGACAACTTTTGGCTGAAATAAGCAATAGGTTTCTCACTTTGCATCAACATAGCCCCTACACCTTTGCTTGATGCATCAGTTTCAATGACAAACTGCTTATTGAAATCTGGCATCACCAAGACTGGCAGTGTGCACATGGCTTGCTTGAGCTCCTGGAAAGCCTTCTCTGCCTCCCTGTTCCAACTGAACTTCTCTTGTTTCAATAGATCAGTGAGAGGTCTTGCCATGATACCATAGGCCTTTACAAACCTTCTATAGTATCCAGTCAGTCTTAGGAACCCTCTCAATCCCTTGAGATCCTTTGGAGTTGGCCAATCGGTCATTGCATTCACCTTCTTGGGGTCTGCACAGACCCCTTGTGCTGTCACTACATGCCCCAAGTATTCCACCTTGTCCACAGCAAAGTCACATTTCTTCTTGTTTACTACAAGGTGATGCTGGCCAAGTGTAGAAAAAATCTCCCTCATGTGTTCAGCACGTTCCTTCATTCCCTTGCTGTAAATTAGTATGTCATAAAAAAAAAACTAATGCAAATTTCCTTAGGAAAGGCTTGAGGATTTCGTTCATAAGTGCTTGGAAGGTGGAAGGTGCATTTGTCAAGCCAAAGGGCATTACCATATACTCATAATGGCCCTCGTGTGTCCTGAATGCAGTTTTTGGGATGTCTTCAGTCTTCATCCTAATCTGGTGGTATCCAGATTTGAGGTCCAATTTGGTAAATACTGTGGCGCCAGTGAGTTCATCTAATAGCTCATCAATTAGAGGGATTGGAAATGTGTTAGGGATAGTAAGCTTATTCAAAGCCCTATAGTCTACACAAAATCTCCAACTACCATCCTTTTTCTTGACAAGTATAATAGGGCTGGAGTAAGGACTAGTACTAGGCCTAATGATACCTGTTTTCAGCATATCAGCCACCAATTTCTCAATCTCATTCTTTTGGTAGTGGGGATACCTATAGGGCCTAAGGTTTGGGATGTTACCTCCTTCCTTGAGGACAATGGCATGGTCAGTGGGTCTACTAGGAGGTAGTTGGCCACTCTCATGAAATAGGAACTCAAACTCATCAATTACAGCTTGAATTACCTCAGGTAATGTGGCTGTCTCTGTCTCTGACACTATCATGCTTCTGCAGTCAACAATGAACATTTCTGCTGGCTCCTACAGATCCACCAGAAGTTGTTTGGCATTCACTTCCCTTCTAGATGAGAGAGGGTCCCCCTTCAAGCACACCACCTCTCCATTCACCTTTACCTTCAATGTCATGTCCCTGAAGTTGGCCTTGATTTCTCCCAACTTTTCCAACCAATCAATGCCTAACACCATGTCTTCTCCATCCAGGGGAAAGACATAACAGTCTACTGTGATTGGCATGTCCACCAATTTGTTTGACACAAAATTGTGGGTGGCACCACAATCCAGCAACACCAGTATCTCCAGTACGCCTATTACTCCTCTTATCATGAATGAGCATTTAGAAGATAGCCCTGCCATGCTGTACAGATGCAGGCCCTTCATAGTAGCCTCCCATACAATCTCCTCTTCCTCCTCCTCTTTCTTTTCTTCCCCTTCCTCAGCTACCTCTTCCATGTACAACAGTTTCAGTACCTTATTCTTGCATACATGGCCAGGCACATACTTTTCTTCACATGTGAGACAAAGGCCCTTCTTGCGCCTCTCATCAATCTCCTTACTGCCTACAGATCTTGCATTCAGTGGTCCAGAGGTTTTTCCTGCATCAGTGTTCTTGGCAGGGAAAGACTCAGCCTTACCATTCTTGAATCCCCCAACAATACGTCCCCCATAACTGCCTACAGCGCCAATCTTCTCTTCTGCGAGCAGTGCTATGTCCATCATTTCTGCCAAATTCTTGGGTCGTTGGAGACGCACCTCTGCCCTGATATCCTCCCTGAGACCATTGGAGAACATCCCAGTGAATAAGGACTGATCTTGGATCTTGATATGGCTCGCAATCGCCTCAAATTTCTTGCGATAATCCCTCACCGTGCCTTCTTGCTTCATATTCATCAACATTTCGAATGCGTTATTCACCACCGTTGGTTGGAAACGGCGGAGAATTGCGTCCTTGAGGACACTCCACGACAGTTCCTCCGTATTCGCTTCCCACCACTGCATCCACGCCAGCGCTTCCCCCTCCATCGCCATTAACGCCGCGTCTAGCTTTTCCTCTTCATCAGTTCTGCGAACCTTGAAGAAACGTTCAATCTTGGCGAGCCAACCGGTGGCGTCGTCGCCGTTACACACCGGAAGATCCACCTTACGAAGTCTTCGTTCTCCGTCGCCGTTGAATTGCGTTTCCTTCGTTTTCGGGTTACCCGGGTCAGTTTGACCCGACTCCTTTGATTGCATGGCTGCAAACATTGCTTCCATACGAGCGAGCGCCTCTGTGAGACGTTGTTGATTGCGCGCCTCTGCTTCTTGAATCGTTCGTTCCAACTCGTCAATTCTGGATTCCATCGTGGTTGAAGACGTCTTCTTGCGCACCATGAAAGCCAAAGATCGAATTGCTTTGATTGATACAATCAACTGATACAAGGTAAGTTTGTTATTGATTTTCAGAGAACATAGGGGATTACAATCAGATAGACTGGTTTAGAGTTCCAGTGAGAACTTCACAGTTTCTGTTACAATTTTCTTAACTGCCTACGCAGCAGCATAACAGACTTATTTATACATTCTGTTTTGCTGGAATTTACAATTATACCCCTCTTAGCTAGTATTTACATTTCCCTTCCTTCTATAGTACACCCTTTTCACT
Organism: Astragalus membranaceus; assembly: GCA_039519185.1. Taxonomy (NCBI): domain Eukaryota; kingdom Viridiplantae; phylum Streptophyta; class Magnoliopsida; order Fabales; family Fabaceae; genus Astragalus; species Astragalus membranaceus. The sequence continues at coordinate 2,189,171 of CM076846.1, forward strand.
AGGGTTCTGCTATCAATAGAAGAGGCCAAGAAAGAAAGAGAGGCAGTGGCGATTCAAGAAAGAAAGAAAGAAAGAAAGAGAGGTAATAGAAAATGGAAGGAACTTTGTCTGCGCCCTGTTGTATCTGTTGAACTATCATAGGACAGCAAAAGTCACGTTGGTTGAAGTGTGGAGAGCAAAAGTCACATTGGTTTAAGTGTGGAGAAAGAATGACTATTTGTAAAAACCTAATAAAACAGATCCAGTTTATTAAAATCGGCCCAAGTGAGACCCGTTTTAATAAAAACGGCCGAGTCTGACTAATCTTTAAAAGCAAAGCCAGAAAAACCCTAAAATCCGCAACTGGGTTGTGACCCGACCCGATTTGGGTCAAAACCCAACTGTTGCAGAATTGTGCGATTCACTTGCGTATCACGATACTGCGATACAGCGGCGATACACCACGATACAACAACATTTTCGATACCCCCTACAATTCGTATCGCTGGAAGGTCAATTCATATTGTATCGTGATACGTATCGCATGTATTGTACAATACTTACTACACTGACCTAGAGATATCCATTTGCGGTGCTTATAAGGCTTTGGGCTGTCGTCACCTTACAAATTGGTTTTGTGGAGATGAATTAGGTCTTGAGCCAAATTTCTAAAGTACTAGATTCTATGCATTTGATTGTAGTCATAACTTTCAATCATTGTTGCTATCTTCTAAGGTGGGGTGTCCCTAAGTTCAATCTGGTTATTATACGAAAATTGTTTTATTTGATAACCATATTCAGTTTTCTTCTAATCCTGTCTGAATTTTAAAAAACTGCAGGTTGTGATGAAAAGAGCCAAAAGTATGGCTCAGGCAGCATGGACACGTCCAAACCTTAACATATCCTCTTGGACATGCATGGGACCCCGTCGCCGAGTCACAGGTGCTCATTCAAATTCCAGAGAAGAAGGAAGTTCCCCTAGATCTCCAGCCTCTGACAATGTAGAAGGTTCTGAGCCACTTCTTTGTTCGCCCAAGAAAGGGATAAATGCGAAGAGCATGAACCTTCCTGTATCTTCATCTGTAGATGAGTGGTCATCCGAAATTGAATGTGCCAATGGAAATAGTCCGAATGCTGAGGTGGATGATGATCTCAATCACAGTGATAACACGATGGACCACGAGAGATATGAGGATCAGATGAGTGAAGTAGAGTTGTGGCAACAACTGGAGCATGAGCTGTATGACAGATCTGAAGGTGGGGAAGCTGATGTGGTTAAGGAGATAAGGGAGGAAGAGGAAGCAGCCATAACAGAGGTAGTAGGGCAAACCCAGAGCTCTGCACCACACATGAAAGATGTTCACAGGTTTTTCCCTCCAGGAAAGATAATGCACATTGTCACACTCCACTCTGATTCTATTACTGAACATGAAAATGATGGTAGCCCAACTTCTACTAGTTCTGACGACAGTCAGCCAGAGGAGACTAAGATTGGAATTTTCCTAACTTCAAGGTCTTTATATAGTACACTCAGACTTTCACAAACAATGATCAGTGATCACTTCATGCCAATTTATAGAAAACAGATTGAAAGGCTAATTAAAGAACTTGATGAAGAATCTACCGAGGATCATAGAACACAAGAGGTAACATTATAAGCAACGACATCGATACAAATAGATTTATACATGTTTGTACCATACAACATGTCATTGGGTGTTTTTTGTCCCATTGATCGCGGAACTAAGTCCGATACGAGCAGCAGTTTTTGTGTTATGCTGCAGTGAGGAACCGGAACAGCGGTGATTTCAGCCGCCTAATATTCAGATAAGGTCGCTCTGATGACCAAATAGAACCAACTCATCGCCGGACGCTTTTTATATTGATGTTGGTCGGGGACAGGTAATTGTAAATGGTTGGCCAAATACAAGTTGTTTGTAAATAATAATGATAATAATACTGTGTTAAACTGACCAGTGAAAAGTTAAAGTGATTCATTGTTATTTGCATGAAATGATTTGCTGAATCAATGTCTTTGTCATTTGAAAGTTTGATGTACACCAAGTGTATTGTGCAACCAACTTTTTTGATATATGAATCGTGCCAATTCTAATAATCATCATCAGTTTGGTGGGACTGGGGTCCTTCAACTAGGTTCACTAACTGAAAGGTTGGAATTGGACCCAGGTGAACAATAATTGTAAGCCATTCAGGTCAATCTTGAAAGATTGATGAGACAAATACCACTTACCAAAGATTCTCAAGTTGAAACTTGAATGCTGTTTAAGCAACAAAGTTTATTGGCTAATAGAATAGGACATAAATATTATTCAACATAATACTGCTGCAATGAACTTCAAATAGCTTATTCAGTCCACGCCTTGCAATGTTTTTGAATGTCTCGGAAACTTCCGAGCATGTTTCAGATAAATTGAAAGGTGACTATTACCTCCCAAATGACTTTTCCGTTACAAGCAATGTATCAGAAGTATGTCAAATGGGGCTATTTTTTTGGTTCGCACCGTTGCTAGCTACTCATAGTGTCTCAACGCTTTCAACAAAAGGCTAATTCTCCCATGTGTCCAAGGATAGATTAAGCCACTGGACCAACGATGTTGGTTTGTCAAATGTGGCTATAAACACTACTATCGGTGGAGGATCCGGAATATTTAGCTAGCGGTGTAAAAAGAATCTATACTATCTTTAATCTAAGATTTTTTTTTGAATTTTTATAAAATACACAATCTCTTGACAAAAAAATTTAACACCCCAAAATTTGATATATTGTGTCGCTTAATGTATTTTTTATTAGAAGTATAGTAAAATTAGAAGAATAAAACGATAAAGTTAATACAACTTTATTGTCTCTTTTATGTTTTATAACTTTGTACATCCATTATTTTTTTGAAAAAATGTCTTTATAGAGGCAACACCTAATTTTCTATAGAGGCAAATAAAATTTTATCAACTATATTCAGACAAAAATACTTAACCTTATGGGGAAAATGCCCCCATACCCTATAACATGGATCCGTTAGTGACTAGGATAGAAAAAGAATATTTATTACCAGTGGCGGACCCAGGACCCTAGGCGGCTAGGCCAGGGGGTGCAGAAAAAAAATTCACTTAATTTACTAAAATTAAAGAATCATGTGATATAATTCCAAATTTGTTTTAAGATTGCCAAATTAGTCTCGTAGTTTACACGTTCTTTCCTATTTAAGTTCTAAACTATATGAAAATAAGAAGTAGTTCGTAAAAGTATGTGATATTGGTAAAATTACTTCATAAAGTCTTATAAATAGTCCCTTACAAGAAAATTAATAAGACAGATTTATTAAAAGTTGAGTACAAATTGAGTGCAAATTTAAGGATACTAGTACAAATTTAAAATTTTAAGGGGTTTAAAAGTTTTTTATCATAGGGGTACTAGTACAATTATTTTTTCTCATGAGGTTCAGCAGAATCCCCTGAATTGTACATAGGTTTACCACTGCACAGTAAACGTGTTCATAAATTAAACTCCATATTAATTACACTACCAACTTTTTTCGATAAACATAAAAAGTGCAATAGGATGTTATATTGAGTGGCGAAGGGAGTACATTAGTAGAAAAACTTTAGTATGTTAGTGAGAATTGGACTTTGTCTCCAATGTTTAATCAAACCAAATCAATGAGATGACCCCTTAGACGGTTGTTACCTTGCCACGAAGGTAGCCTTCATCTGATAACCACACACTTAAGTGCAAATGTAGACCATACGTAATGGTTAACATAATTCATTAGAGTGAATATCCAATATAATTCCGGACAAAAAATGCATTATTCATTCCAATCTATGACAATTTATAAATAAGTTCTAAGTAATCCTCCACAACTACAAATGAAAGATATGTTAGTCCCCCGATAACCTCCATCAAAAACGATTTTTAGACCACTGATATGTACTCTTAACTTGTTGACATGTGAAGTGTCAAATAATGAACACGTGTAAATCTTTCAGGCCAAATTAGTCATTCTCTATATTTGTTTCTAAACCAAATCAAGCCGCAACACAAACACCCTTAACTGAAACATTACTATTTATAATAATAATTAGTGTGTACTTTTACAACCAATAACAACTCATGAAATGGTTGATATACTTATTGTTTATAAATAATAGATAGCATAAAACAATAAATGATAGATAGCATAAAACAGTTATATATTTATTGTGTATATAAATTAAATCTGATTTATACGTATAATTTATGTATCTCCACTACTTTATTATGGAAAAGTACCAATATATAAGTTCATAATAATTCAAAGGTCATGAAAGTGTAAACATTGCTTGATTTATATCTCATTAAATTGATTTTAGGTTCAGAAAGCAATATCCCAACTACTTTTTGGTGTGTCTATCACTACCAAAAAAATTGATCATTAGCGAGGAACCAAAATCCTTCGCTAAAAATGACAGCCACGTGGCCAAATTCTGACAGCCACGCGTCCAGTTTCCCTCGCTAATTCCCTCGCTAAATCCCTCGCTAATTCCCAACTGATTTAATTTTTTTTTTGCTAAACCTGCTTTTATACCTGTTTATTTTATTAATAAATAATAAAATCTAAAATAGCTAAAATAGTTTAAAATAAAAATTCCGAGAATAATAAAATCCATCAGAGCACAAGCCAAGCCGAACATTCCATGGGTCTGAGGCAAAATCTGAATGCACTTGATCAAAGTGCTTCCACGCTTCACCGTCAGATGGGTGGCGTAAAATGTCTGAGGTACGCCTATTGTCATAATGCCAAGTCATTTTCTGCGCAATTTCGGTCGATGCAAACATTCTTTGCAACCTTGGAACTATAGGCAAATAGAACATCGACTTTACAGGGATAGGTTTATAATTACGTTTTGCCCCTTTACGATCATGATACCTCGGCTTTCCACAGAATTTGCATTCAAGTAGCTCACCATCGTTTTTACCTAATTCGTTGTTCTAAATTCCAATCCCAACTTCGAAACTAACATCTTTGCTTCATAATAACTTTTTGGCAAATTATCCTTATTAGGTGTCGCTTCCAACATTATTTCAGTCACATAGTCTAAACCTAACTCAGAAATATTACTCATGGACTTGAGAGCTAAAAGTTTCACACACATAGATAATTTTTGTTGGACTATATGATAACCTTAGAGGGGGGTGAATAAGGTTATATGCTAAAAATGAAATCTTTTTTATTTTTGAGAATTGAATATGCTAGTTTAAATCGAATGCGGAAAAAAGGATTTAAACTATATGCAACAACTATGCAAGCTATAACAATAGGCAGAAACAATTACAATGATAATGATATCTAAGCACAATAATATCAAATGCAATAACAATTAAAAATTATAAGGGAAATGCAATGTAAAGATAAGGGAAAGAAGTACACCGTGATTTTTACGAGGTTCGGGATAAAAGCCATACGTCCTCGGCCTCCGGCTTTGCAACCTTCGGACTTGATAATAACCACTATAAGAGAAGAACTTCTTCAACGTCTTACAAGAAAGCAAATCCCCTATAGCTATCACATCAATCTCAATTTTCCCAAATTGAGAACCCAAGCTCCCCGCTAAGGATTTCACTACAATTCAATCTCTCTGATTGAATTACCCAAGACAACTCTCAGGATTTCACAACAATCAAATATAGATGTTTACAATTGAGAACTAGGATCCAATCACTCAAACATATGACAATGATGTAGTTGAGAGAGATGAGAGATTTGGATTAGCGTGATTTCCAACCTAACCAGTGATGAAGAACGTGAAGAACAGGTGTGACGGTGAGAGTTCGCGTTCTGCTTTGTGATTCGTAGGTTGGTTTTCTCTGTGAATCCTTGGTTCTCTTGTTTGTGAAGCCTAGGTCCCTATTTATAGACTTCGTAAAAAAATATGATCGTTGGGACAATTCTAACAAGAGAAAAAATCGATTGTTTGCTTAAAACCACTTAGTATGACAATCGATTCTTTGCTTTAAAAAGAGAACAACTTCATAAGAGAATGATCGATTGATTGCTTCTAAAACTAAGTGTAAAAATCGATTATGTACTTAAACAAAATAGGATCATAATCGATTTTGAGCTTTAAAACAAGTAAGGTTATGATCGATTATGTGCTTTAGGAAAAATGAGACCTTTTAAAAATCAAGTGGATAATCGATTTTGTGCGTCGCACAATCAAGCTCATAATCGATTGTTTTCCACTTTAGAAACATAAAGTCATCAATCGATTGTTTTCTTTCCAAAACAAGTTCTATTAAAAACAATCAAGCCACAAATCGATTCTTGGCTTTAACTAGGAAGTGAGAAATCGATTTCTAGCTCTAAAAGCAAGAGAGAAATCGATTTCTTGCTTTAAAGACCAAATAAAGAATCGATTCTTTACTTCGAAAACAAGTTCTTTTAAAACACTAAGCCATGAATCTATTTTCTTTAAAAAACAACAAGTCATGATTTGTGCCTAACCTATTTAACATGCTTTTATATAAAAGATTTTTCCAAGCCTAGCTCAATTCTATTTTATATAAAACAGTTCTATTTTAAAAGATCATCTCTCAACTACAAAAGTCATAGAGCTGAAGTGACGGGATCTTACATGCGTCCTATGGAAAGCAAAATAACACATAAGTCTTGAACGCTTGAGTAGCTTCTCCTCCGAGCTGCTACACTTTAAGATATCCTGTGCTTTGGTTCAGCGCTGTGCTTTGGATCAACTATAACCATTAGTAAACAGATTGTAATTTATTATCATACAAAACAAAGAGTGTTTGACTTTGGTTCAACAACTAATTTTGACTGTGGCGAGCCTTCGAACAACAGTTTGTTTGAATCTCTTAACAAATTATAAAATTTTTGTGCTTCTTCATTTGGAAGTTCATCATGATCGTCATACTGAGGCTCATCAAATGGCACATTCACCTTGAGACCATCACAAATCATGTTTTCCATCGACTCAAAAATTTCATTACGTGGAACACCAACACCAGAACTGCTTGAAGCCCCTACCTCAAAATTTGGACGTCGTTGTTCTCCATCGTCCACCCAAATCCAATAATTAGGCCTAAACCCCCAATGATACAAGTGCTCCCTGATTTCATTATCAGTCCTAAGAGGTACACCGTCACAATTTAAGCATGAACATCTAACCCCCTTTTCCCGTTTAGCCAATTCATGTCGCCACGCTACCACAAGAAACTGTTCAACCCCAATTACAAAAGATTCCTTCAAACCCGTTCTTCTCGGAAATAATCGATCATACACCCAATCATGATTAAATTCATCTACACGCATTTAAGAAAATGTGTTAGATTCCCTTAACATTCCCAATAACCTATCAAGTTAGTGACATCGATATGATCTCAGTGGAGATGATTTCGAGCCGAATATGGGGGTTAATGACAGAACAAACAAAACCTTTTTCCATATAAGTAGTGAAGGAAGTTATTTCTAACTCTCAACCTTAAAATTGTTAGTATCGTCTCGCAATTATCTCAATGGAGATGATTTCGAGCAAAATATGGGGGTGAGGGAAAGCACCTCACCCTTTTCCATCAACAACACACAATCATCTAATCTAGGGTTCATCAAAACAACAATTAAACACTTTTCAATTAACAACTCTAAAATAATACACTTTTCAATAACACATTTCAATAAAACCATTTCAATTTCAAGCAAAAAACATAAATCAATTCACTATTAATTTCAATTTCAATAAAACAACTTCAATTTCAACAAATAATATCAATTTCAACTTCAAATTTCTATCCTACACAATTTCTTCAAATCCTAATCCCATTTTGTTCTTCTAAAACCCTACCCAAACCACAATCAACAATATCACAAAACCTAATCCTATTTTCTTCTTTCAAAACAACAATATCACAAAACTAATTTCACTAAAAGTACCAAACAACAATATCACAAAACTAATTTCACAAATCATAGCTTCTAACAAACAATATCATAAAAAATAAAAATCAAAACAACATCATAAAAAATAAAAATCAAAACCTCCAAAGGTAGAGCTCTGATGGTGAAGGGGGCGAGCTCCGGTGGTGGTGAAAAAGGAGAGCTCCGGTGAGAGAGAGGTTGTGGTTGTGTGGTTGAGGAGAGAGACGGTGACGTTCGCGTAGGAGAGAGAGAGAGAGAGAGGAGAGAGGGCGACAGTTCGTTGTGGTGGAAATGAGAGAAGAGAGTTGGGGTTTCGTTTTTGGGTGAGAGAGAAGAGTGAGGGAGTGAAGTGAAGACTCAACAGTGAGAGAGAAACGAGGAATCTGATAAAATTTAAGTGGGGTTAGCGACGGAATTTGCGAGGGACCATTCCGTCGCTAATCCCTTCACGCTAACCAAGACTGCAACAGTCAGAATGGTTTGCGAGGGACCCTTCCGTCGCTAATCCCTTCGGTTTCCGTGCTGTTTCAATCTTAGTTTCCCTCCCAAAATTTAGCGACGGACAGGCCGTCACTAATGATCAAAACTAACAAGGGCCCTTATTCCCTCACAAATTCCGTCGCTAATGTCAATTTTAGCGAGGGAACAGTATTCCATCGCTAATGTCCCTCACAAATAGGCTGTTTTTTGTAGTGTATATACTACTTAGGGAATGGAACCCTTCCGACGACTTTATAGTAAATTGAAATTTCACGCACTCATTGAATACAACAAAGAGTGGAGGAGTAATGTTAAAAAAGTGAATAAAGGGGTTTGAATGGTGGAGATTTAGCACTTGACAATGTCTAGTGAAAAAATCACTGAGATAGTCCCTTCCCATATACTCTCTCCGTTACAGAATATAAGCAAAAACTGGTCAACAGAAATTGATGTATCTGGTTCAAAATTTGGACTAGATACATCAACTTCTGTTGACCAGTTTTTGCTAATATTCTGTAACGAAGTAGTATCTATTTCTATCTATTTCTATATAATCAAAATATATGCTAACAAATTTACATTTTTAGACATCACCAAATATATGCTACAGTTTCACTACAGTGCGCTACAGTGACGTTTCTGACGCGCTACAGTACCAATATTTTTTTAAAACTCAATTTTTTTTTTAAAAAAACTGTTTTTTTTTTAAAAAAATTATACACTATTTTTTAAAAAAAACGGTTGTCAATATTTTTATATAAACAATTGGTCACTATAAATCAATTTTTACTATTTTTATAATCTACTCAAACTACTAAAATTAATAAAATAATTAGTCACTATAAATAAATTAGCCACTATCCATTGTCAAAAAAAGAATTGTAAAAAAACTTTAACCTCTACCAAAAATTACTAAATAACTACTAAAACTAATAAATTTAACTACTTTTGTTAAAATCAATCAATTTAACCACTACAAAAAATTGCCAAATAACTATTTTATAATTATTAAAAAAGAATAAAATGCCAATGGGAGTGCTAACGAGAGCGCCAATGGGAGTGACAATGAGAGCGCCAACGGGAGAGGCCACAGGAGTGGCAACGATAGAGGGACAAAAAAGTGAGGGACAAAAAAGATTGAAAACTGCAATCAGAAGCTGCAACTGACGCAGCAAAAGGACAAAAAACAGCAAATTTTAAAAGCAACTTATTTTTCAGTTTTTTTTCCAATTTTTTTTGTTTTTCTTTCCATAGAAAATCACTTTATTGTCAGTTTTTTACTAAAAACATAATTTTTTTAACTATTTCTATAACTTACTCAAACTACTAAAATTAATCAATTTAACTACTACCAATTGTCAAAAAAAATAGTTTCAAAATTATTTATTCCACAAAAATAAATTATTAAATTAATATCACACTCAATAATTTAAAATTTACTATTTACTATAACCTCTCTATTAAAACTACTAAAATCAATCAATTTTTCATGTAATAAATAAAATCAATCAATTTAACCACTAACAATTGTAATATTAAATCATATAGAAAAAAGGAGAAAACATGTGGCAACGAGAGCGGCAACGAGAGACTGACAACTAGATCGTCAATGAGCGGCAATGAGAGTGCCAACGGGAGTGCCAACAAGAGAGGGAACGAGAGCGACGGAGCTGCATATTTTACCTTTTACTCCATTATTAATATTATAAGAAGATACCGATTTTGTTTTAACTTTTTGCAACACAACTATTTTCGTAAATTCACCGCTAAAAAGACAATATTTGCAACACAACGAGAGCGGCAATGCGAGACTGGCAATGGAATCGACAACGAGAGCGACAACGGGAACATGAGTGGGAACAAGAGAGGTAAGGAGAGCGCCAACAGAGCGCCAACGTGGATGCATATTTTAAAAAATCTTATTTTCTTTTTTCTTCATTTTTACTCCATCTAAAATTTATTATTTACTATAATCTCTCTATTAACTATTTATAAAATCAATCAATTTAACCACTAAGAATTATAAAAATACAACTTTAGCCACTACCAAACTTTACAAAATAACTTATATACTTATAATTAAACGAATATGATTTAATTAATATTTAATCATATAGAATAATATGAGTTAACATGTGGCAACATGAGCGACAACGAGAGACTGGCAATGGGAGCTGCAACGGGAGTGGCAACGAGAGAGGTAACGAGAGCGCCAACGGGAGTGCCAACGGGAGGGTCAACGAGTATGCAAACAGGAGTGTCAACGGGGATGCATATTTTACCTCTAATATCCAAATACATTATTATGGATCAATGTAATTCTGATTGTCAATCTACTTTATTTTCTTCGACTCAATATAATTTTCATTTGTATCTTATATGACATAATACCTATCTCTTTCCACTTTGAATTTCAAATCATACATTTTGGACATTGTTCACAACTTATGATTATCTTCCAAATTACTATTATGACTTCATGGCAATACACCGACCATATAGTATCACCCGTGCATGATCATTAAGATAATATAAAATTATTCAACGGTTGGATCGACAAAATTCAATGTCTAAAAAAGATATTAAGTGAAGTACCTCTTATAAGCGTAATGCTGGAGTAAGTTTTTCCACTACGCGCTTTATTGAACAAAACCTTTCATCTTAGAGTCATCTTAAGATTGAGAGTTAGAATAAAAACTTTATAATTGGGGTGAAAGAAAATGGTATGTTTTTGACACTTGAAGCAAGCATGTTTTCACCCCATGAAAAGAACTTGAAGCAAGCATGCGTATATCAAAATCGTGAAATGTACCTTAATAATTTATTACCTTTTAGTTTATCTCCTTTACTTTAATGCGATTAATCAATAACTAAAGTTGCAACAAAAAAATCAATAATTAAAGCATACACATGATAAGCGTGTGGTGCGTAAGACATGATGATATTGCTATAAATTAATTCCTTCAATCAATTACTACTTCATTATGTTTAATTTTTTTAATAAATAAACATGTGATTATATTAATGCAAGCTCACCAACAGATTATGGATTATTGGTAAAAAAAAAAAAGCAGATTATGGATTAAATTATGGATTAGATTATTGATTATGTATTTTTTTTGTAAACAAAGATATCCTTCACGACGACTGTGGAGATTAATCGTTCGAGATATCAGAGATCCATTTAAGGGGTTGACATCTTCCGACAAACATTTTTTTTTGACAAAAAGTGTTGAAATTAAACATACATATAGTAATATGTAGACAAGAACGCATGGGTTCACACATGTCATATATATATTGGTTTGAAAATAAGGGAATTCTGACCATGTGAAATGCTACATTCCCACATCATAAACCTAATGCATTTAAAAGCAGCATTGCATATATCTGCAGCTGCTTTTGTATTTCAGCAGAAAATGAGTGTTCCACAAACAAAGGAAAAACAGAACAATTCATATGTGTGGGTTTGTCTCTCAATACATATACATATTTTTGGCACAAAGGGGCAGAGGGGTGTGTGAAAGTGTCTAAGTGCAAAGTACTTGTCACAACTCACAACCACTGGTTAGTGTAAAAGCAATTATATGTCACACAGTGTCACTTCATTAATTGGCATAGCAATGTTTGGTCCATTCATTAATTGCCATTTTTAGTACTGAACCTGATGCAATTTGAGTTTGACTCCGACCTTGTAGGGGTAAGGTATTGGTGATATTTGATAAGGAAATACCCAACAATCTTATCCACGAACTAGCATCTCGTTTTATTATATATATATATATATATATATATATATATATATATATATATATATATATATATATATATATATCATATATTAGATTATATATATTATGGCAAGGATCTCTTTTATGATAATAGAACAGAAATATATTCACTAGTAGTAGGAGGTAATATATAATTGAAGTTTAGGCATCAAAGATCTTCTCTTCAGTCTCACAAGGTTGCTCCAATTGTATGTTCTTTCTAACAATAATGGACATTAATGGAAGTGGAGCCCATGAAACAAGTGGTAGCGTAGGAAGCATTGCGTTTGCAAACAATTGATTAGCATGTTTTATTTTTTTTTGTTAAACCCGTATCCACCGTACGGATAGTAGTGACTAATTCCTCGCTCATTGGAGATGCCTCGAGGGGTAGGAGAGCTGGCCCGGAGCTTTAACGCTGCTCCGTACTCAATGTGGGAATCGAACCCCCGACCCTTGGTTAAGGGAGGATCAGCCCCAACCGCTGAACCCCACGCTCTGGGTTAGATTAGCATGTCTTATGTTATATAAGGTAATAACTCAAATCATCTTTCAACTAATAGAAATTAAACCAACTCTTTACGGAAGAAAAAAGTGAAAATTGCGTATATTATGTCAAACAAATTAATTACCCTAATCAATTTTCACTTTTTTTTATTAGCAAAAAGTGAAAATTGATTAGGGTAAATAATTTGTTTGACATAATGCTTGTAATATGTGTCAACGTAGAGAAAGACTTATGATATAATTAAGGCTAAATTGCTCTTTTGGCCCTTTATCTTTGGGGTTACTGTCACTTTGCGCCCTTTATCTTTTTATTTTTTCGTTTTAGACCCTCGTGTTTTTTTTTTGTGTCATTTTGGCCCCTGCCGTTAGATTTTTCTAACAGACGCCACGCTGGCAGTTAACTGCTGACGTGGCGTCCGAATTGTCAAATCTGACGTGTCTTCATTAAATGACATGGCCAATGAGGTACCAAATTGAAACAAATTAAAAACATAGGGGACCAAATTGACACAAACACAAAACATAATCAATCACTATTCATCTTCTTCCTCCATCTTCATCTCTTCTTCTCTGGCGAGCCACCACCATCAGAAGCGGCGGAGATGACCTCCGGCACGGTGGTCGCCGGTGGAAGGTACTCCAATGACAAAAAAAAATTAGGGCTTTTTGAGAGGATGACGCGACGATTCTGAATATCAAACTCGTTTTTTGATTGAAGGTCCATGGAAACACAGATCTGTCAAAAACGAAAAGGAACGAAGGAGCGAAAATGAACGAATTGGTGGAGAGATTGCAACAAAGGAACGAAAACGAAAAAGAGCGAATTGCAACAAAGGAACGAAAAGGAAAAGGAAACGAATTGCAACACAGATCTGAAACTTATTCTTCCAGATCTGTTTCTTGGTGGAGAGATGCGCAGAGAGAAGGAGAGGAAAAGAAGGAAAAATGTGAGAGGGAGAGTGAGAGAGATGCGATGGTGATGGTGAGATGGTGGTCGTTTGGGGTTTTAGGGGTGGTCGTCGTTTGGTAGGAGGGTGGTGACGGTGGTGATGGTTGCTGTTACGGTGGTGCCAGTGAAGAAGAAGAAAGATCTGGTTTTTTTTTAATTTTGATGTTTTTAAGTTTTTGTGTCAGTTTGGACCCCTATGTTTTTAATTTGTTTCAATTTGGTCCTTCAAAGACACGTCAGATTGGACAATTTGGACGCCACGTCAGCAGTTAACTGCCAGCGTGGCGTCTGTTAGAAAAATCTAACGGCAGGGGCCAAAATGACACACAAAAAAACATGAGGGTTTAAAACGAGAAAATAAAAAGATAAAGGGCCAAAGTGACAGTAACCCCAAAGATAAATGGCCAAAAGAGCAATTTAGCCTATAATTAATGAATTCCTTAGTAATAATTACTAAATTTTTCGGTAACCATTATATACTTCAATGGTTATAGTACATACTAACCACAATTTAGTATTTGTGATTAGTATATGCTACTAACCATTATACAACAATCCAATGATTAGTACATACTAATCACAATTTAGTGTTTGTGTGGTTACCGAATTTTTCTATTGATGAAAAATTGACTATTATACCTATTTAGTAACGATTACTAAAGAATTCATCGGTGCTTGAAGTCACTCTTCAATCTAGATGTGCTTGCTTGGACTTTATCGTTGTCACACTTCGGAATAAGAATAGCTTAATTGATACGCTATCTTTCAATGGAACCATGTGACTAATTAGCGACCAGAATAATATATTCTCCCACTCCCACCGTTTATTGTCAAGCAAGTATAAATTTGAATTTTGCTTCTAATATTTGTACTTGTAAGATAGCGTATTTGTACTTGTAAGATAGCGTATTTTGCTTCTAAAATATAAATATTAGAAGCACATGTACTGGCTATTGAATTTTGCTTCTAATATTTGTACTTGTATTTTGCGATGGTAAAGTGTGTTATGATATCCCTTATTTTATATTGGTTAAATGAAGTCCAATATAATTTTAAGATACGTACGCACGTTAATTAACACGTTAATTAAGTCCAGAAGTAGCATATATTATACTGATGATTGAACGTTATGTATAATTTAAGGAGATGGATATATAGATTGTTATATTGCTTGGAAATTGCCACTAATAGCTAGTAGGAAGATATTCGGCCTAATCACCAACAACAGAAGCATCGTACGAAGAAGGGTATGCTAATTTATTAGAAAATCAATTTTTTGTAATAAGCGAAATATAATACAAAAATAATTTAGGTGTACAGTGTACTCCAACATACATGTACATGATCGCTCTGAAAGCTCAGATAGTGGCGGACTTGCCTTATAGTGATGAAAAAAAAAATTATACTTACCACCTTATATAAATAGCCTAAATCTCTTGAAATTTTAATTTTGAACCCCCTGAAAATTTTAAATTGCACTAGTAGACCAAGTTTTGCACCCATTTGACACTGGCCTTAAAAAATTTGACACCCCTGACCCCGGGTCCTAGGTCCGCCACTGAGCTCAGATACTTATAAGGGATGCGATACGACAAGGATACGAGAATTTTTAAAAAAACAAGATACGACACGACCAAGATACGTATATAAGTAGTCGATATATGACTATCGCAACGTAGAAAAAAATTACTTTGCTATCGTAACAAGTGGGCACTTACATATATTTTCCCCACACTTACTAAAATATATTATTTCTACTATGAATGTGTCAGCAAATTTCATGTTTTTAGTAAGAAGGCTAAAGTGCTCCCGTGGTCCCTTATCTTTATTTAAAGTAACGATTTGGTCCTTTATCTTTTTTTTGTCTCAAATCAGTCCTTTAAGTTTTAAATTTTTGACACATAAATCCTTTTCTATCCCAAATCAGTCCTTTATGTTTCAAATTTTTAACACATAAATCCTTTTTTTTGACACATAAATCAGCACTGTTAACGGAAAAGGATTTATGTGTCAAAAATTTGAAAGATAAAGGACTTATTTGGGACAAAAAAAACATAAAGGACTAATTCGTTACTTTAAATAAAGATAATGGACCCCAGGAGCACTTTAGCCTAGTAAGAAATATCGAAGAAAAATCCTATCAAGGTAAAAATCGTATCTTTAGTTGGAAAAATACGTATTGAAGGTATATTTAAGAAGTACCGGGTGTGTGTCGTATCAGATATGTATCGTATCAAATACGTATATTGGACACAATACGTCTCTATTTATGGAGTATCTCGGAGTTTCATAAATGATCGCTAACAGTGGCGGACCCAGGACCCGGAGTCATGGGGTTCAAAAGTTTTAAAAGCATGAATCACTAAAATATAATTAAAAACAACTTTAATATATTTAAATAAATAAATTATACAACGCATAATTGGCCTAGTGACATGTTTTTGTGAGGTATTTGGGTGCAATTGAATGCAAAATTAGGAATCCTAATGCAAAAGTATAATTTCAGGGGGTTAAAAATATTTTTATATAAGGGATAAATGGATAAAAATATTTTTATATAAGAGATAAATAGATATATTTTTTCAGGGGGTTCAAGTGAACCCCCTGGTATAGCCATAGGTCCGCCACTGATCGCTAACTCAAAACCTAGCTATACAGTTTTTCAAGCATTCAAAAAAGAAATTAAACTCGTTAATATGGGAAGTGGCTTGCACGAAGATTTGCTCATATATATGATAACGAGTGGACTCAACTTTTTTTTCTTAAGATATATGTTTGGATAGTTTAAAATTAGTGAAATGTTATGTAGTTTCTACCGGCTACATTAGAACAAGGGATGCAAAATCTT
Organism: Astragalus membranaceus; assembly: GCA_039519185.1. NCBI lineage: Eukaryota > Viridiplantae > Streptophyta > Magnoliopsida > Fabales > Fabaceae > Astragalus > Astragalus membranaceus. Next base: position 2,205,632 of record CM076846.1, read on the forward strand.
AAAACAAAGTGCACCGTAACCCAAAACAAAAATTTCACATAAGGAAAGGAGGGTTAATTTTTAAACCCCTAAAGAAAATGTGACATCTTGATTCTTGACCTAATATTATCGGCTGACGCGCATATACTTACAAGCTGTAATTCAAATTAGGAAGCTACTTTTTGATGAAATCTTGCAAGTTGTAGTACCTACCTGGAATGAATATATTTCATACGTAACCTAAGTATTACTTCATAAATAAATAGAAAAGTACTGTGGGGTCCAAACATGTTAATATGGTAAAGTAATGGAAACCTTCCTTGTTCGTCATTGACCAATTAGAGTATTCACACTAATGGAGCTAAACAATTTTCTAATGTTGGTGTTAAATTTTTGTCTATTGGGGTGTCTACTCGTCTTCCTTGATTGGTTCGTTGGTTTTCTCCTACTAGCAATTGTAATGTTGATGGAAGCTCCATCGGTAACCCAGACCGTATGAGCTATGGGGGCTTACTTCGGGATTATACAAGTGGTTGGCTTCTTGGTTTCTTGAGAAATTGTGGCATTGCTACTAACTTAGCTTGAAATTGCCAAAGGATTGAACCTAGTTTGGTCCAATGGTTATAGGTCTTTTATTTGTAAATCAGACTCTGAAACCGCCCTATCGTTGATTGCTCATGAACTTGAAGATACCCACCCCTAGCTATGCTTCCATTATTTCCTACATCAAATCCTTTTCTTTGAAGGCTTGGGATTTGACTTATGTTCATACGCTTCGTGAGGGCAACTCGTGTGCTGATTGGTTATCAAAGTTTGAAGCTATTATGAACTATGAAGATCATGTGTGGCCTCTCGGTCCTACCAATGTTTCGCCTCTTCTTATAGCCGACACGATGGAGATAGAGCATGTTAGACTTTTTAGTTCGTTTTTGTTTTGTGTTTTCTTTTATTGCTTTCCTTTTGATAAAAAAAAGAGTATCCACACCAATTATGACTTAATAAAACATGTTTGCCTTTTTAAATTTTTATAATACATATATAAATGGGTGAGGATATGTGTTAATAGTGCGAGTAAATGGTAAGGGATCGTAATTTTTTTTCTCCCAACATTTACCAAAAATATGTGATTGAATTCTATGATTTTGATAATTGGTAAATATGTCTTTCTCTTTCATTTAATACTTTTTTGTAATTTCATGTTTTCTATCTCTATAAAAAAAGTTTAAAGTCACCAACTAGTAATTATTTTTATGGCCCTGTTTGGCAGAAAATAGCGGATGAGCTTATAGCGGATAGCGGATAGCGGATAGCGGATAAGCTAGCTGATAACGGATAGCGGATAAGCTAGCTGATAACGGATAACATATAGCGGATAAACTAGCTGATAACGGATAACTTATAGCGGATAAGCTAGTTAGATTTATTTAATCAATATAAAATATGTATAAATTATCTTGCTATAAATTCAAGATGGTTAAACTAATTATAAAGATATTCAGGAGATAAATATTTTAAATTTATATTTTACTAGTCTAATTTATATATTAATTTGAAATTTTATTTAAAATACAAGATAAAACAAAAATCACAGTTTTATAAAACTAATGAGGGTAAAAATGGCTAAAAAGATGAGACGCTATAAGCTATAAGCTCAAACGCTACTTGAAGTAGAGTTTCAAAAAACGCTATAAGCTACCTCAAAAACACTAACCGCTATTGCTTGCCAAACAGGTCTAATTTTTTTGATCCGCTATCCGCTAGTCAAATCTGCTATAAGCTAGCGGATGTGACTTGTCAAACAGAGCCTATATGTCTAACAGATCACTGAAATGAATTGCAACGAAGATTGGTCCAGTTGGTAAGGATTCAACTCACACGCTATCCCAAGAAGGTAGTTCAGTTGGCGAGCTAAGGGATACCGAAGGAGTGCACCAAATGAGTGCAAGAAGGAGGTTCCGGGTTCAAACCCGGGAAACTGACATTTCCCCCACCCCTACTAACATTGGCTATCAAAAAAAAACTCACACGCTCAAAGAGCTTTAAGGCTTCCTCCTAACTTTTTTGTAACAAAAAAAGATCACCCAAGTGAACTAAAAAATTAAGTGATGTCAAATTATGATGAAATCAAATCAAATACTATCAAATACTAATCAATCAAATATCAAGTCAAATCAAATACTAATAATATAGGTAAAAATAACAATTTTAGGCATTCTAACAACATGCCACATGTCCACTTTTAAGGGCATTTAGGTAAAAATTTGCTAAAACACAAAACTTTTAAAGATGGCTTTTAAAGCTTTTTGCTACTTTTTTGGCAGCTTTTGCATGAGAGAGAAGGAGAGGTGTTTTGTACTCACCGTATACATCACAACTCACAATTGCTTTAATCTTTACTAGACCCTCACCCGTGCTCTGCACGGGCTTATCTGGTTAACAAAGAAATATGTTTACTTGCTACAGAAAACAGTTTGAATAACATAAATGCTATTAAAGCATGGAACTACAACTTGAGATGACCATGACATTAAGCATTCAACAATTTAAACCAAATTAAATAAAACCGCAAAAACCAACAAACAAATTAATAATTATTGCATTAATTTTTCTCTCACAATTCCTATGAACGTGAAATCTAATGACACTATATATCCTCCCTTTAATCTCCATGCACTTGAAATTTATTTCTATCCACAAGTCAATAGGTCAACCTTCCACCTCATTATCCTGCAGTACACCTCTATCAGTTAGCATAAAAGCTAATTGAAGAATCATTGATACGATGTTGATTTGGTAAAATGTTACATGCATCTACAAAAAGTAGAAAACAATATTATACCACATTGAAATTGTGAGCTCCGAATCTGGTTGAAAACATCTCATTAAAGGTTATCAACACCAACGGTAGAATGCTTGCCATTATGCTTGGAGGATGGAGCTCCTTGGAGGTTTCGAGATGCCAGTTCTAGCTTGTATTTGTCTCACAGTCGAGTGATGACAAATCTAATTTGCTATTTGTCTCATCTTTATCAATAGAAACCTATATAATACAAAATATGAAAGTTAGTAAAAGGCTAGCACCATTTGAAACAAATTTGTAAACCCTTGTATGTGAAGTGATGAGGTCCAACATTGAGAAACCAGCATTTTTCTCCCTAAACACGACTCTCTCATGTTCCCAAACATAAGACGATGTTCTAAACCATAATAGTTTATCATTTATGATTGTCATTGTTAAGATAATACAATGAGCAAGACATTCAACCCATTATCGTATTAAGTATTAAACAAAAACTTATCCTATTATTAGGTAGTAAACTGAAACTGTGACAGACGGGCAAGGCAGCCTTATCTTGCATTGCTAAGAGGCCAATTCCATGACTCAAACCCCTGACCTTGAGTCAAAATATGAAAGTTAGTAAAAGGCTATCACCATTTGAAACAAATTTGTAAACCCTTGTATGTGAAGTGATGAGGTCCAACATTGAGAAACCTGCATTTTTCTCCCTAAACATGGCTCTCTCATGTTCCCAAACATAGGACGAATTTCTAAACCATAATAGTTTATGATTTATGATTGTCATTGTTAAGATAATACAATGAGCAAGTTATTCAACCCATTATCGTATTAAGTATTAAACAAAAACTTATCCTATTATTAAGTAGTAAACTGAAACTGTGACGGACGGGAAAGGCAGCCTTATCTTGCATTGCGAAGAGGCCAATTCCATGACTCAAACCCCTGACCTTACATACTCTTCGATCAAGAAGGAAAGAATATAAAAGGGAAATAATGACACCATTCAAATTTCACATGAAAGAAAATAAAAGGGTCTTATGATTCAAGGCAGAAATGAATTTTATATAACCACATTGGAAAGTAAATTAACTATGAGGAAATAATTTGAAAATTTGAAGATAACTACCTTGTTGCAGTATACATGTCATAGAACTTTTCAAAGGCTTTATCAAAGCAATAATTAAACTCCCCAAGAGATCCTTGATATCAGTGACCTTGGAAGTCGACTTGCAACATTTAACCTATAGCAATACAGATTGAGAGGAGCTGATCAGCTGTAGAGGTATTTTTCTTTGAGAGATTTCAGACCAAATTTAAAGCTTACTTTAACATAATCTGCATCCCCATGACATCCTACATTTAGGGAAAAACTATAAAATAGAAGAAAACATTAGGGAACTCCCTCAATAAGCATGATTTAGGTACCCATAAAATGTATCTGCTGACTACTTTCCTTCTTTTTAAAATCACGCACCTGCACTTGAACAGGATTTAAATTGACCACCATAATATATCAATCACCAAGCAAGAATATGTAACAATTTAAAATCCAAACTCCAAATTTGATTCCCACATGGGAAGCTCTTAACTTCTAAAAGAAAGAGGAGCAAGTAACAAACCATAGGAAGGAAGCCTGTTATCTTTGTATGTGGCTTGCCATTTACTAATAAGTATATTGTCCTGAAATAAAAAAAAGGATGCAGGAATTTGAGCATTCTATAAAAGAACATGAAGAAAAATGGGGGGAAGGAACATAAAGAAAAATCTGGAGAGCAGAAGGGTAAATCAAAGAGAAATAAAAGAAAAAATCGCAAGTGAATAAAAGAAAATTGGATTAATTTTTTGACCTATGGTTCCTCTAAAGAAATGATTAACAGATACAGGTAACTGTAACCTGATATTTCTCACCTTAATATATCAGTTGTAGTTATCTCATGGCACCAAGATCAGCTATTTGTCTGTCAAAAAAAGAAAGATCAACCATTTCAAATCTATTCTATATTCCAAACTAAGAGTAATAAAAGCTAAATCCTCAAGATGCAATGTCATGGTACAAATTCAACGTGGAGATTCAAAAATGCAACTAATCATTTATCTATAGATATAATAAAAGCTCCAAATGGAAGGAAGGAAAGTTTGTTGACCTTGTGAAGTGACACAAAAAAAGAGAAGCATATAATGTTTAGTCGTCAACAAATAGTTTTTCTCTATTACTTAATAAAATATGTTGATAGGAGAGGTTAATAAAGAACCCTTAAAGTGCATCTAAGAAATATAAATGAGGAAATTACTCATGCCAGCCAAGATCATTTTTAAGTTATGACCATTTTAAACCCAAAAAGTCAAAATGTTTATCAATTTTCTATGATTATATTACACACGCAATCAGAGAGTGGTGCGAAATTGTTCCCTTGTAACTGCTGAGATGAAAAGTGCTGCTGCATAAGCATTTGTGCTCCCAATTGATCACCAAGTTCTCTTGTCAAGGAAAAAGTTCAGAGCAGTGAAATTTACTTTGATTCTAATAGATTTGATGCATGGCGTATAACACGTCCTCTACTTTGGTCATTGTTTGTGGAGGCTTCAAAGTTTAAACTTTGGAGGATTAATTGTGCTAAAAGCATTACTTTATTCAATTTAAATATTTAATTATAGTTCTGCAATTTTACAATTCTACCTCAAACAAAAATGTTACCATTGGGTTGGACAATCGCTGTAAAAACATGCATAGTTGAAAAATAATACCAGAGGAAGCAACCAACATTGCCATAAATGGTAACCAAATCCTGCTAGACGTCCTTTTCGAACTTCCTTTCTCTTAATGCCTAATAAGACGGATGAAAACCGTATAAGGGGAAGGAAAAAATAAGGAATCTTCATACATTTCATTTTAAGCAGATAAACGGGAAACCATACTTGATGATGATTGTTTACAAAAAATAGATAGTGTAATTAGATTGCATTGTTCATTACCATCTAATCTTCTAAACTCTAAAGCCTTTCTACCATTATCAATTGTAGTAAACTGCCATTGAGAATGAAAATAATTGTTAATTACGATCAAATGAAACACAAAAAGATTTGATTTCCTCAGGGTTTGTTAGTTGTAGAAATCACCTTGATATGAAGAGATTGCCAGCAGTTTCTCAGTCTACTCTATGTCATTGACATCAATAGCCATCACATGAAATTGTGACCTTGTAGCCATCCCCATTGCACCAACTATGGGAGTAGGTGTGAACAATCAATGGCATAAAAGCTGTAGTCATATGTAACCCACAAGACAAACACAATCAGTTGCATAAAAACAAAAACTTACCTATCAACCATAAGATATAAATCTTAGATTGTATAAACCAAGAAGCATATCAGAAACGGCAAATGAATCATATTAATGGAACAACTATATGACCTCGAAATTATACCAATAAAATCTCAAAGAGATACAGACCAAGTAATAACTCGAGACTCCGCTAACTTTGAGAGCTGTGTCGGTGTTTCCCTTGAGACCCTCGCTTTCAAAAGTGGAGTGCGTTGCCTATACCTTTCTTCCCCAATCAGAAATGCATGTCCTAATTTTATGTCTGTACAAACATACACAATAAATAAATAAATAAATAAATAAATAAATAATACCCATTATTAAAACTAAAACAAAAAATGCATGCTTTTACCAAGAGACATATTAAGCTGGTCAAATTACTCATACCATCAAACCCAGGAAAAAATAATAGCAATTTCAGCAACCCAAAAGGGCTAAACAAAGAACTTTGAAGGAAATAAATAAATGAAACAAAAATTGCAGCATGATAAAGCATCAGAATCGTGAATTGAAAAGGGAGGAGAGAGAGAAATTAACACAGTATCTTCCGTAAATCTCGAAGATGTCAATCCGAGCCGCCGTGATGGAGAAAGTTGTCCTTCCAATCCAAAACCAAAAGAAAAACTCTTTCAGTCACTACAACCTGTTTCCATCCGTCTCTATACCTGAAAACCAAAAAACTGATCACAGTGAGAAACAGAAGCCTTTGAAACACTACTTTTGTAGTTTAGATGAGTATCTTTTCAGATTAACCAAATGAGATTTTGGGGTTAGGATTTCAAAATCGGATAAGGAATTAGAAAAATACACCACCCAAAAAGGATGATATATGGAGATAAGAAGTTACATGGAGTTAAAAGAGAGAAACATAGAGAAAGAGAGGATAGAGAAGATTAGAAGAAAACTTTGTGAGTGAAGAGAGAATTGCGAAATGAAGTCAAAGGAAGGGAGGAAAACCCCACCATCCTCGTACCCACAAGCCTCGCCATAGCCGCCACGAGCCCTCCCGTCGCAGTTCTCCCGTCGCAGCGCTGTCTTCTTCGATTGGCACTTTCTGGTCTTCTCCCCCTTCTTGTTGCCGGTGATGCCATCTTTTTGAATGATGGTGTTGGAGGGGATCCGGTCCGATTGAAAGAAGAAGAAGAAGAGGATGTGGGAGGAGAAAGCTTGAAGTGGAGACTGGAGCGTATAGAGAAAATGAGAGAAAGAAGGGAGCGTATGAGAGAGAAGAGAGAAAGATGGAGCAGAGTGTGTCAGATTGGGTTTTATTTTTTTTTTACAGATTGAGGGTTAATTATTTGTATCTGATATCTATTATATTAACAAATGTGCCATCTTATACTTTTTCACAAACATACATGTGACATACATCAAATGCTTTATTCATGGAGGGTTCCAAAATAAATGAAAGCCAATAAGAATCGAGCAAATGACCACGTCATGGGAAGCATTGTGTCTCATGTATATATAAAGCATCACGTGTGGATATCACATGTGGATGCCGTAAGATGGTATGGGTGGCTATTACATGACCATTACCATAGCTGTTAGTATATTATACGAATACATTGTTAGTATCCTTGACCGACGAATTGTGAAGAGCTTGACCAATTAGGCTTATAAGGGAAAGGATTTTCAATTCAAACTCTCTCTCTATTTAATTCAAACAAATATTTTTTTTATCAAAAATTCAATCTAATACTTTCAGATAGTAAAAACAATTATATTCTAATACTTTTAATATTTGAAAGTTTTAATCTAATACTTTTTTGCATGAGAGAGAAAGAGAGGCATTTTGTACTCACTGCATACATCACAACTCACAATTGCTTTAATTTTTTTTTCAATTCAAACTCTCTCTCTCTATTTAATTCAAACAAATACTTTTTTTTATCAATAATTCAATCTAATACTTTCGGACAGTAAAAACAATTCTATTCTAATACTTTTAATGTTTGAAAGTTTTAATCTAATACTTTCAAATATTAAAAATAATTCTTATTTAAATATCAAAATATTTACTATAATCTACTAAAATTGGTCAATTTAATCACTAATCAAATCAAATATCAAATACTAATCAAATCAAATCAAATACTAATATAATAAAAAGAAATGCTATCAAAATGACAATTTTAGACATTTTAACAACATGGCACACGTAAAAAAAATGCCACATGTCCATTTTTAAGGGCGTTTAGGTAAAAGTGTGCTAAAAGACAACTTTTAAAGCTTTTTACTACTTTTTGGCAGTTTTTGCATTTTTGCATGAGAGAGAAAGAAAGGCATTTTGTACTCACCGCATGTATCATAACTCACAATTGCTTTAATTTTTTTTTAAATTCAAACTCTCTCTCTATTTAATTCAAAAAAATACTTTTTTATCAATAATTCAATCTAATACTTTCAAAAAGTAAAAACAATTCTATTCTAATACTTTTAATATTTGAAAGTTTTAATTTAATACTTTCAAATATTAAAAACAATTCTTTTTTTAAATATCAAAATATTTAATATAATCTATTAAAAATGATCAATTTAACCACTAACAATTGACAAAAAAAATTCAACCACATTCAAACATTCCAAAATAACTTTTTTTAAACCATTTAATAATTTAATTAAAATAATTAAATTAATATTCAATGATCTAGAATAATAAATACAAACAAGTGGCAACGTCGGGAGAGGTGACTAGAGATTGACAACGGGAGTCGTAACGGGGGAGACAACTAGAGAGGCAACAGGGAGCGGCAATGGGGGAGTCAATGGGAGAGCGGCAACGGGAGCAGCAACAAGAGCGGCAACGAGAGACTTGCAATGGGATCGACAACATGAGAGGCAACGGGAGAACGACAACGGGAGCGACAATAGGAGCGGCAACGAGAGCGGCAACGGGGGTGCATATCATATATTAAATCTCATTTTCTTTTTTTCTGATTTTTACTCCATTATTAAGATTAGAAGAATATACCGACTTTTTTTAACTTTTTGTTATCGAGTTTTTCCTTCTTTTTCTTTTATTACATTTTACAATTTTCAACATATTTATAATTTCATTATAAATTATAACAAATACAGTGACGTCACTCATGTGAATGAACGGGTAAAGTACTAGTTACATATCTATAAATATCTAAGTAGCTTAAAATTTAAAAAGGATAATCATAAATATTATATCTATTCAATAATTGAATCGGTTAACTTTATATTCTACAAAAAATAGTTAATATAGGGAATATTTTTTTGATATGATAATAATATAATAAATATTTAACATTTACATTTATCGTATATGTGTATGTGTGCAGATAAACTCTCAGAGAAAGTTATTTCTTGTGATTCAAGACAACTAAGATACAGGTTTATAATTCCTCATTATACTCATTTATAACATGTAATATTCTAATCATCTTTTTATGTTTTATAATCTAAGAAAATAAAACTAGCAACTATAATATCATGAAAATTATACAAATGAAATATAAAAATAGAAATGTTATTTGGACCAAAAAAGTGTACCAAAAATGTATCAAAATACGAATACGTATGAAATACGGAGGGCATACACATATAATACATTTATTTTTTTATTTTAAATTAAACTCAGTGTTATACGCATATAATATATTTAATTTAAAATAAAAAATAAATTTACTATACGCGTATCCCCTCCATATTCGTATTTTAGTACACTTTTTTTTATCAAAATAACATTTCTCATATAAAAATGACGTGGACAAGTGTGTATAGGAGGTAATAATATTTTATTATAATAAAAAAGCCACCCATCAAATCAAAATAATATTATTAAAACAAAGTCCACACAGCACATATTGGCTAAGAAGAATCACAATATCACAAAGCTTAGCTGGCAACCCAATCATCAATTGCCAAAACATCAAAGCATATAAGAAAAAATATTGCCTATGTGGATTTAAAAACTCAGTCCACCTCCTTAAAGCCTCAATCATTGAACCTCTTTCTCATACACTACCACATTTCTCTCTCTCTCTCTCTCTTAACAAAGTCATTTCTCTTTTCTCTATTCTCTATTCCCCACTATTTGGTATATATAGTTGATTGTAGATCCTTTGGAGAAACAAAAAAACAATCTCTTATTTTGTTGTTTGTTCACATACACAAGAATTGGGTTTCTTCAAAGCTATCTAACTTCTATATATCACCAAATATATAAAGTTTTTTTGTTATTAAGTCTTGAAAGGAGATTGAAAGAGAACAAAGGAGGGGGTTTTGAAATGGTTTTCATGTCTCGGATTTTGTTCACCCCTGAAGAAAAAATTGAAGAAGAAGGAGAGTGGGAGAAAGAGAGATAAGAAAGAGAAGAATATATAGCCAGCAAGCAGAAGTAGAGAAAGATAATCAACTCATTTCATATTATTTTGATCTGCTTCTGCTGGTAATAATCATTTCTTCACCAAACTTAATTCATGTTGAATTTGTTTTCTTTTTTTATTATGTCTGATTTCAATTGCCATCATAGTTGACTTGTTTAATTTTCCTCTTTTATTCTCATAAACTTCTTTTCTTACATTGAGCATCAATCTTTAGTATAAAATGTTTTTTTTATGTGACAATAATTTACTATTGGGTTATTGATCTTGTGAGAAACACAATCATGTATCTATTGAAAGCATATACCTGAAAAGTTTGTGTTTCATTTTTCTGTATTTGTAAACATGAATAAGTGGATATCTGAGACGCCTTGGTTAATAAGGTTCAAGATCATAGTTATATATTAACCACGATTCTGAACCTGATTAACAAAGTAGATTCAGGTATCCACTTTCTACGTGTACAAATAACATCGTTAAATTTTTCGTTTTTTCAAGAGGATCAATAATAGTTTCAAACTTCCTCTATGCAATTCGAATCCACAATCATTTAGATGCAGAAGAAACATTTTACTAACTGAGCTGCACTTCGTTGTCACGTTGTGAAGTTTTTAGTTGTATTTGAAGTTAACTTGATTTGTTATTGATTATTTCATAATTAACAGGGTGGTTGAAAATGTCAGCAACAATGATAAGTGATCCAATGGCAATATCATCACCACAAGAAACTCAACCAGCAACTAATATCCTAGTTGCACAAAATGAAGTTGAATTTGCCATATGTGACTGTTGTGGACTAACAGAAGAGTGCACACCAGCATACATAGAAAGAATCAGAGAAAGGTACCAAGGAAAATGGGTTTGTGGACTATGTGCTGAAGCTGTTAAAGATGAAATTGTAAGGTCTAAAAGACTTGTGAGCACAGAAGAAGCAATGACAAAACATATGAATTTCTGCAAAAAATTCAACACTTCAGGTCCTCCTCCAAATCCAGCAATACATTTGATATCAGCTATGAGACATATTTTAAGGAAGAGTTTGGATTCTCCTAGAGTTAGGTCTACACCAAGTAGTCCTATTGTTAAGACTAGAAGAGAAATTCATGGTTCTGGACTTGCTCGGTCTGAAAGTTGCTTCTCTAGTTTGTCTGGTTCTTGAACATCAGAAAGTTTTAACGAGACTCTATGTTGTTAAAAAAAATGGGAATAGAACAAAAAGGAAGTGAGAAAGGCAGAAACTATGTTGTGTTTTTTGGTTGGCTAAAAATGGAAAGGGGATGAACAGAAATAAAGAAAGAAAGAAAATCTTTGCTTCAAATTAGATGCTCAATTGTAGTTATTATTATGCATTACAAAATTTTTAATCTGTTGTTAGAAGTTTGGACATAATTTGCTCAAAATTTTTTGCTTCTCTCATATATGTTTTTACCATTTTTTTTCTATTTCATTTAATTGTTTAAAAAATGAAAACTACTTTGATAATAATTGAAGACATGGATTGCTAGTTGGTGCAGCTGAACAAAAAAATTGGACAATGCTGGCCCTTTTGTCATCATGGAATTCAACCACTCTTGTCTTATATATTACTCAAAATAATTAAATTGGGGCGGCACTTAGAGAAAAGAAAAAAAAATTATAGGCAAATGTTAGTTTTTTTTTTAATGTTAATCAATAAACTGTAAAGGGTACAAAAGGTACACCAATTCTTAAAAGTATCTTAATATATAGTAGTGGATCCAAAAACACAGACACAAAAAACCTAAGGTCTACTTTAAATTAGACAAGAACGTAACACCTCCACCCACTACTCATAGTAGGAGACGGGTGCAACTCCACTTCTTGCCAAGAACTATCTCGAAGACAAAATTTGGTCATCTTTAGTCATCGAACACCGTCAATTGGCATGCGTGCAAAAATACAGTTGTTTCGCTCCTTTTAGAAGGTCTAAGTTTTGACCGGCCAACGCTTCCACTAGAACCATAGTCGGGTGCGCGCCCCGCCTAAGGCCGACCTACTAGACTTCTTTTACTATTTGCCTCACCATCATAGCTTCCATAATTGCGGTTGGAATAAACACAAAGGCACACTTTGTGAAGAATAAAAACCACCTAAAATGGGTTGAAACCGGTTAAGGTTGTTTTGAAGTAAATAAAAGAATATATATATATACATCAATAATTGAGTTCTCCAACCCAACTTGCTTAAAAAACTAATCATTGGTGCAGTATAAAATTGACTAATTAATCTACTTTCGGCATCTTCACTATATTTGGACAAATGATGCTTCTCACATTTGTTTTTAGTTGAGTCAGCTACACATTTCAATGTGACTCTGTCTTATAAGGCACAAAAATAACGTGGGAGGTTGGAAGTTTTGGAACAATAATGGATGTCTGTAATAATGTTTATAAACCTGATTGATTCTGTGTGCTGAGTTTCCCATTAAATATTCACTCTTGCAATGATATATATATTCTTAATATACAGATGGAGAATATCACGGGTGGATAGTGGATACACCAACTATTCATTTCATGGACCTGACGGATTAGTTAAACAACTTCATTATCTATAGAACAAGTGTTTGTATATGCCTTTTTTTATTTCAAAGTGAAAATATAGTCAAACTAAGCTGAGATCTACGGACGAGCTCCTCTGTCGAGATCTAGCTAGCTGATACTGAGTTGACCCCCATAATGATGGCCAATGATCTAAGCTCTTCCCCTCATGTACCAAATTGGATCAAAACACAATGTGAACATCATGCTAAGCCTAGAGCTTGGGCGCCACATGAGCCAGCTCAAAACCGAGCTCCCGAGCTTCCAAGAAGGGTTGACGCAGTCTCAACCCACTTTCCGCCTTGTAGGAAGCAGACACCAACAACAAGCATTTCACCATGAAGTCCATGTGTACTGCTTCCAAAAAATTAGGCACGATCTCCTACTTTTGTAGAGAGATCCTATCAGCTGAACCGCATCATTATTACAAATATTGGGCTTGACCCCTCAGGGTTGATCACTTCACTTTTACCCTAATTTTACACTTATTCTCCTCTGACCCCTTAGGCATCAGAGTCTCTTTCGCAGACACACACCCCTCCATTGAAGCTTGAAGGCGTAATCTACCATCACTACAAAAAAACAGGGTATTAGCGACTGATTTTTCCCTCGCTAACTGCTGTTTTTCCCTCGCTAATATCAATTGGCGACAGATTTAGCGACGGACCGGTTCTCTAGCTAAAAACCTTGACGCTGATGAATTTAGAGACGGAATTTTAATTCCCTCACTAAATCCATCGCTATTTAGCGAGGGAAATCCCTCACTAAATCCGTCGCTAACCTAGTTTTTTTAAAAAAAAAATTGCTTCCCATGTTACTAGTTTTGTCCAGAATTCTTTTAGCATGGAGAAAAATAAATGTCCAAAATTCCTTAATAAGAGTTGTTTAGCTTCAACCTTCTGCTGTTAGGTTGGCCACCAATTTAACAGCATGAATTTGTACATTGACATCATCTGATTTCGCTGGTGGTTGCTCAGTGGTGGTGAAGGGAGAGTTCCGGTGAGAGAGAGAGGTTGTGGTTGTGGTGGTGATGAAAAGGGAGAGAGATGCTAGTAATATGAGAGAGAGAGAGAGAGAGAGAGAGAGAGAGAGAGAGAGAGAGAGAGAGAGAGAGAGGTTGTGCTAGTAATATGGGAATCCAAATCCATTGAGACGTACTTGGCAAGTATCACAAAGTTATTCAATCTTTATTTGATGGCAGCACATCTGAATCGGATATATTCTCTAAATATATATAAGTGGTAACACACGCTGTAAATAGAAATGTGACATGGCAACTAATGAAAGTAAGTGGGTATAACTAATAGTTGTACAAAGAGCCAAGAGGGCCATTATTATGCCTTGGGTAGTTGAAGGGTTCTTATCTTTCTATGATTTTCTTGAGAGTTCATATTTTTCCTTGAGATCTTTCTGGCACCACACACTAGCATGATGACAACTAAGTTTATTCGTGGCTCAAAAATTAATGCAATAGAGAATTGATGTGTTGTAATTTTCTACAAGTACTCCCTTACAAGTAATCCCTTTCGACTTAATTATAAGTAAAAAATAATTACTTTTACACATATTAAGGTTAATAGTTTTGTGTATTTAATTTTTTTGAATTTATGAAAAAAATAATTAGATTTACTCATCTTCTCACAATATTAATGAACTAATTTAAGGGTAGTTATGGAAAAGTAACATTAAATATGGATAGATTAGTTGACATTTGCATATATTTGAGTCCACCAAAACTAGACACTTTTTTGCTTATAATTGAGTCCAGAGTAGTAAGATGGAACGTTTTGGAATACATAGATAGAGTTGTCAAATTGGGCGGCCCAGCTCGCTGGGCCAAAGTACAAAAGCGGGCTGAGCTTGGCCAGCCTAATTTATCTACTAGGTTGTGTTTTTTGCAGCCCGACCCAGCACAAAACACTGAATTTAGCGGGACGGCCCAACCCACTTCACATTTTAACATAGAAATTTATTATTTTAATATCTCTTAAACTTTTAAATAATCATGCTTACAAAACAACAATGATTATTCAATACTTGCTCATTTTCTACACACGCATCTCTTATACGCACATCTTGCACTTTGTTGGTTCTCTAATGAGCCAATGAGCTTCTTTCATTTGGATGTGGTGTGACTTTTTTTTGTGCACTTTGTAACTGATTTTTTTTAAAATTTTCGGAAACACCTCAATGGAGGATAATTTCGGAAGCCATTTTGAGAAATTTGGCTTTCGGAATTATCCTCCTTTGAGGTGTTTCCGGAAAACTTCATCAAAAAAAATTCATCAAAATGGCTTTCGGAATTATCCTCCTAAGAGATAATTCCGAAAGCCATTTTGATGAAGTTTTCCGGAATTATCTCATAAAATGGTTAGTTTGGTCAAAGTAGGGGTACAAAGGGGAAGAGGGGTACGGAAAAAAAAAACCTTTTTTTTTGAAAGTATGTGGTGTGACTCTACTCTATGACAAATGGTATTTTTAGCAAGAAATTACTATTCTCAAGCAGGCAAATCTAAAAAAGTAATAATTACATAAAAAATTGGTTTTTGGCTTCCATTTTATGTTCTAAAAAGGAGATATTTTTATTGAAAAAACATTTTTCACCTTGAAAAATTCTTATCGATCTTGATAAAATATTGAACAAGTTTAGCAAGATGTGATGAATGGATGGATGTTCTTGACAGCTAGGATGATAGCTAATATAGTATCAAAAAATTGACTGTCTATTTCGTTGAAAAGTGGTACTATTTTTCCCACCTCTAACAAACCTCCAAAGTCCAAACACTCCCCCAAGAAAAATAGTATTTTGGATATTTTTTCGTTCTTCACGGGAAAGTAGGTTAGCTAATTCTAGAATAAAATATGGGACCCTATGTAATGCAGACTTCATTGATGATGATTAGCGTAAGAATTAAATATAATTAGTGGGTTAAAATATAGCAACGTGAACATTCATCTCTTTGTCAAATGTCAGAGTCCTTTGATTATGCATGGTTTAAAAAATAAAACCAAAGGGGCAATTATTAAGGGGAAAATTCAAGGAACCATAATAATGTTTGCCGTGATTGAAGGTTTGTCAACGAGTATATTCTGACCATACTTAGGCCTGCGGTTATGTAATTTGCTAAGGAATCTGATTCACCGGTGCAGACATGTTTAGCATTTAACAATGAACCCAACTTAAAGAAGTGAATTTATAGGATAAACCATCAAATTAATTGTGTAATTTGTTGAGTAATTTTGAGTATAGTTTAATTTATTTTGTAATAATCATCGTTCAACTATCGGTCTATTTAACCAACACGTCTAGCCCAGTGGTCGGGCTACCTTGAGCTACGTAGTGGGGGTCGATCCGGTTTGCTCCCGGGTTCGATTCCCGGCCACGTTAAAAATGCGTGTTGGCCAGCGAAATCCTTGCCGCAAGTAGCGAGCGGAGATTAGTCCTTCGTTGAAAGCGTTGGGACACTCCGTGGGTAGCCAACAATGGTCCTAAATCAAAAAAAAAAACTATCGGTCTATTTCACGTTATTATATCCGAGAGCATTTTGGATGCGATGATTGGGGTCTCTTCCAGCTTAACCAGCGTCCTGGATTCGAATCCAGCATTGGGCATGCAGCAGTATTAAATCTCTTGAGCGAGAGTTTTGCTGTCCATTGTGGTCATACCCGACTCAATGGATAATTCTTTCTAGTTGCGCACATATGATACATTGTTTGTACCCAAAAAAAAAAGTCTTTTTCACTTTATTTGTGTAGAAGATGAGAAAATGTGAAAGGAAGTGAAAAAGATATAATTCTTACAACTATATTTAAAGTGGAAATCACCGTATCTTTTGGACTTAGAAAATACAAAGAATGCAACTAGGAGTTGGTATAAGCAATAAGGGGGTGTATTCTGCACAAAACTCCCTCCCTTTAGTTTATCCTCTACTTTACATAACCCAACTGCGGGTTTATTTTGGTACCCCCACCATATCCTTTATCCCCACAAAATTTGTTATTCCCAGAATGCCTTTATAAATTTCTTCACATGAATTTATCTAATTTATAGATAAATCCGTTTTAGTGTTTTTTCCAAAACGGATTTATCTTTAAATTAGATAAACCTGTTTAGAAGAAAAATGATTTACCTAATTCTGTTTTTATATTTTTGCAAGCCGGATTTACCTAAGCAATACATAATTTTGTTTTGTAAATTTATAATAACAGATTTATCTACTTATTAGATAAATACGTTCTGAAAATATTCAAAATGGATTTATCTAATAAATAGGTAAATCCGTTGTGTATTAAAAAATAATTCTTTTTTATTTAATTTTTTTGAAAAAGGTTATAAAAACACTACTAGAAATCCGTTAAAGAGTCAAAACTAATCTAAAAATTATAAAAACACCACTAAAAATCTAATAAAACCAAAATAATGTTATGCAAAAAAATTTAGATTTTTTGGAGATTATGAAAAATTTAAAAAATTAATAAAAAATAGTAAACGATGGAATTTGGGATTTTGAGCCCCGCAGTCCCAATAGAAGTTTCTTCTTGGGGAGTTATGATTCCTGATTTTTTTTATCTAATGGCTGTGGTTTCATTACAATCGGAGTAGGTTGCCCGAAAACTGTTTTTTTAGCCTAAATTATTCACCCGGCGCACAACATCGTCACGTGTTAACGAATAACTACACACTAAACAGAACCAAAAGACGACCGATATTCATATCTATTTTATTTTTTTTTAAAAAAATAATTTTAATTTTTTAAACAGATTTATCACTTTTATTTATTAATTATTTTACAAAACGGATTTATCTATTTATTAGATAAATCCGTTTTGAAAAAAATTCAAAACGGATTTATCTAATAAATAGATAAATCCGTTATTAAAAATAACAAAAACGGATTTAAGTATTGCTTAGGTAAATTCGTTTTGTTATTTTTGAAAACCGGATTTATCTATGGTGGGGCTTAAATCCGTTATGCATTTTTTTCAAAAACGGATTTATCTAAAGATAAATCTGTTTTTGGGTTTTTTCCGAAAACGGATTTATCTTTTAATTAGATAAATCCGTTAAGTCATTTTACTGAGGGACATTCTGGGAATAACAAAAATTGTGGGGGTATGGTGGGGGTAAAAAAAACCCCCAAGTGCTCATGCATGTGACCATGGCCGCTATTTTGATGTATGCCCATGCTTTTCCCATCCCCCTCCTACTCACCACACACGCCTTTACCATACGAAATTACCAACATAACCTTACCATTCTAAAACATTTCCCCTATCCTTCATCCCTCTTCTTATCATCCAACTCCAACACATTCCCCTCAAACACTCCAAACCTCCCATCTCTCCACTCCAAATCCTATCCTCCATATTTACATCATTAACCTTCTAATCATCTTGTCAACATTGGCAACCATTATAAGGTATTATCCCTACCAATTTTTTTCGTTTTCGTGTCTGAAAGTTTCTGCATTTGCCATTTTTTTTTAGAAATCGGGCTTGGTTGGGTTACTGATAACCGAACTGGTTCGGTAATACACAGTCGTACCTTAAAATGGCTTTGGGGGTGTTTCTGTGAGTTTGTTGACCCAGCTGTTGAGTTCCGGAATGGTTCGACTATGGGTAACCGAACCCGTTCGGTGGCAGCCAACCGAACCTGCGTAATATCAGAATGCCCAGCAACTTGATTTTTTTCCCTTTTGTTTACAGTTTTTTTTATTCATAGGACTATAAAATGGAAGAAAATGAAGCATTGATTGTAGAATTTACTAGCTCGTTCACAACCGATAAGGTACGGACTAAGACTTGACTTTTTTAGGTAATTTTCCTAAGTAAGTAACTAACATTTATTTATTTATTTTCAGTTATTTGCTAATCCTGAAGAGGTGTTGGAATGGGTACATATGGTTGGCAAGTCTCTTGGGATGGTGATTGTGATATCTAGATCCGACACCGGACGACGATCAGGTAAAGAATTTTGCATGTTGACTTGTGAAAAAGCTGGAAAGTACAGGTCCAGTGTTATTGAGGGACAAATACTAGGAAATGTTGTTGTCAGATTGAAAGGTAAATTTATTAAGAAGCTTGGAGGATGGATATTGAGGGTTGTGTGTGGAGGAACACATAACCATGCATTAATTACTTATGATGAAGGTCATACGTATATTGGTAGATTAACTTTGGAAGAGAAGGAAGTAGTAGCTCGAATGACTAGGAATCATATTGCGCCTAATCTCATCCTAAAGATAGCCACACCACTCTCAAGCAAATACACAATTGTCGTTCAAGGCAACGGTTGAGTATGCGTCAGGGCAGGACTGAGCTCCAACAATTGATGAATTATTTGGAACGTGATCAATATGTTTACTGGACCCGAGTTGCAGAGGGCACTAATGTTGTCAAAGACATCGGTTGGGCACATCCAGAATCCATTGAGCTTCTAAACACCTTCCCGATTGTATTATTGATTGATTCCACGTATAAGACCAACCGGTATAGGTATCCGTTGGTTGAGATCGTTGGTGTAACCTCAACCGAGAAGACTTTCTCTGTTGCATTTGCTTATGCCAATTTTGAGAGGTTGGATAACTTTGCATGGGTTCTTGATAAATTGAGGAGTTTATTTAGGAGAAAGGATGAATTGCCACATCTCATACTTACTGATAGAGACATTGGTCTGATGAATGCTCTGGCAAATGTATTTTCAGCGTCTGCAAACTTGTTGTGCCAATTTCACATAAAAAAATGTGAGGGCCAAAGCTAGGATATATGCGAAAGACATGGCTATTGTTGAGGATGTGATGAGTGTATTTCTTAGAGTTGTCCATGCGAAATCTATGGATGAGTATGATATGGAGTTGCAAAACTTTAAGGAGATGTCAACACCTTATCCCAATTTCATAGATTATGTCAAGACCTATTAGCTAGACCCATACAAAGAGAAATCTATTGATGCATGGATAAATCGGTAGATGCACCTTGGTAACACTACCACCAACAGAGTTGAGTCTTCAGACTCTCACTTGAAGAAAATATTGCATGACAGTAGGGATGATTTGTGTAAGTGTTGAGATTCATTTTGTACCATGCTTAGGGTACAACATACTGAACTCAAGATGGCTTTCGAGCATAGCCTGAGTAGAGTCAAAATTGGCCACTTGAAGAAAATATATGATGGCATTAAGGGTTTAGTTTCTGCAAACGCTATAGACTATATAGGCACTGAGTTGCAGCGGACTGTAGCCATTGGTATTGATGCATCATTATGTGGATGCACGATCGGAACCACACACGGACTACAATGTGCGTGTGAGCTTGCTAGGTATGTATTCAATTTGTAATTATGTCTTGTAGGAGCCGTTGGTTTTGATGCATCATTATGTAAATTTTATTGTCACCTAAAAAATGGCACTTATTTTGTAGGATTATGATGGATTGCACCCCAATTTCGTTGCGCCTAATTCATCAACACTGACAGAGATTGAATTTCAAAATACAATATGAGGATGAACATGAGATCCCAAATGATGAACTGAATCTAAAGATTGAATTTGAAGCTATACAACGAATGTTTGATGTCTCTGATCACGCTGGTAGAGTTATGATAAAGCAAAAAGCACGTGAATTGGCATTCCCTGACACTACTTCCATGTGTCCACCTCCGGACAAGATCATCACAAAGGGAGCGCCTAAAAAAGGCAAGAAAATGAAAGATGAATTGTCAATAAAGCGAGACAAGTCATATGAGGAGCACGTAGATGACAAATATGACTCCCAAGAAGATAGCACATCTTTTGCTCAGTCTCGTAAATGGCCTACTCCTACCCAAAGTAGGAGTTCCACTAGCAGTCCACCACTACCAAAGTGTCCAGCACCTACTCCATCACTAAGCAAAAAGCGAACTCAAGTTGACAGTTCAACTACTATTCCTACTCCTCCGCTACCTAAGAAGCCAACACCCATACCCACACCCACACCACCACTACCAGATCTTACTCCAAATCTGACTCTTACACCGAATCCTATTATTACTCATACGGATGATTATTATACTTACCTAAAGGGCTTGCCAGAGATCATTCATCCTTATGTTGAAAATATTGTCAATGTAGTCGGTGATGGAAACTGTGGATTTCGATGTATTAATTGCTGCATTACTTGGCTTTCTGTGACAAATGATCTGTTGGACGAGCTTAGGCAATACAATGACTTCTACACAAACCTATATGGTGGTATTGGAAAAGTCACTGTTCTGTTGAAATTGTTGATGCTGACACAAAAGAATAACATAGAGAATTGGATGACTGTACCGGACATAGGGTATTTGATAGCTAACAAATACAAGGTTGTACTCACTTCTTGGTTTGTTAGTGGGTCTTTCACAATTTTTCCATTTCATTTTGCACCATTCAGAAGTGTCTGTACGTTCAATATCTGCTATACAGATCGATGTTGAACCAATGGCAAACACTCTTTGTTTTGTATGATAACAAATTACATCTTGTCTACTAATGGTTCAAGTTGAATGAAGTACAGGACGGAAATCAAAAAGCAGGAAATATTAAAGTGGAGCAGCTTGGAGAAGAAGCCGTCTTTGAAGATGAAGACCTAATTGTTTATCCGCTTTCTTTAGGACACAATGTAAGGTCCTATCACTTAAGGTCTATGACAGTTTAAATAGCTGAGAGATGATTTTTGAAAACATGCATCATGCATCAAAATTAGGGTTTTGAAATATATTTTTGCATGCATGCATAAGGTGGCACCTAAACCATAAAACGATTTTGTGGAAAGCAAAAAACAATTTCTATTTTGTTCCAATGGCTATGAAATCGATTCATACAATTTATATAGGCTATGAAATCGATTTTAGGCTCACCTATAGGCCAAGAATCGATTTCCTTATCCTATGTTTGAAGCATGTAATCGATTTCTACATATTCTCAAGCCAAAGGTAAGAATCGATTTCCTTCTATTTCAAAAGACTATGAAATCGATTTTCAAGCAATCCTATAGGCTATGAATCGATTCCTCCTCATTTTAAACAAAGTTAAAATCGATTCTTATCCTATTTCAGGATGTCCTGAAAATCGATTCCCACATTTTTCCAAAGAAACAAACAATCGATTCCTATGCTCTCCATATGTAAAGAATCGATTCCTCTCTTTTTTAACTAGCCATAAAATCGATTCTTATGTCCTCTAAAATGATAAGAATCGATTCATCAACATTTTAACTTCATCAAACAATCGATTCATCATTTCTTTAAATGTTTTCTAAAAGCAAAGAATCGATTATACTATGATTTGCCTTCTCACATAAATCGATTCTTATGCATCATAAATCATTTCTACGTTTTCCTAAACCTATAAATAGGGAGGTGCTTCACACTTTTCATTTCACACCTCACACCACAATTCACAACTCCTCTCTGCTTCTCACATACATTTTCTAGATCTGAGAAAGAGAGAAAATAGAGCTTCAACTTTCATATCATTTTCTATTTTCCATATCACTCATCTCTTAGTCACTATACTGTCATTATATCTGAGGTGATTGGATCATAGATCTCTATTTGTATTTGTTACTCTATTTGTGGGGGTCACTTTGAAATCCTGGGATTTGTTCTTGGGTCTCTCAATCAGGAGATTGAGTTGGTTTGAAATCCTGGGATTTGTTCTTGGGTCTCTCAATCAGGAGATTGAGTTGGTTTGAAATCCTGGGAAGTTTTCTTGGGTCTCTCAATCAGGAGATTGAGTTGGTTTGAAATCCTGGGAGGTGATCTTGGGTCGTTCAATCAGGGAAGATTGAAGCGGTAGTGAAATCCTGGGAGGTGCTCTTGGGTCGTTCAATCAGGAGATTGAAGCGGTATTGAAATCCTTAGCTAGGTGCTCGGGTTCTCAGTTCGGGGGAATTGAGATTTGCTATTTTGAAGTTGCCTGTTTGTAAAAAATTCTTCAATATAGTGGTTACCATCAAGTCCAAGGGTTGCAAAGCCTGAGGCCGAGGACGTAGGGCTTTTATCCCGAACCTCGCTAAATTCCTGGTGTATCTCTATCCCTACTCTCTTTACTTTATTGTCTATATTTGTTATTGTTATATAGCTGTGATATTCATTGTTTTGTTTATATCTGTTTTGAATATCACTACTCAGATCTGTCTTTTGTTATATTATTTTGCTGATCTGTTATTATCCATATCACTGCTGTAGATCTGTCTGTTGCTATATTCAATATCACTGCGCTGCCTATAAATAATCTAGTTATTCTGTATATTGAATATAGAGTAATATCATACTGTGCTTGATCTGCCTGCTTGTATACATCATATAAGTTTAAATCTCAGTTTCCGCATTTGATTTAAACAAAGCATTTCATAAGTTTTTGAAAACCGAAAAGAATTCATATTTTGCACATAACCTTATTCACCACCCTCTAAGGTTATACTATAGTCTAACAATCGACACTTTGTACAGGTAATTATGAAGAATGGAAGTCCAATGCATCCGCTCGATGCGGTATGGAATGTTAACAGGGCCCCATAGCAAAGGGTTGGGACATGCTGTTTACGAGTCGCATGCAAAAGTGGACGTCACATGCAAAAGTCGAGGTCGATGATAATAGAAACACAACCCCCGACTTATGTAGATTTAAGTAAAGATAATGAAGATAGTGATTAGTTGATAACTTTGTAATTTTTGTATTCCAACGTATGACTGTAATGACTTGAATGTTTACCAGTTTTTTTAAATCAATACTAAATTGGTTTATTTATAATATAGTGGCTTATTTATGAATTGAGTGTACAAAAACATATCTGTAAAAGTTACTGTCTGGTGCAGTATTATGACGGTTCGGAGTCTGTCTGCCAAACCCGTTCGGTTGCCCGTTGTCGGATGTACGATAGACCAAAACACCCCCCCTTTTTTCCCGTTTTTCACGTCCAGTTGAGAGTGCCCATACCGGTTCAACGACTCTCTACCGAACCCAGTAAATACTGCACCCGGTTGACGGTGCGCATACCAGTTCGGTGCATTGCAACCGAACCAGTTGAAAACTCGTAGTCCACGTGATTCCATGAGCGTTGCACGTGAGGGTAAAATTGGAATATTTGAAGTTTGAGGGTGTGTGGTGCACTACAAAAAAACGTCTTATTAGCGACGGAACCAAAATCCGTCGCTAATGTTTAAGTAGCGGGAGATTTTAGCGAAGGAACCAAAATCTGTCGCAAAAAATCCGTCGCTAATGCTGACGTGACCGTTGCGCAGACCTTGGAATGCGCAAAATTCTGAATCCGTCGCTAATTTGAATTTCCGTCGCAAAAAATCCGTCGCTAATTCCTTGGAAATTGCACCATTTTAAAATCCGTCGCTAAATTGAATTTCTGTTGCTAAATTTCCGTCGCTAATTTAATTTTTTTATTAAACGGAATCCTCCTCACTTCTTCTCTCTTATCTTCTTCTTTTCTTTTCTCACACTTCACTCTATTTCTCCCTTACTCTCCTCTCTCTCTACCCAAACCCACCCTACACCACCACCACCACACCACCACCACCACCACCACATCATAGCTCCTCTCATCCTCACACTTCTCTCTCTCTCTCTCTCTCTCTACACACACAAATCCTCTTCCCATATTTCACCTCCACCACCACCACTACCACCACAAAATTAACTTCCACCCTCACTCCTCTCTCTAACCATACCCCTCTCTCTCTCTCTCTAACCGTCTCTCTCTCTCTCTCTATACACAAACTCCTTCCCATATTTCACCACCACCACCACCACCACCACTACCACCACAAAATTAACTTCCACCCTCACTTCTCTCTCTAACCATACCCCTCTCTCTCTCTCTCTCTCTAACTATCTCTCTCTCTCTACACAAACTCATTCCCATATTTCACCACCACCACCACCACCATATTTCACAATAATTTTATAACAATATTATAATTTAATAATATTATAATAATATTATAATTTAATAATATTATAACAATAATTTTATAATACACCGAATATTAATAATATTATAATATTATAATAATTATTATAACAATAATTTTATAATATACTTTAATGACGAAGGCGTGCTTTTTTTAACAAAAAAACACGGATTACGAGGTGATTAGCAACGGAATTTCCTTCGCTAAATTCCCTCGTTGAATTTCGTCGCTAACTTTCGTCGCTAACCATTAGCGAGACTATTTTTAACGAGGGATTTGTTCCGTCGCTAATTCCCTCGCTAAGGCACATTAGCGACAGATTTTTGGTCATTAGCGATGAAAAAATCCGTCGCCTATACTGCTTTTTTTTTGTAGTGGTGAGTAGGAAGGGGGTTGGGAAAAGCACGGGCCTTTGATGTAAGTGGTTAAGTGGACTCTTTCCTTCGCTATCAGTGGCTTGCGTGCCCCGGTTAGTATTTGGGCCGTGACCCATAGTGTCTTTGTGCTATCCCAATTTGGGTTATTGTTGCAATGTTTGGTTGTATGAGTTTGGGCCTTACCCATTATCAATGAATTCATATAACTTAGACAAAAAAATGACCATGGCCCACGCCCACCATAGTTTTAGGAACCAAAAAAAGTTAAAAATGTAGGAGCTTGCACCTCACACCCCACATTTTTCCCCCTCACACCCAAAAACACTTTAAACCCACAAAAATATCCAAAATACCCTTACTAACCAAATCCTTATCCATTTTTACCCCATACCCCCCCCCCAAACCACTTCATCATCTACAACACCCACCTCCACCGGACCTCCGTCGTCTCCACCACCGAACCTCTGTTCATCTCCACCATCGCCACTGTATCACCACCACCACCTCTCCCCTCCCCTCCCCCACCCCATCCCCAAAAGTAAGTAACCTCACCCCTTTCAAAGCATAACCAACCTCCAGCGCCGCCCCACAACAAGCACCACCGCGCCACCATCTCTCTCCTCCACAACCATTGTGCCTCCATCACCACCCATCGGAGCTGCAAATTCTAAGGTATCACTGTTTTCGGTTAGTTTCCGGATGTGTAACTCAAATACTCGTCTAAAAACTTAATTTTCGGACGTGGACTAAACTCATGTTGAGTTCATCATGTGCAGAACCACAGGTGTTCCGGAAAACTAGGTTTTTAGAAACAGCGATACCTTAGAATTTGCAACTCCGATGGGTGGTGGTGGTTGTGGAGGGGAGAGATGGTGGCGCAGTGGTGGGGCGGTGGAGCGTGGTTATGCTTTGGGAAGGGTGGGGTTACTTACTTTTGGGGATGGGGTGGAAGAGGGGAGCCATTAGGGAGGAGGTGATGGTGAAGCAGTGGCGTTCTGGCATCGTGCGGTGGTGGACGACGGTGAACCCATGAGTGCGGTGGGGTTGGGTGGTTAATGTGGTGGTGGGAAAGTGGTAAAGGTATTTTAGGGGATTTAATTTAATGTGTTTATGGGTGTGAGGGGGAAAAAATGTGGGGTGTGAGGTGCAATCCCCAAAATGTATGTTGATTTTTTTTTATAGGCAATGTTAGTGGGGGAGGGGGAAATATATGTTGATATTGATTGATTTATTTATAATTGAGTGAAGGGATTTTTCATTCGGTTAATATATTTTGTCTAATGGCTATTTTATTATCAACAAGTCAAAATCATTGTTCGGCCTTTCTTTAAGAAAAAAAGTATGGAGGTCTTCTTAGAAATGACTCGAGGCATTTTTTTGCCTTCTCTCACAAATTACAGGCTTGTTCTGTTCTTCAGGCCAAGCTTTGGGCTATCTATCATGGGCTTAGTTTGAGTTGAGGTGCTGAGGCTATCGTAAAGTCATCATGGAGTTGGATTCAGCAATTGCAGTTTCCTTGCTGAATTTAAACAACATAGAACTACATCCTTTGGCTCGTTTCATGTAAGGCATTATGATGATAATTTCTCGAGTTGCCGACATCTGATAGATGCATGTCTTCAGGGAAGCAACCAACCATCCTAGCTAAAGAAGCAACCTCTTCTTTAGTTATTTGTAGGCCTTTTGATGTAATCCTCCCTAACATCTCTCTCTCTCTCTCTCTCTCTCTCTCTCTCTCTCTCTCTCTCTCTCTCTCTCTCTCTCTCTCTCTCTCTCTCTCTCTCTCTCTCTCTCTCTCTCTCTCTCGCTGAAAGTAGGTGAGAGTCGAGGTGTTTTTCCCTAGTGGCTTTTAGCGCTCTTTTGGGGGTTTACCCCTCTTTGCTCACAAAAGAAAGAGAAAAAAAAGTGTGGAACATGTGCCGAATTTGTAATATATTTTGTCATGTCAGCCACTATTGTAACCACATTTCAAAACTAATTGTCAAATAATGAGCTATCATTAAGTGTTAGTGTAAAATTGTTTTGCACGGACAATACAATGCACCTATTTCTCTAAAACCATATTCTAAATCTCTTAAAAATATTGTAGTTTTTATTACATAATTTTTAGGGTGAGTGGAGTACACCCTACTAGAAAAACTTTTTGCTCTTTAAATACTTACAAACTGAATTACATTTATTTCACCCAAAAGACCTGAACCTTATACAAGTCGTATCATGCTTAAGTCAAGCCATGGGTTAAAAAATAATGTCTTAAATGAGTGAAGGTAAAAGTTATATATAGTACAAATAAAATTATTAATTCATCCATAACAATATAGTTTCACTTCTAACAAAAAGAAAATTGCTAGCTGTCCTGCCTCTCAAAGCACCTACAATGAGCGAGGGATTAGTCACGGCCGTCCAGGATACCCGGTTTACCAAAAAAAAAGAAGATAAATTAGTAAATATTTATGATAAAATTTCACTTTTAAAAAAAAAAAGAGAAATTAGGATGGTTCGTGTAACCAAAAAAAGGAATTAGATTTTGTTCGTCTAGTAGAAGAAGAAGAAAAGGAATATCAGCGTGTTGAACGTGGCTTCAATCCAAACCAAACCAAATCAAGTTATCGTTGTAGACTTGTAATCTCAACAAGTTCTTCGTAGAACTGGAAATGCAACAACTGAAAATACCCGAATCAAGGTATCATTCCAAGTGTTAAGCGCCACCAAACCGTAGAGAGGAACATCGAAAACCCTAAACCGGTACCTTTCTCAAACCCTACTTCTCTTCTTATTCAAATCATCAGGTAAGTTTCAATCTTCCATAATTTTCACGCCAATTATTCGGAATGCAAATTTCCCCCCATGAAATTCCGCTTTAATTTTTCTCAGTTCTAAGTCTAGGGTTTTGTTTCCCTTTTCAAGAAACCGAAATTCTAGACGATTAGGCTTTCAAGTAATCGGGAGCTGAAACTCAGATAGATTAGAAATGAAGGCGCTGAATGGGTTATTCGGTACAAAACGCAGAAAGTTTCATGGTGTTTTCAATGGTTTATGTGCTATGGTTGTGTTTTTCTTCTTTTACAATAGGGAAGATATCATTCGTAATCCGCTTCTTAGACAATCTGCATATTTGGTAAATCATCATGGTTTGCCTCAAAATTCAATTTTGGGAAATGGGGTTTCGGTTATTCACCGTACAATGATTGAGATTAGTACCAACACTTCAAGTATAGTTGGAGAGGGTCGTGATGAAGATTTGAATGTGAATAGGCCTGGATTGTGTATTGGATTGTTACAACATAGTGGTTATGCTAGCCCCTGTGAATTCTTAAAGGCCAATCCTCAGTGCACTTCTGAGGGTTACATTGATTACCTGAGGTTTTTCTATTGTAAATGTCAAAGTTTTAGTGTGCTTGGTTATCTAATATTGGGTGTGTGGCTTGCTGCTTTGTTTTATCTCTTGGGGAACACTGCAGCAGACTATTTTTGTCCTTCTCTTGAGCATCTTTCAAGGCTCTTGAAATTGCCTCCAACTGTGGCTGGAGTTGTGTTGCTTCCACTTGGGAATGGGGCGCCTGATGTGTTTGCTAGTATAGCTTCTTTTGTGGGTACTGACACCGGTGAGGTTGGTCTTAACAGCGTGTTGGGTGGTGCTCTGTTTGTTACCACTGTTGTTGTTGGAACTGTTTCTATATGTGTTGCAGAGAGGGAGATTCAAATTGATCAAAAATGCTTTATAAGGGATGTGAGTTTCTTTCTAGTTACTCTTTTTTCACTGCTTTTGATTTTGGTTGTTGGCGAAGTTAGTGTTGGGGCAGCTGTTGCTTTTGTGTCGATTTATGTTTTTTATGCATTCATTGTTGCTGCCAATGAGGTATTACGGAAACATGCACAGAGATTGAAATTGGATTCTGTGACACCATTGCTTCCTGTCCAAGGAAGTGTGTTCTCTGTAGGTTCTGAAGAGGATGTTTCTGTATATAGCTCTTTGCTTGACTTAGACACTGAGAGTGATCCTCCACATCTCCCTCCTTCGTTGCCACAGTGGATGTGGTCGTCAAATGTCGCAATATATTCAAACCAGGCAAGTAAGATGAATTTTTCAGATGATGAGCGGGCTCCTTGGGGATGGAGTGATGGATCCACGGAAAACAATAGGTCGTCATTCTCTGTTTCAAAGCTTTTTTTAGTGATGGAGATGCCACTGGCAATTCCTAGACGGCTAACAATTCCAATGGTCAACGAGGAAGTATGGTCAAAGCCGTATGGTGTGGCCAGTGCTTCATTAGCTCCCATTCTCCTGGCCTTTTTGTGGAGCACCCAAGATACTGTGAGTTATAAGAGCATTATACTTGCTTATTGTTTTGGTGTTTCTGTTGGAGGCACACTTGGTGTTCTTGCATATAAACACACCGTGTCTGATCATCCACCGACTCAGTATTTGATTCCATGGGTTGTTGGAGGATTCGTTATGAGCATAGTATGGTTCTATATAATAGCAAATGAGCTGGTGGGTCTGTTAGTAGCATTTGGTCTAATATTTGGAATTAATCCATCCATTTTGGGATTGACTGTATTAGCATGGGGAAATTCAATGGGAGATTTGATGTCAAATGTTGCATTGGCATTAGATGGAGAAGATGGAGTTCAGATTGCTTTATCTGGATGCTATGCAGGTCCCATGTTCAACACACTTGTTGGTTTAGGGATCTCGTTGCTGCTTGGGGCGTGGGCAAAGAAACCTTCTCTGTACGTGGTGCCTAAAGACGGTAGCTTATTTTACACCGTGGCGTTCCTAATCACAGGACTGCTGTGGGCACTTGTTGTTTTACCCCGCAACAACATGCATCCTAGTAGAGTTTTAGGTTTGGGTCTCATCACCCTTTACTTAATATTTCTTTCTTTCAGAGTGTGTACTTCTATGGGGTTAATAACACTGGCTGGTTTAAGCTAGACTTTTTCTCAATTGATCTACGTTGTAATCATAATGAGCATGGTTTCTACCTTTCTTTGGTCCATGTGCTGTAATTTCTATTGTGTAGATAGCTGATGTAGAGAACAAAAGATAAATCCATATAGCATGAATGAGTTACTGGCTTAGTGCTCCTGCTAAAGATCACATTGTTGTATATTCAAAAGTACTCATTCGTCGGATTAAACAAAAGGCTGCCTCTTTAGTCTTTACACGTTCTTCAAAAATGGCACTTACTAAACCATGTTTTAAAAGAAAGAAAGTGACTAGAAAGTGGAAGGAAAGAAAGACAACTTTTTCTTTCTTTCTTTATCTTTTTTGGTGTAGTTTCCTTGTTTGATTGAATAGAATGTAAGAGGAAATAAAAATGTTTATCTAGCAAAAGAAAATACATTTATCGTGGTATGATATCTCGAAGAGTAATGCTTAATGTTCCGAAAAAACTTATCCTGAATCCATCCTGAGTGGCATCTATCATGTTTTTAAGTTGGACTTTGGGGACCTCATGTGAAGAAAGAGAAAAGTGGGGTCGTTATTATGTTTTCAGCTTGCAGCTTCATAAATTAGTGAAAGGAAATAGAATCAAAGGAACCAAGCTAGTAAGTAGTAAGTAGTAAGTAGAATTAGGCTAGGATGTGGACAACCCAACACCACCAAAGGAGGCCTCCATTTAAACATACAAAAGAAGAAACATGGAGAACCAGCATCTACCCAAAAAAACTAGTGGGATCAACGTGTCACTCATAATACAAATAGGGAGGGGACGTGCCCCTCACTAAGAATCATTGTGCCAAAAAGGCCCGGCCCTTACTTTTATACATTTTTTCAATTTTATTATACTTTAATTTTAATTTTTGCTAACTTTGAATAAATTTTTGGGGTCTCTACAGAGACTGTGGGGATCCGTTGGGATGGGGATAGGGGAGAAAACTTTCTAAAGCGGGGAATGGAGATGGGGATGGAGGACACTATTAGAGTATTCATGTCTTTTTTTTTCCTTTTTTCCTCTCACTTTTTAACTATAAAATCATCTTACATTGTATTTTTTTTCTTTCCTTTTACTTTTTTTAGAAGCAGCATACTGAGCATAGCCTCTATTTCCCTTTTGTAGGTGTTCCAAACAATGGAAATCCATCCTTCCACTGTTCCACACTTTCTTTCCCTCTACTTTGTATTTTTCTTTTGCCGTGTTTGGAAAAAGGGAAACGTGGTAAAGAGGACAAAAAAAGCACATATTTCAAGATATTTTCTTTTGTTTAGTTCATAATTGAACGAAGTGAAAAAGGAAATTTTTGGTGGGACCCACTTAAAATTGGTTTCTCTCTAAAATTGGAAAAAAATGTGTGGAAAGGTAGCAAATTAATGTGAAATGACAATCATGTCCTTATTTTTATTAAATAATATATGCATCCTATTTTTATACTTGGGTACTTACGTCATTTAGCAGCTTAACCTATTCCAATCACGTCTTTTCATAAAACAATCATGTCTTTTCTTTTCACTTTCACCTTTTCCAAACAACTTAACAATTATCTTATTTTCTACTCCTTTTCTCTTCTCTTCTCTTCCCTTCCTTTCTTTTCTCTTCCTTTCTCCTATCATTCTTTTATGAACCAAACACACCCTTTATCTTTTTTCAGAACCAAAACAGTGTTTGTGCAGCACAACCTTTGTGCGCATGTTACGGTGTCTCCAGCCAGAATGCTATCCTACGCCAAGACAACCATTTTTTTCATGGCTCGAATGGTCTTGTAAGTTGTCACAATGCATCTTTAAGCAACCTCGATAACGAAGAGAATCTCTAATGATTTCATCTCAAAATAACAAATTTACCCTTTAATAATTCTCCATTTGACTATCTGTCCCGCTAGATTTGCCAAGGCTTATTTTGGTAAAACAAATCTAAAAACTCTTTCTTTTCCAGTTTCCACTTTCCTGTGTGCCATGCCATTTTCATCTCTCGTACTTTTCCCCCTTGTCTTTTCCACTTTCTATACTTTGTAGAAATTAGAAATGGATGGTGATGGTGAGTGCAACTTTTCTTCAGTGTCTTTAACAGGCTTGAGACATTCGTAGACTCGGTATCAGATCCCTTCACACTAATAACGTGTGAATCTCCAACCTTTTTTTCAACTTTAGATTAAAAAAATTAATAATTTATATTTGGAAAGTCTTAATGAATAAATAATTACCATTGCATCCCATCCGATACAGAGGAAAACACAATATCTCTGAATCGCATCAATTCTGGAAGTATATCAGGTACTCGGTTTTTGTCTTTATAATAAATAAATAAATAACCTTCTTATTTTGATATATTGCTTTCACAATGAGGACGTTAATTTTATTTATTTATTTATTATCAGTTATCCATGGATATGCTGCTCCTGTAGTTGCTTGCATCAAAGAAAAATGGCAAAAGGTTGTTGTTGTTGTTGTTGTTGTTGTTCTTCTTGCTGTTCATCATCAAAATCCAAATTTTCTGGCAGCAGCTGCTTCAAGTCTACATCTACACTGTCCAAAATTGTTGCTAAGTTCTGAAGTTCTTGCACTTACTCTGTTTTCATTTTGATGTGAGCCCATGTTTCAATTGTGTGAACTATTATTGTGCATACATGTTATCATTGACTGAAAATTATCAGAAGAAGCTTAAGTAGGAAACACCAAAAACCAATTTTCGTCTTGTTCAACAAATGGTTATATTAATTGTTCAACAAATGCTAGTTAACCGTTTGCGACCGTTCCTGGATCAAATTGTGGGCCCTTACCAGAGCAGTTTTCTTCCCGGTAGAGATACTAATGACAATGTTATTATCTTGCAAGAAGTGATTCACTCTATGCGGACAGCTAAGAATAAAGGTGATGTGGCTTATAAAATTGATCTTGAGAAAGCTTATGATTATATTAATTGGGACTTCTTACGGCAATGTTCGATTTATTTCGGTTTCCCGGCTTCTATTATAAAGTTGATCATGCATTGTGTAACTTCATCTTCTCTATCCTTGATTTGGAATGGGAAGCGGCTGCCTTCCTTTACCCCTACGAGGGGGCTGCGACAAGGGGACCCTCTGTCTCCGTATCTTGTTGTTCTTTGCATGGAAAAATTATCTCATGAGATTATTAGTGCCGTGGGTGATAACAGATGGAAGCCTATTAAGGTATCTCGTAATGACCCTCCTCTTTCACACTTGTTTTTTGCTGATGATGTTTTACTTTTTTCTAAGGCCACGGCTTCTCAAGCTAGGTTGGTAGCAGATATATTTACACACTTCGCAAACACCTCTGGCCTGCATGTTAATATTGCTAAGTCTCCGGCCTTATTTTCCTCGACAACTAGAAGAGCGAAGGTTGAGAAGATTGTCTCCATTACAGGGATTCGTAGTACTAATTCCCTTGGTAAATACCTCGGGTTTCCTATGATTCAAGGGAGGGTGAAGCGAAGCGACTTTGAGTTTATTTTGGAGAAGATGCAAATTCGTTTATCATCTTGGAAGAATAAACTCTTGAATAAAGCTGGTAGACTTACTCTTGCAAAGTCTGTTTTAAATTCCATTCCAAATTATTATATGCAGATAGCTTGGCTTCCTCAATCCATTTGTGGTAACATAGACCGGTTAACCCGGAAATTTATCTGGAAGGAAAGTGGCAAGAAGGGTATCCACTTAGTGGCCTGGGATGTTGTTACTAGCCCGAAGCATAGGGGAGGGCTAGGCGTTCGTTTAGCCCGTGAGGCAAACACATCCATGTTGGGCAAACTTGTTTGGTGCTTGCATGATGACTCTAATAAGTTGTGGGTGGAAGTTCTCAAAAGAAAATATGTTGGTTCCACACCTTTCATGGATGTGAAAAAGAAACAAGGTTCGTTTACGTGGAACTCGATTCAAAAGGCGAAATTAGTACTTCAAGAGGTCTATGGTTTTCGATTGGGGAATGGTGATTCTCCAATTTGGCATACAAACTGGACTGGGCTAGGGACGCTTAATCAATTTGTTCCTTTTATTGATATTCATGATATTCATCTTAGTATTAAGGATATCATTCAGGACGGTACTTGGCAAGTAAATAGGCTTTATACGATGCTCCCGGCTCATGTTATTGATCATATTCTCTCACTCCCTCCATGTACAAATGCAATGGTGTCAGATTGTTTGGTTTGGAAAGGTTATACTAATGGAATCTATACTGCGAATCAAGGGTATAAATGGCTCTTACAAAGGCGGAACACAACTCTGGGGACTGCTCCAAATCTATCTTGGAACTGGATTTGGAAATCTCCTGCTCCTGAAAAGATTAAATTCTTTCTTTGGACTGCGTGTCATCAATCCCTTCCCACCCTTGCTATGTTGCATAGAAGAGGTATGTCTACTGTGTCTAACTGTCCTCGTTGTCAACACCCTGTTGAGGATATTTTCCACTGTCTTCGGGACTGTTCTATTTCAGCGAGGTTATGGCGATATCTTGGTTATAGTGATCCTGGCTTCTATAATGACACAAATGTCCATAATTGGCTTCAGCATGGTATTTCTCAAGAGGAACCGTATCTGTTTATCTCAGCTGTCTGGTGGTTATGGCGTGCCCGTAAAATCATGGTTATTGAAAAGGAAGATTTCCCTTTTCCCAATCTTCAATACAGGACCGGGAACTTTGCAGCCTTAGTGAGCCTGTGCGGCAAAGCTGTTCCAACGCCTCGCTCTCTCCCTCCTTGGGTGAGCTGGTATGCGAGTAGAGAAGATGCCATCGTTCTTAACGTTGATGGTAGTAGTGTCGGCAACCCTGGGCCGTCGGGCTTTGGTGGCCTCTTTCGTCATTCGGATGGATCTTGGATTAAATGATTTTCTGATCATGCAGGTATATCTGACAATCTTCATGCCGAACTCATGGCTCTATTGCATGGTTTGCGTCTTGCTTGGAATGATAGCCATCACCACATCATTTGTTATTCGGACTCTCTTCACTCTATTCAGCTTGTGACCTCTCAGCTAAATTTGTGGCATGTGTATGCGTCTATTATAGCTAACATTCAAGATTATTTGAAGCGGGCGTGGGAAGTCTCTTTGGTTCATACACTCCGCGAAGGAAACATGTGTGCTGATATTCTGGCAAAGATGGGATCTTCTAACGTTCTTCCTTGGCTGCTACTTGACTCCTGCTATTCTAACGTTCTTCCTTGGCTGCTAATGCTGACATTCAAGATTTTTTTTTTTCCAGGACAAACAGCAATTCTTTCGAACTTTGCCCCTGCTACACAGTTCACTGAAACACTTCAACAAACCGTTAACAAGTCCAACACACTAACTAAGTATCTAAATAAATAAAACAAAAATAAAATACTGAAATAAATAAAATAAATAAAATAAAATAAAACAACTAAGAATTAACTCAAATGCCTTGTTGACAATGAAATCAACAATCCCCGGCAACGGCGTCAAAAACTTGTTAGGACTTTGGCAAGTGTACCAAATGTCGTCGCAAGTAATAAAATATCGGTAAGAACCGGTCGATTCCACAGGGATTGCGCGTTGACAACAATAGCAAAATTGTAAATTCGTAGATTGTAGAGATTTGATAAATTGAGTAATTGGTAACGGAACACGAACGTGAATTAATAATGCGAGTAAAACGACTAGGGATCGAATCCTCTCACCTCGCCTATCACATGAACCTCAGCCAATTCAAGTTAATTATTCAATTTCTAGATTCAATTCACTAATTTAGGTCAAGGGCAATTCCTTGTCTCAAGACCCCTATTACCCTAAGAGTTACCCTAATTCCTTAGGTGAGTCGTGCCAGAGGGTAACGCATTAAGATTAAGAATTATAATGAATTCACATAAGCTACCACATATTCCTATGATGATTACTAGCATGTGATCTAAATACCCAATTTCCAGCTACTAATTCATATCCCTATGCAATCACTAGCCTGGATCATCGCAATTATCATGTGTAATTGAAAAGCATTAAGAACATAGGTAATTAGACAAGCAAATCGAATAACAACTGAATTGACTAGAGCAAAGGTTCACATGATAGGGTTGGGAGATTCATCTCTCCCTAATCTAAGCAAATTAGTTACAAATCATCCTAAGAGTGGAAACCAACATAAAATAGAAAACAAACATAAAGGAAGACATTAGAACCTTCAATCCCTTGTTCCCAAGTGGTGAGAAGGCCCCAAAATCGCACCCTCCAGCTGCTCCAAAGTGTGGCTCCAAATCCCAAAAACGAAGTCCCTGAACAATTCGCTGAAAACTGATATTTAACCTAACTTTCTAAAGTCCATCGCGACGCGGCCCGTGTCCGTCGCGTCGCGACAAATGACAGAAGCTTCAGGCCTCGCAAAACTGCTCCAGGTCGCGTCGCGAACCCTCCTGGTCGCGACGCGAAAAATAACAGAAAGTTCTGGTTTGCAAAATTCCTCTGGATCGCGTCGCGAACCCTCCTGGTCGCGACGCGAAAAACAACAGAAAGCAAATTCCTCCATTTTGCTGCATTTCCGGGCAAGTGTCTGGTTCGCCGAATGATGCCACAACCAAATAGAGGTCTTCAATGACCAAGTTAGCTCCAAAAGTGAAGGAATTACTTACAAATGAACTTCCTACTACAATTATCTAAAACTAGACTAAATCCCAGATAATGACTGTGATACAATGAAAAACCTGCACAATTGGTCCTAAAAATGCCTAACTTACATCATATAATTGAGAGTCAACACAACCCCAAACTTAAACTTTTGCTTGTCCTCAAGCAAACAATCAATTCAGACTGTGACTGATTTTTCTATTCAGCTGTTACATGTAATACATCAACCTTAAACATATCAGCACATCAACTATCATCATCAACCTAATACAGTGGCAGGACAACTGAATTGGAAATACCGAATGATAAGCAGGCAGCATTCTCAAGTTTTCTCTTTTGCACACATCTCACTAGTGTTTCACTCTTTGAGGTGTTTAGGGTATTCACTCAATTCACAGTACCTGCATCATCGTTTCATAGGCTTGACAGAGTTCTATATCAATCTATACAAATGAAATGCACACACACTGTTTGAGGACTTAAAGGGTTATAGCGGGGCTTAGGTAAGAGTGGATAATTTTGGATAAGTAGGTTGCACTTGGAGTTAGACCTACCTCTCTCTCTGTCAATTTCACACAATTCACTTACTCACCCATTTTCCCCAAAGCATTCAACAAACAAGAGAAGGATTTTATTTATTTATTTATTTTGTTTTTTTTGTTTTTTATATATATATATATATATATATTTGCTTTTTCTATTTCTTTTCTTTGTTCCTTCTCTTGTATACCACCCCAAACTTAGAATGTTGCTATTCCACGAGCAACCCCAAACTTAGAATTTTTCCCCACTCTCACAGCTTTTGTTACCTAACTCCAAGTTAAAAATTAACTAGGCTATGATTTTCAGATACAGATTTTTAATAATAGGCTCAGAGGGGCTAGCAGAGGATAAACATTAGTTAGGTATGATTTGAAAGGCTCAGGGGTGCCAACAGAAGTGCCTCAGTGTGTATGAAATTCAAATGCAAGACAATTAAGTACAAAGTCAAGTTCTGCAGACTAATGCAAGCAAGGAATACACACAATATATAAGAAAGTGTTTAGGCTCAAACCTCACAGTTAGGATTGTAGAGATGGAACTTGAGAGATGCTGCTCACAGATGATAAAGAACTTCCGCAACCTTTGTCATGACCCCTGCTATTACTTGATGATAAAACTTGAAGTGCGAGTGTCAAAAGGAAAAATGCAAACATGCGACCCCAAATGCCACACATCATCACTATTGAAGCTGCTTTAACAAAACAAAAACAAAATATAGGGCAGTGGTGCCTCAATATCACAGAGTAAGTTATAATAAGTACAGACCAAAGTGCAAAATAAGTCAAAAAGGGAATGAAAAATAAAGACTCAAAACAGTAAATAATGAACCAATGGGTTGCCTCCCACCAAGCGCTTCTTTAATGTCACTAGCTTGACGTTTGTCATCCCACTATTAAGGTGGCTGATATGACACAAAGAACACATCATCCTTCTTCTTTCGCATCTGGGGCAGGAACATCATGAATTTGAAACATAGTTGTAGATGCTTCCATACCCTTTTGAGGTGAAGGGTGATGAATAAGGCATAGAAGGAGTCTAAGTATATGTCAATCTCCTCACTTCTATCCTTCTTGCTACTTGGAAGAATAATAGGAACCATGATTTGTTGGGTTTTTTCTTGTTGGGTTTTCACCCCTTCCCCACATTGGGAGCTTTGATCTTCCCTCCAAACTACATGCTCCTCCATTTCAATCTTTTCTTCTTCCTCATCTTCCTTATCCTCCCCAGATTCTTCTTTTGTTGGGGCTTGTTCTTCTTGTTCCTCATTGGTAGTGCATAACCATGGGTAATTTTCTGATATAGTTACCCACTCATCCTCACAGTTGCACTCCACAAGATACTCCCCACAAGAATCGCAAAAGGTGCGTGTCACACATTTTCCATTCAAGTGGGGTTCTTCACAAAAATTACCGCTAAGTGAGGGTGGCGCAGACTCTATCATCACTTGCTCTTGGGGTTGGAAGAGGGTCTCGGACATTCGCATAAACTCGGACAAAGCATCTTCCAACCGAGAAGCTTGCTCTTTAGGCTGGAAGATAGTCTCAGTCATTTGCCTAAACTGGGCCAAAGCATCTTCCAATCGAGAATTGGATTCCATGAATTTTTTTTTTTTCCGGGACAAACAACAATTCTTTCGAACTTTGCCCCTGCTACACAGTTCACTGAAACACTTCAACAAACCGTTAACAAGTCCAACACACTAACTAAGTATCTAAATAAATAAAACAAAAATAAAATACTGAAATAAATAAAATAAATAAAATAAAATAAAACAACTAAGAATTAACTCAAATGCCTTGTTGACAATGAAATCAACAATCCCCGGCAACGGCGCCAAAAACTTGTTAGGACTTTGGCAAGTGTACCAAATGTCGTCGCAAGTAATAAAATATCGGTAAGAACCGGTCGATTCCACAGGGATTGCGCGTTGACAACAATAGCAAAATTGTAAATTCGTAGATTGTAGAGATTTGATAAATTGAGTAATTGGTAACGGAACACGAACGTGAATTAATAATGCGAGTAAAACGACTAGGGATCGAATCCTCTCACCTCGCCTATCACATGAACCTCAGCCAATTCAAGTTAATTATTCAATTTCTAGATTCAATTCACTAATTTAGGTCAAGGGCAATTCCTTGTCTCAAGACCCCTATTACCCTAAGAGTTACCCTAATTCCTTAGGTGAGTCGTGCCAGAGGGTAACGCATTAAGATTAAGAATTATAATGAATTCACATAAGCTACCACATATTCCTATGATGATTACTAGCATGTGATCTAAATACCCAATTTCCAGCTACTAATTCATATCCCTATGCAATCACTAGCCTGGATCATCGCAATTATCATGTGTAATTGAAAAGCATTAAGAACATAGGTAATTAGACAAGCAAATCGAATAACAACTGAATTGACTAGAGCAAAGGTTCACATGATAGGGTTGGGAGATTCATCTCTCCCTAATCTAAGCAAATTAGTTACAAATCATCCTAAGAGTGGAAACCAACATAAAATAGAAAACAAACATAAAGGAAGACATTAGAACCTTCAATCCCTTGTTCCCAAGTGGTGAGAAGGCCCCAAAATCGCACCCTCCAGCTGCTCCAAAGTGTGGCTCCAAATCCCAAAAACGAAGTCCCTGAACAATTCGCTGAAAACTGATATTTAACCTAACTTTCTAAAGTCCATCGCGACGCGGCCCGTGTCCATCGCGTCGCGACAAATGACAGAAGCTTCAGGCCTCGCAAAACTGCTCCAGGTCGCGTCGCGAACCCTCCTGGTCGCGACGCGAAAAATAACAGAAAGTTCTGGTTTGCAAAATTCCTCTGGATCGCGTCGCGAACCCTCCTGGTCGCGACGCGAAAAACAACAGAAAGCAAATTCCTCCATTTTACTGCATTTCCGGGCAAGTGTCTGGTTCGCCGAATGATGCCACAACCAAATAGAGGTCTTCAATGACCAAGTTAGCTCCAAAAGTGAAGGAATTACTTACAAATGAACTTCCTACTACAATTATCTAAAACTAGACTAAATCCCAGATAATGACTGTGATACAATGAAAAACCTGCACAATTGGTCCTAAAAATGCCTAACTTACATCATATAATTGAGAGTCAACATAGACCATTATAGATCTTTTACTATCTTGATTCAAGCTCTATAGCCCAATTTCTTGTATACCGATTAGGTTTTTAAATCGCCAGATCGATTGGCCCAATATCGAATATCATTTGGCGCCCGCAAAATTCAACTTGGTCTCATAAGAACCAATACCGATTTTTTGTTATGGTTTGGGTCTTGCCCAGTTCAATGAAAATCATGCAATTTGGACAAAAAAAAAACTTGGTCACATAAGAACCAAATAACCAACTTCTCACTATTGAGTAACATCCGATTCAAGTAACTATTTAGAATTCATATAACTCTCTCTAAAGAGGGGAGGCCCAACTAATCTTGATGGACAAGTGACTAATTCAAAAACTTTGTTTCTAAAACTCAAAATTATTAGATTATGATTTCTCTTCTTGAAATTTTAGAGTGTGTTTGGATCAAAAAATAGAAAATTCAATCACTCGAATTTCTTTCTTTCTTTTTTTAAAAAAATTTCTATTTGAATAGAGTAATTAAATATCTCTATATTTTAAAAATTGACTAAGGTAATTAAATAAAGGTTATGAATGGACATAAATTAAAGCTAGGTTGGTAGCCAAAGAGTACAATAAAATGGAAGGTGTGGTCTTGATACCTTTTTCCAAGTTTCCAAATCACTACTCCTCAATCCTATTGTCCTTCACAGCCATTGAAGGTTGGCATCTTTGGCAATTAGACGTCATCAATGCGTTTTTGCATGGTGACCTACATGAAGGAGTCTATAAGGTCCCTCCTTCTATATTCCCTATCACTCTTAAGTCTCGAGTATGTAGATTACATAAATCTCTTTATGATCTTGAATAGGGAAGCAGACAGTGGCATTCTAAACTATCTTCTAGCCTTAATCTCTATTGGCTCAATTCTTTGCTGACTATTCTCTATTTGTAAAGTCTTCAGGCTCTTCATTCCCAACTTTACTTGTATATGTTGATGATATTGTGCTGGCAGGCGATTCTCTTCGTGAGATTCGGTTTGTCAAATCCTATTTGGATTAGAAATTTTGAATTAAAGACCTTAGCTAGTTGAAGTTTTTACTAGGGCTAGAGGTTGCCAGAACCAAGACTGCTGCCCTGATACCCAAAGGTCCGTGACTAGCTACTATGCTTTATTTGGTTATTCTCTCATCCTCTAGAAATCTAAGAAAGGAGGGGGCAGTCTCAAGGTTCCAATTGAGAATGAATATTGAGCTCTAGCTCATCTTACTTGTGAACTCCAATTGCTTCACTATCTGCTTGATGACTTACAAGCCACTTTTTCTCAACCTTCCTTGGTCTATTATGACAACAGGTCCGCTACTTACTTGTACACAACCCTACATTCCATGAAAGAAGAAAAGACATTGAAGTTGATACACTTATTGCTTGTGCCCTCAACATCCCAAGTTGCTGAAATATTTACCTAACCCCTACACTATATTTCATTCAACAACACCCTATCCAAGTTAGGCCTTCGAATGACACCCCCCAAGTCCCATTTGCGGGAGGAAATATCCAATATTGTTTATTAACTAGAGTTGATTAGTCTTTTAACTAAAGTTAGTTGGTCTGTTTTATCACTAATTGAAGCTTTGCGCAACTGTAACAGTTAGCTAGTTTGTAGGTTTAGTGTTTCTGTTGCCAATTGGTCAGTCCAGTACAACTTCTGGTGTATAAATGTAACTCATTGTATTGATTAACATACACGTCCATACAATGATTAACTTCAACCATTAATTAAAGCCTTAAAGGTATGTTTGGTCCATGCAAATATCCAAAAAATCCAGTTTCGTTCCTGCAATTTAAGTTTTTTTAAAAAAGCCCTTGCAAATACCAAATGCTTCTAGTTTAGTCCCTGTAAAAACAAAACTTTATTTTTTCTCCCTGCAAATATATGTTTTATCCAGTTTGGTCTCTCTAAATATGTAAAATATTTGATTTTAGTCATTTTTCTGCCTATATTGGAGGGACTAAAATAAAATATTTTACATATTACAGGGACCAAATTGGATAAAACGTATATTTGCAGGGACGAAAAACAAAATTTTATTTTTACAGGGACTAAACTAGATTTTTTGGATATTTGCAAGGGCATTTTTAAATTTTTTTAAATTGCAGGGACGAAACTGGATTTTTTGGATATTTGCAGCACAATTATGTCATTTTTAATCAATAAGTTAGTTCAACCATTAATTTAATGATCCCTTTTAATTCAGTTCGTTTGCTTATAAGATATTAGCTATTAATTTTTCTACTATACGCTAGTTTATTCGTTATCAATTGATTTATTCATTTTTTTATAAGCAATGTTAGTGTGGTGGGGGAATGTTAGTTTTTGGGAGTTGAACCCAGGACCTCCTTCAGTATCCCTTAGCTCGCCAACTGAGCTACCTACTTGGGATAATTGATTTATTGGTTATCTGCTGCTACTCCCTCTATTTCACAATACATGTTGTTTTAATGTTTTTTACATTTACCAAAAAAAGTCAATGTTGGGGATAAACACGTGAAAGAGAGAAGAAAAGGAAGTGGCGGCGCTAAAGGGACAAAAGGAATAAGTAGGGCAATATAAAATTAGGTAAAAGCTGCACTGAATTTCATAAAGATTGGATACAAAATTACATGCTACTGACATCTATATTTATATACAATGAAACAGGCCCAGGCCCATAATTTCGACTAGCCCATTCGACTGGCCTATTTCGACTAGGTTTCTAACTACACCTACTATAATTACAAGCAATAGAATTACAAGGCATATCTCAATATTCCCTCCTAATTCACATTGCTGAGCGACATCATCCCAAGCATTGTTCTCAGTTCTTCGAATCTTCCCTTTTGCAATGGCTTGGTCATTGCATCAGCTAT
Source organism: Astragalus membranaceus (assembly GCA_039519185.1). Taxonomy (NCBI): domain Eukaryota; kingdom Viridiplantae; phylum Streptophyta; class Magnoliopsida; order Fabales; family Fabaceae; genus Astragalus; species Astragalus membranaceus. The sequence goes on from CM076846.1 coordinate 2,249,043, forward strand.
CTGAAGCTCCGAACAGCAATATTCCAGATTCAGCTTCTCATTGTTGACTTGATCACGCAGGAAGTGATATCTGGTTTCTATGTGCTTCGACCTACCATGTGCAACAGGATTCTTGGCGAGATCTATCGCAGACTTGTTGTCGATCAACAACTTCATTGCTTCGACCCTGTGCACTCCAATTTCGACCAGTAGCATGCTCAGCCATGATGCTTGACATGCTGCAAAGGAAGCAGCTACATACTCTGCTTCACAGGAGGACAACGCAACAATACTTTGCTTCTTCGAGCACCAAGAGATGGATGTCGAACCATACATAAAGACATACCCACTTGTGCTTTTTCGATCACTCCTGTCTCCACTCCAGTCGGAGTCAGTGTAGCCAAACACTTCATCACCATTCTTCGACACACTCTTGCTAGGGAACAGAATACCATAACTTAGTGTTCCCTTTACATACCTTAATACTCTTTTTGCAGCTACCATATGAGAATTTTTCGGCTTCTCCATGAATCTGCTGATCATTCCGACACTAAACATAATGTCAGGTCGAGTGTTGCACAGGTACCTTAGGGAGCCCACGATCTGTTTAAACAAGGTGGCATCTACTTCAATCCCTTCGTCGTCTTTCGACAGCTTGCTACTAGTGTCTGATGGTGTCGAAACTTCCTTGCAGTTGCTCATGTCGAATCTCTTCAGAATATCAGCTGCATACTTTGACTGGTGCAGGAGTATACCCTTACTTGTCTTGGTAAACTCCATCCCCAAGAAATATGATAGATGTCCCAGATCACTCATTTCAAATTCTGACATCATCACTTTCTTGAAGGCTTCGACTTCGACTTCATTGCTGCCAGTTACAAGTAGATCATCTACGTACAGGCACAACAACAACTGAGTCGAAGTTCCATTCTTCTTCACATACACTCCATGTTCATTAGTGCATCTAATGAACTTCTGAGCTAAGAGAAATCCATCAATTCTCTTGTTCCACGCTCTTGGAGCTTGCTTGAGCCCATACAGGGCCTTCTCCAGCTTATAGACTTTATCTTCTTTACCCTTCGACTCAAAACCAGGTGGTTGACAAACATAGACTTCCTCCTCCAGAGGTCCATTCAGAAATGCTGACTTTACATCAAGTTGATGTAGGGTCCAGCCTCTATGACTTGCCAATGCTACTACCAATCGTATGGTTTCGATTATGGCTACTGGGGCAAAGACCTCATTGAAATCCAAACCAGGTTTCTGCAGGAACCCTTTGGCTACTAGCCTGGCCTTGTACTTGGCCACTTCTCCATTTGGCTTGACCTTGGTCTTGAAGACCCACTTCACCCCTATGGCTTTCTTTTCTTTTGGAAGTTCGACTAGCTTCCAAGTATCATTCTTTTCGATTGACTTCAACTCGTCAACCATTGCTTCCTTCCACTGCTTGTGACTAAGGGCTTGCTCCAGGCTCACTGGTTCTGCTTCTGCCATTAGTGCAAAGTGTGTCAGGTCTCCCTCTGCTGTAATAGCAGAATCTGGGTAAGTGTCGAATCCTTCTAGTCTTACTGATCTCTGCCTTTCCCTTTGCGACCTTCTTAAAGGTTCGACAGCAATGGGTTCTTCTGGCTCTTCAGTTTCGACCTCTTCATTCTGATTATCTCGATCAGAGACTTCGTCGAAGTCCATCATTGTAGGTTTCTCACAGCCTTCTTCCCAGTTCCAATGTTTCGACTCGTCCACTACGACATCTCTGCTTTTCACTATTTTCTTCTGCACAGGATCATACAGTTTGTATGCTCCTGTCGAATGATAGCCAACAAGGATCATCTGTTGTGCTCTATCATCCAGCTTGCTTCTTAGTTGCTCAGGGACATGTCTATAGCATACTGAGCCAATTATTCTGAGATGTTTGACACTTGGCTTTCTTCCTAGCCAAGCTTCTTCAGGTGTCTTCCCAGTCAATCTCTTTGTGGGACATTTGTTCAGAATGTACACTGCTGTGGCTACAAGTTCTCCCCATAAACTATGCGGTAGCTTTTTCTCCTTCAACATACTTCTTACCATGTTGAGGATGGTCCTGTTTTTCCTCTCAGCAGTACCATTATGCTGAGGCGTGTAAGGTGCAGTGACTTCATGCACAATTCCTTCTTTCTCACAGAATTCGACCAATCCATGAGAATTGTACTCACCACCTCCATCGCTTCTAAGGGTTTTGATTGCACATTCACTCTGCTTTTCAATCATTACCTTAAACTTCTTGAATATTTCTAGTACTTCACTCTTCCTTTTGATCAAATACACCCAGGACATTCTAGTGTATTCGTCAATGAAGGTGACAAAGTACTTATTCCCTCCTAAGGAACATACTTCGAAAGGACCACAGACATCAGAAAATATCACCTCTAGCTTCTTCTCTGCTCTGCTAGGTACTTCTGATTTAAACGAGTTTCTTGGTTGCTTCGACTTGCAACAACTCTCGCAAGCTTCGACAGGTACTTTTACTGCAGGCAACCCATGAACCATCTTCTTTTCATGTAGTTGACTCAAGCTCTTGAAGTTGAGGTGGCCATATCTTCTGTGCCACTTCCAGTGCTCCTCTTCGACAGTGGTCTGGAGACAATGTTCTTCGACTACTTGCAGTTTGATCTTGAAGGTTCTGTTACTCTGCATTAACACCTTCAGGATCAACTTCTTGGTCGAATCAAACAGGCTGAGACTGTTATCACCCATTTCGACGGTGAAGTTTTTCTCAATCATCTGCCCAATACTTAGCAGATTGCTCCTCATATCTGGTACATAAAATACCCCTTGGATGTAGCACCACTTACCATCTTTCGACAGGAACTTTATGGTACCTACTCCTTCAGCAGTAACTTTACTGTTATCTGCAAACCTTATCTTCTTACTTATCTGCTCCAGTTCGACAAACCACTCCTTGTGACAACACATGTGATTTGAACATCCTGTGTCGAGATACCATTCGACAGACTTCTCTTCAGTCGAATTTGTATCAGCCTTCAACAACAGTAATTCTGGGTCAGTAGCTGTCATGAATGACAATTAGTCATCATCATTGCTGGCAATGTTGGAGGCATCACCAGTGTTTCCACTGCCCTGCCACACACACATCGCACAAGTATTTTGAGCATCACAAGTGAATCCACTTATACAAGTGTTCCCACTATTTTGCTCGCTACTTTCAGCAATTCCTTCATCGAGTCGAATCTCATCTTCGACAGCCATCAGCATTAACTCCTCTGAGTCAGAGTCTGAGTCATCATCATTAGCAAACTTGGCTTCTGCATCTTTATCCCTAGGAACTTTCTTGTTTTTACACTTGTTCCTATAATTCCCAAATTGCTGACAGTTATAACACTGAACTTTCGACAGGTCTCCCTTCTTCTTGTCGAAAGATCCTTGTTCTTTCTTCTTACTGCTTGATCCCTTTTCTCTACCCTTCTCCTTGTTGCCTGCCTTCCAATTTCTCTTAGAGGAGTATGAAAGCAAGGCTTGTTCAGTTTCTTTCTCTGAACTTCTCTGCCTTATTCTCAATTCATGAGCCTCTAAGGAACCCTGAAGTTCATCTAACTTCAATGTATCTAGGTCCTTGGATTCTTCGATAGCAGTAACAACATAGTCGAATTCCAGGGTTAAGGATCTGAGCACCTTTTCGACTTTATTTACTTCAGTCACAGTTTCACCATTACCTTTCATTTGATTAGTTAATGCTACTAACCTCGTAATGAAATCTCCAATCGATTCTCCATCTGTCATCTTCAAGCCCTCGTACTGCTTCCTGAGCGACTGTAGACGTATCTTCTTCAGCCTATCTGCTCCTCCATACGAGTTCTTTAGGATGTCCCAAGCTGCCTTTGCTGAATCACAGTCGATGATCAGGTTCAGGATGTTGGAATCAACGCATTGGTGAATCAAAAACAGCCCTTTTCCATCTTTCTTCCTCAGCGAATGGTGGTTGTTCCTCACCGCTTCAGTGGCGTTTGCTGCCAAGGGTGGAACACCATCATTCACGACATCAAGTACATCTTGATATCGAAACAGCACCTTCATCTGCGCACACCAACGTTCATAATCATTTCCGTCAAAGATTGGGAGGTTCCCCGGAATACCTCCACCAGAGTTGTCTCGCGCTGCCATGAATCTTGGTAGATTTTGTGAGGATCTAACAAGCTCTTGATACCAGTTTGTTGGGGATAAACACGTGAAAGAGAGAAGAAAAGGAAGTGGCGGCGCTAAAGGGACAAAAGGAATAAGTAGGGCAATATAAAATTAGGTAAAAGCTGCACTGAATTTCATAAAGATTGGATACAAAATTACATGCTACTGACATCTATATTTATATACAATGAAACAGGCCCAGGCCCATAATTTCGACTAGCCCATTCGACTGGCCTATTTCGACTAGGTTTCTAACTACACCTACTATAATTACAAGCAATAGAATTACAAGGCATATCTCAATAGTCAATATGATGAAATTATTTATCTTTTTCTATAATGTACTGTAGCGACCGAAAAATCCGAAGGAGGGATTCTTCGTCATTTTTGCAATGAAGCCGCCACCAAAGTTTTAGTTTAAGGGCAAACATTGGAAAATCCCTATTGAGTGGATAAGGGGGTCTTGCGGACCAGTTTTAGGCTCGGGAGTCGTTTAAGCGTAGGGAAGGTATTAGCACCCTACGACATCCTTCTTAAAGAAGGTTACCTTTTAACTAAATGTGTAAACATTTATTAATCCAAAAATAATGTTTTTACCCTTATAATAATAATAATAAAAAAGGACTTGATAAACACTTATTTGTTTTTGTACTTTTTTGAGAAAAAGGAGAAAAGTGAATTAAAAGAGAGAAAAAAGGGTTTTTTATTAGTGCAATTGACAGAGGTCGGCCGCCCTCTGGTCCTACGTATCTCCTGGTAGAGAATCAAATCACACGTAGTTCTTAGTGTTTTGGTTTTGAAAATGTTTGAAAAGGGGAAGAGCTTTCGTAATGATCAAGCAAGCAAAAGCTTTGAGTGATCATTACTAATGACTCTGGATAGTGTTCATGACAATCAAACAAGCCAAGGCTTTGAGTGATAGTCACTAATAACAATGGGTTTGAAAATGACTTTTTGGTTTGTTTTGTGAAAATGATTGGTTTAGGGTTGCGAAAAGGATTTTTATTTGTTGCGCTTGACGAGAACGAGACTCGCTCCTACGTATCCCAAATGGGAATCAAAGCGACGTAGTTCTAATGGAAGTGTTTTTTTTGAAAAGGGTTTAAAGGGGAAGAGCTTTCATAATGATCAAGCAAGCAAAGGCTTTGAGTGATCATTACTAATAACCCTTGATGGCGTTCATGACAATCAAACAAGCCAAGGCTTTGAGTGATAGTCACTAATAACTCACATTAAATGGAAAAGAGTTTGAAAGATTCTTGGAAAAAGGGTGAAGTTATTATCAATGATTGGTTACAAAGTTCAAGCATATTCAATAATCACGGAATCATGCATATGTTGAACATTAATTAAGACTAAACATGCCAATATGATCAAAGATCCACTTATCGAGGATGCAAGATAGAGTTCCCAAAGCAAATGTGTGTGTGTAGGAAGGGGTGTATTTACCCTAATGACTCTATGCTACAACATGCATGTAGACTTACGTCTTCATTAGGAGGTCATACACATGGATGGAATGGCATATAATTGAATCAAGACATTTAAAATGCATCAAAAACAAGCAAGCAATTGATCATAGGCATAGAATTGTCTTAATTAAACTAAGGAACATATGAGCAACGATTTCTCGATAACATGAACAAAAGGAGAAATTGCATCAAGGCTAAGGTAGGCCTATCCTTTGCATTCATGAATAAGGGCGCAAAGGCTAATAACACAATCAAAGAGGAGGGAGCATCAAGGTTTTGGGTAACCTGTCCTTTGCAATACCCCATGGACCTTAAACCATAAACCTAGCTATCTCATCTTTTATTCATTAAGAAATTGAGAGGAGAAGGTTGAATCATCTAAAACCATCCTCACCACTTAGAATATGATGCACTAGGCATAAGTGGGAATCATATGATTTATCATCAATAATGGACAATAATAAAATTAGAATACAAGAGCAAGTAAATAAACACTAAAACCAAGTTGAATCACATAGGGCAATCCTCTCACTTTGAGAAAAAGTGCACTAGGCACTAGTGAAAATCAACTTGCCTATCATCAACAATGAACAATAAGCAAATTAAAAATACCAAGATTAAATAAACACATAACTAGGTTGAATCACATAGAGCAATCCTCTCACTTTGGGAAAAGTGCACTAGGCACTAGTGAGAATCAACTTGCCTATCATCAACAATTTACAATAAGCAAATGAAAATGCAAAGATTAAATAAACACATAGCTAAATTGAGTCATTTCTAGCAATCTTCACCACTTAGGTCAAGGTGCACTAGGCACTAGTGGGAATCATATTGCTAAATCATCAAACAACAAAAGTAACATTTAACACTAAAATGAAATACTAATAACAAGATTTAACATCATTAAACAAAGAACAACAACAAAATCAACTTAGAAATATTTTTAGATCTATAAGCATGGGAACCAAAGGAAACATAGACCCACATTTTATTTAATAAAGAAAACAACAAAATTAACACAAAGCAACATAGATCTATTTTTTACAAGGATTCATATGATTAAGCAAGGAAGTGCAACAAAATCATATCAACCCTAATTTTTTTCACGATATGCGAAAATGCTAGAGCCCATAGACAACAATTTATTTATGAAATTTAGTGCATAATATGTAAAGATGCAAGGGAAATTATTCAAATAGAAGAGTAACTCCTTCAAGGCCAAGGACCCATCTCAAACACCCAAAGCTCCCTAAGTCTTTGTCAAAATGTTTGAAATGGATCCTCAAAGCAAACAACAATCAAGAAGGAGTTTGGAGTAGAGGAGAGATCATGCAAGAAAATTAAATATGAGGTGCAAAGCTTCAAGGATTACCTCAAAACTATAATGAAATGAAGAAGGTGATAAGCTCAAAAAAATACTAGCAATTTGATGATGCAACCTTGAAGAGAATGGAAGGAAGGATGGTGATCTAACAAGAAATGGAGGATTTGGTGGTGAAAAGTTGAAGAAAATATATGGAGGAGGGAGGGAGAGGCTACGGTTTTGGTGAGGAAGGAGAGGGGGAGGAGGTGCTTTTGGTGTGCTAGGGTTTTTGTGTAGGAGAATGAGAGGCAAATGAGAAGCAAAAAAGATCCATCCTAGGTGTGGGAATGAGGGAGGTATTTATAGGATGAAACTAGGTTTAAGGGTAATTTAGTCTCTTATTTTTTTAGGTGCTCTAGGATTGCATCTAAATTTGGAACCAAGGGTCAAGATCAAATGTCACATGGATTAGGGGCAATTAGAAAGCACAAAGTGAGGAGAGAGAGGGCTGAGGGGTGTAGCTTAAGGAGGTGAGTGAAGGATAAGTTTAATTACAAAAATGTATTTTCTCATGAAGCATATTACAAGAGTGCCATTTTAATTCAAATGAAGGGTGAGGATTGCATTTAACACTTGAATGGAAGGCCATGATTTAAACACAATTTGCAATCAATAAAATAAACCAAAAATGGGGAAAAAAGGGCTGGAATTCGCAGCCAAAGGACAAGAGAGAGAGAGTAATTGCAAGTTGTCATTGTACTATTTGTCTCCCACTACCTTTCTAATTATCCTTTCTTTTTCTTGATTTTTTTTTCTAGATAATTCTTCATTAATCTTACCATTTTGGGCCATGCCCCATGATTCAATGATTGGGCTCTGAATTTTATGATCTCACCAATCCCAAAATTGATTTGTTGACCCCACTCCAAAGGAAATGACCATTTTACCCTTTTGTTCAAAAACCGAATTTCATGCCAAAAATATTCTCATGATGCACAAAAAATACACAACTATACTCACTTGGATTCACATAAATTCCTCAAGAGATGTATAATGGTTTTCACCGAGAAATTATTTATTTTAGTGAAATGACCAAAATGCCCTTTTGGTCCCAAAAACCCTAATTTTGCTCCAAACTTCATTTCCACTCTAACAATGATCCTGAGACCCTTTGGATGACTCTAAAACTCTAGAAATGCATGCATGATGAGAAAATAAGTCTTTTTGGCGAAATTACCAAAATACCCTTTGAACTAGGAAAAACCCTAGAAACCCTAGACATGCTCTAAAGTGCTCTAAAATGCCATGCAATGCTTTTCTAACCCTAAAATGCATTCTGAAACTTCTAAGATGCAAGCATGATGCTCTTCCTAACCTCTAGGATGAATGCTAAGACTTGATTTATTTTTGATTGAAAATTAGGGTTTTGACCTAAGCCGGACAAAATTGGGGTATGACATGTACTTAACTATTTATTATTTTATTATACTTATTTCTCTCTCTACAAGAAATATTTAAGAGTAATATTGAGAAAATGAAAATTAATGTTGCATTGAACTTTAAAAACATCAAGTACAATCCTCCTATGAAATTACCAATTTGGATCTCTTATTAACAATACGCATATCTAATTTAAGGGTAAAAATGTCATTATCCTCTCTTTCTTTCTTTTTCTTCTTACACTTTTTTTCTTCCTTTTTTACTCTCTCTTTCTTCTTAAAATCTCTTTCCTCCTTTTCACTTTTCTCTTACACTCTCTTTCTTCCTTTTTTTCTTTTTACTTTACCTTTTCTTTTCCCATAAACAATTCTTCTCTTTCTCTTATCACTTCACTTTAGTTTTTTTAACTAAATTTCAATTTTTATACAAACAATACTCTACTAAAATAACCTAAAAAAAATGTAAATGATTCACACTAAAAAACAAAAAAAAACTATCACCTTTTTGGAAAAAGTTATCACCTTAAAATTTTAGTTTTTCTCTCTGAAATCTGTTTACACTCTTATTGATAATCTACTATCACCTCTTATTGATAATCTACTATCTATTTTTTACTACCTATTATAGTATATCAATCAACTAAAAGAATCAATTGAAACTACGAGATAACTGCAATTATATAAAAAAACACGGTATAACTGCATTGATATATAAAAAAACACAGGATTAATATTTGTCATTGCTAATTAAAATTTTTGAAGACAACTATAAACCTACTATCTAAAAAACAAGAAGATTTAATGACTATTTAAAGTACTGATTAATATTTAAAACAAATATTTCTTATTGATAATCTACTATGTCTCTTTTACTATCAACTATAATCTACTAATCAACTAAAATAATCAATTGAAACTACGAGATAACTGCACTGATAAATAAAAAAAACACGGGATAACTGCACAGTCATATAAAAAAAACACGGGATTAATATTTGTCATTGCTAATTAATATTTTTGAAGACTACTACTACTACAAACCTACTATCTTAAAAACAAGAAGACTTAATGACTATTTAAACTACTAATTAATATTTAAAACAAATATTTCTTATTGATAATCTACTATCTAACTTTTATTATATACTATAATCTACTAATCAACTAAAATGGTCAATTGAAACCACGAGATAACTGCACTGATATATAAAAACACGGGATAATTGTACTCATATTTAAAAAACACAAGATTAATATTTGTCATTGATAATTAAATTTTTTGAAGACTACTATAAACCCACTATCTAAAAAACAAGAAGATTTAATGACTATTTAAACTACTAATTAATATTTAAAACAAATATTTCTTATTGATAATCTACTATCTAACTTTTACGATCTACTATAATCTACTAATCAACAAAAATAATCAATTGAAACTACGAGCTCTACAACAGATTTACTAATGAGTAGCGCTTTTGTGGGGCCATCAGCAGCGCTTACGGGCGCTCCTGAAGCTTGTGCTCCTGATGCCACTCAGCCAAGAGTAGCGCACAAAAAGCGCTACTTATGCTCTTAGCGAGTTTTGGGCATAATGAGCGCTTTTTACTAAAAAGCGCGACTTATGGTCTTAGCGTATTCTGGGCATCAGGAGCGCTTCTTAATAAAAAGTCCTACTTATATGTTTATGTGATATATAAAAAAACACGGGATAACTGTAGTGATATATAAAAAAACTAGTGATTAATATTTGCCATTGATAATTATAATTTTTGAAGACAACTATAAACCTACTATCTAAAAAACAAGAAGGCGTAATGTGTAACACCCATTTCTACCCGGTAAATTATTAACGTAAAATCAGAGTTTTTAACGACAAAGTGGATGTCACATTTCTCAAAAACAATTCGTAATACATAACACTTTTCAAAACGTCAACGTCAAATAACAATTCGATCACGCAGCGGAAAGTTCACAAAATCAATCGTTAAAATCGTTGCAAATTTATGCACGACTTCACATTATTAAAATCCAACAACATATAAGTCACAACTAAATAAAACAAAACAGCGTTCATCCCCCCGAGTGCTACGTATCAGAGCGACGACACCGATCTAAGGAAGAACTATGGTCTTCATTCGAACTCACCTGCACGTTACCCACATTTGGGGTAACATTCAAACAGAAATGGTGAGATACCACACCATATAATTGGATACATGAAAAACAATATATATATCAGGTTACAGCAGCAATTCATCATTTAAATATCAGTCAACGTCATTACAACATTAATTCATCATTTAACATCAATCATCGTTTAACGTCAATCATCATCATTTCAATCACATAAATATGCACGTAAATGCGGAATGCGACTCAACTCAGGGACACCGCCCTATAATGCATGTGGTACCATGATCCAAACCCAAAAATAGGGGTATCAACATAGCAACGTCGTCGTCGTGTTTGAGCATAGCTCCGTCGTAAAAATATGCTATGCATGAGACACCATGTAAATGCACAACAAATGACAACAATTACACGGCAAGCAACAACATCGGAAACAACAGTGGCCATAGGCCTATAACACATCACCTGCCAATAAATAGAGGCACTTCGTCGTCGTATAACAATCGTCGTCAACAAATTACAACTTAGAAATTTTCAACACTTTTAGCAACATCACAGTATTTTGGCAACATCACTTTATTTTGGCAACGTCAGAAAAATCATACATTCGACATCATTTCAAACATCATTCATGGACTTCACAGTGGGCAGCCACATTTGGCGCCCTTGGCGCCCACAGCGCCCAACAACACACTTGGCAGCCAAAACGGGCGCCCATGGCGCCCATGGCACTTAACAACTTAAGCAATCCATTGACAACTTAACAATCTAGCCAACATGTAACACTTATTGACTCAACTTGACAATCAGCCAACAGTTTACCACTTAACGACTTATCCAACATTTAACCTACAATTAACAACTTAAAGGCTTAATCAACATTTAACCAACAATTAACAACTTAATGACTTAATCAATATTTAACCAACAATTACCAATTTAACAATCATCAACATCAAAAACAGTTCATTTTGCCTTAAAATTAGAATATTCAGTTAGGTCTCTGAATAATCTTTCCAACGCATTTTAGAGCACCTCAATCGGGCTCCCGGATCAAAAGATATTGCGAAAACAAAAATAAGCAACAACTTGGGCAACACAGCAGGATTCGGCGCCCAGGGACAAGGCGCCTAGCAACAACAAAGGCAACAGAATTCACAACATGCAGGAAACGGCGCCCGGTGCGTGGGCGCCAAGTGAGGCAGCCACACGCAGCGCACAGCACAACAGGCAACACGGCGCCCATGGCGCCCAGGGCAGCAGCAGTGCGCCCAGAAACTAGACAACGGCGCCCATGGCGCCCAGACAGCAGCAGCATGAATTTTTTTGGTGTTCTTAAGCTCTAAACTGATTTTAATCATCAACATGAATGTCCAAACCTCAACTAACAATTCTAAAACATCAAAATCTAGTCTTTAGTCATCAAACAATCCTAGGGTTCCACATCCTACCCCATACAACCCTTCATACACCCAATTATAGAGATAGAACCCCACCCTTACCTTAGCCTTTGAAGAACTCGAAATTTTTGGCTTGCCCTAGCTCTCCTCTTCTCTTCGCCGTGCCCTCTCTTCTCCTTTCTCTCTATTTCGAATTTTTCTTTTCTTTCTCAAATGCGCAAAACCCTAATTAATCCCTTTTTATACTTAGTGAATTTTTTATGGGCTCTTTCCTCTTGGATATGCGACTTAAACATGGGCCTTGTCCATGACACTCTAATTTCACTTCTACTAACCCTAACCATAGGTCCATATATTCTATTATTATTTATTTTATTATTTCTATTAACTAAATTTCCAAACAATTTAATTAAATACTTAATTAAACTTTTGGGGCGTTACATAATGACTATTTAATTTGATTAATATTTAAAACACACGTGATAAATATTTGTCACTAATACCTAAAAAGGACAAATAATTGTCAGTGATATTTAAAAAAACACGGGATAAATATTTCTTATTGATATACTATCTATCTTTTACTATCTACTATAATCTACTGATAAACTCAAATAATCAATTGAAACTATGAGATAACTGCACTGATACATAAAAAACACAAAATAACGGCACTGATATATAAAAAAATATGGGGATAACTGCAATGATATATATAAAAACACGGGATAGCTGCACTGATATATAAAAAAACACGGAATAACAACACTGATATATAAAAAAACACGGGATAAATGCACAGATTGTTTTTAAATGATACTTTTACATTTTTAGATTTTAATATTTATCTATTTTTTATTCGAAATTCCTTTTTTATCTACTTTAAATTTATCTTTATTTTTACGGGGTAATGTTCAGACTATTTAAATACTGTCTAAGTTCATTCATAAAAAGAACACGACAGCACCCGTGCGTATGCACGGGTATCCTACTAGTTATTCTTAAAATTAGACGTTTATTAATGTGAAATGAAAAATTATTATTCTTTTATTAATTAGTAAAATTTAGATAAACTAGGGCGATTACCCGTGCGCTGCACGGGGGGGTGTGTTTGCGTTTATAATGGTGAATCAATGTGATAAATACACTACTAATTACGAAATAGTGACAAACATAGGCGGATTTTTACTTAATGATTTACGATTAAAGGGCTTACAACATGGGTAGCGTCGATGGGTTAATAATTATGTTGTAACGGTCATTCAAAGATAATACAATTTGTTACCATTCATGCCTTTTCTTCTCTCACTCGATTTTTTTAAAACGCAGCTCTCAACATCTGTCTCTCAAAGTTGGAGAAAAAAATGTGATGCAAGCCCAAGATTTCCATTTAAAAATATAGTGGGGATTTAGCAAACAGTTTTATTCTTTTTGAAATGATTACTGTTGTTTAATTGTTTGAATAAAGAAAAAAATAAAGTAATAAATATATAAGAAAAGGTTGGGTGATGAGAAACCCTAATTTAATACACAGCCGCACAATAGCGCGGATGAGAGAAAAGAGGAATCTGGAGAGAAAAGAGATAAAGAGAGGCATGGTTGTCAAACTCGAGATCCCACTAAAAATCGGAGAGGGAAGTCAAGATCGTAAATCGTGAAATCGTAACACGGATCGTAAGATCCCACCAAAAATAATAAAATATATTTTAATATAAAAATATGATAATATAATTAATTAAAAGTATAAAATATGATAATATAGTTAATAAAAGAAAATATAAATATAATTATAGTAAGAAATCGTTAATTATTTTATAGTTGTTTTGTTATTAATATTTGTATCAAACAATTAATATTAGTTTGTGCCATGTCTACTTTTTATTTACGGGAACCTTGGAATGTTATTATTTTGACCATCAAAGTCTTCTGCTTCAAGTTAATAATGCACAAGAGATCAGTTGCAACAACATTCTCAATCTCAAAATGCATCATATTCATAGCCTTTTTTGGCTCAAAATAGTTAGCAAAGTCGTGAAACAGAAGGTTTTGAGTTGATGCTTGCTACTTTTGCTATTGTTTTTTGAAAATGGAATAACTCCCTTCTATGAATTTGCAGCTAGACCTAGAAGACAATGCAAAAGAAGAGTTAGCCGTGAATAGAAGATGAACGTAAAGTGTTTTTTGAAAAATAAAGAACACAATGTTCCTCCTTTTTCAACTCATTACTGCTGCTTAACACAAATTATGACCAAAAGAAGAAAAGACAGAAGATATTGGAAGACAAAGTTCTTTTCTGTTGCTACAATACAATGGTTATTAGTACAGGTTGTTGTGTGAGGATGGGAGGAGGAGGGAAGTTGGAGAGGATGAAGAGAGCAAAAGAAAGGAAGACGAGAAAGAGAAGAAAGAGGAGGAGCAGAGGGAAAAGAGGACGAGGAAAGAGTACAAAGGGAAGATTGTTGGGCCCAAGAAATTTTAGTCACAGAGGGAAGTGTACTATCGCATTTAAGGGAGGAGTTGAGGGTTGCAGTTGGATGTTGAAAGATAGCATGAATAAAGCAAAGGGTCAAAATTTCAACATCTTATGAGGCCACTGTATGCACATTTTTTCAACGACGCCTGATCACATTGATTCAAGACAATTTTTTTGTGTTCACATTATATCTAGTTAATTGCATGAATTAATTCTTCTTCACTACTCCTTGGTTTGCCGCTTAATTTGTGAAAAACCTACGTAAATGATTGCATGCATGGAAAAACTGCCGCCCAATTGGCTGAAACACAGGTTAGGATTTATAAGAAGAGATTGAGTTCCAAGAATTCACTGATAGCACAGAAGGAAGTTCTAGCACGCACCCAAAAGATGTTCCTTTCATAAGTCGGTGGTAGTCACTAATCATTGTAACCCCAAAAATAAAATAAATAGTTAAATTAGGTATAATAAAAAGTTATTACTACCCTATAGTTTAAGGATGTCTTATATTTCCTATTATTTAGTTATTCTTTCATTTCCTTTCTATCACAATTGTTAACTTTTCTTTTGAACAATAATCACATTTGTTCACTAAAATAGTCTTTTATCTCAAAAATTTAGACTTTTAATAATTTGGTTGTGTTTTTTAAAATAATTAATTATATATTCTTACATATAATAACTTGGTTATGTTTGAAGCTTATTTTTATTGGTTTTTCCACTTCTATTTTGACATGTTTGTGGTGTAGAAAACTGGCGTATGATAACAAATTTATTAATTATTGTTTGTATCTAAGTTATTAGCACTTTTGATTTTTTTTTTATAAATTCATTTTATCTATAAAAAAACTACTTTTTATATTTGTCCCCCTTTTAAACAATAGGCTAGCTCCACCACTGCATGCACTCCCCTAATATGTGGTGTATGATACACAAGTTTTTTAATGGACTAGTCACACCAAATCATTCCTCTTCTCCATCCTGCTCTCTGTAATGGACCAAACCATATCTCACATCTCCCTTCGTTGTTTGTTTAGACTAATATTGTAGTGGTAGTAGGTGGTTTGATTCGATTCGTGGATTGGGAAATCGAAGATATGTCATTGGGTTATGTAAGAGTGAACTTGGTTGCCGCGGATTTAATAAAAGATTCGTCTGATTATAAGTCACTAAGTCAACATGAAACAACCATGGCCTCCATAAGAAGCTCCTCCCGACCCATTGGCTTTCTTGACTATCTCCACCTCGAACTCGATTTCCCTTCTCCCTCTCTCCAGTTGCGAGCCTTCTTCCTCTGCCAATCTCGGACTCTCTTCTCACTACAACAGTAAAAGGCATCAAGGGCGCTTTTTTTAATCCATTAGGGACGCTTTCGGGCGCCCCTAAATCTGGCGCTGCTGTTGCTAAACCTTCTACAGGAGCGCCCAACAAGCGCCTCTAATTATTAGGCAACAGGGGCGCTCGAAGCTAAAAGCGCCCCTGTTGATCTTGGCGCGTTTGAGAATCAGGGGCGCTTGCAGCTAAAAGCGCCCCTGTTGCTCTTGGCGCGTTTGAGAATCAGGGGCACTTGCAGCTAAAAGCGCCCCTGATTCTCAAACGCGCCAAGACCAACAGGGGCGCTTTTAGCTACAAGCGCCCCTGATTCTATGTTTTTTTTTAAATATTGTTTTTTAGCCTCACTCTCCATTCAAAAACCCTAGCTCTCCTCCCCTCTCCCCTTGGCCGAAACCTCCCCCTCATTCTCCTCCTCAATTTCTTCAACTTTCATCCACTAACTCACCTCAAACTCACTCCATATTCATATATCCTCTTCCTTTCATCTTTGATCCCACATTTACATCATCAAAGGGGCTGATCCTTCAAGGTCACGTGGTTGTTGTTGGTGATTTTTGAAGATTGTTGGTGATTGGTTACTCTTGATCTTCATTTCTACTCTTGTTTAGCTTGGAACTAAGGTATAACTTAAAACCCTTTGCATTTTCATCCACTTTCTTGCATCAAAATCCTTTTTCAACTTATATTTGCATCTCATAACATCATTTAAATGTAGATTAGGGGCTGTTGTGGGTGAGAGTTGGCATCTCACCCACTAAATAAGTTGTTCTTGTGACTATGTGTTGATTATGTGTTGTTCTTGTGATTTGCTCTTTGTTCATGCGATTTTCACCAAATAAAAATTTATTTTTCCTTACCTTTTTGCTTCGGCCTAGGGCCTCTCTTGTTGGATAACATGTTTTCTTGCTTGTTTCTTGAGTTTTGATGGAATAAAATTGGTTAAAGTAGTCCTTCATGCTCTAAGGTTTGATAGTGTAGAATTAGGGTTTTTGTACTTTTTGTTCCCACTTGTTTTTGTGTTGAATAAATGATGAAATGATGATTGTTTGAGTGTGATATACATGTGTAGATCTTAGGGTTTATGTGTGTGTGTCTAATGATGTGATTTGGTTGCAAGAGATTTGTTGAATTTGAGCCTTATTGTGTATATGTATGTTTCGGCCATAAAGCCATTTTTGTGACCAATTTACTTACTCAAATTTGTTGTTTGATCTTGTTTGGTAAATTAATTGTTGTGAATTGTGTTTTTTTTTACTTTTTACCTTTTAGTTTTTACCATTCACTTAAGTGTTACTAAATAGTAAAAAAACATTTTCTTACCTTTTTTTACCTTTCACTTAAAACCCTAAAAAACATTTTACCTTTTAGTTTTACCATTTACCTTCACTTAAATAATTCACCACCTTCACTTAAATAAGTTACCATTTCATTAATAATTTACCTTTACTTTTTACCTTTCTTAAACTACAAAAAGACCCAAAACATTTTCTAGTTTACATTTATAACTTTTCAACTTTATAAAATCAACCCAAAAATACTTTTTACCACTTTTTCCTAAGACTCTAAAAACACCAAAACATTTCACCATTTCCTAAGAATAAGGTAACTAAATTTTTGCCACTTTTTATGACACACTCTCACACACTTGCACTTAAATAAAACCTTATTCACTCTCTTGCATTCTCATTTGCTTGTATCTCTTGCATACTCTCTTGTTTTAATCTTCATGCCTTTTCATATATTCATATCTCTTGCATATTCATTTGCACTCTCACTTGTTAGTACCTCATGCATCCTTACTTGTTTATACTTCTTGCATTCTCACATGTCCATTCATAATTAAATAACCATGCATCCTCACATGTCCATGCATTCTTGTATACTCATGCATCTTTGTATATACTCATTCTTGCATTCATCCTCACATGTCCATGCATTCATTAATCAAATGCTCATGCATTCTTGTATGCTCATACATCTTTGTATATACTCATTCTTGCATTCATTCTCAAATGTTCATGCATTTACATGCATTCATGCTTATCTAATCTAGCACATCATGATCACATGCTCATCCATTTAACTTAGACTATTTTATGCCTATGATCAATTGTATCCTTTTGTTGTTGATGCCACTTAAATGTCTTGATTGAATTGTGTACAATTACCTTCTACATGTATGACCTCCTAATGAAGACGTAAGTCTACATGCATGTTGTAGCATAGAGTCATTAGGGTAAATACACCCCTTCCTACACACACACAATTACTTTGAGAACTTTACTTTGCATCCTCAATAACTGTATCTCTTGATTGTATTGGCATGTTTAATCTCAGTTAGTGATCAACATGTTCATAATTGCTTGATTAGTGAATGTGTTTGTATTTCATTCATTCATGTCGCATCTTTTGGTTATGGACTCGGAGTTGGTTGAAATGTTCTACTTATTTTTCCGAAATCCTTTTCCAAATCATCTTTTTCTTAGAACTAATTTTCAAATTAAATCAAATGCTTTTTCAATAAAAAAACCTAAGGCATTTTCTTAAATAAATCATTAGCCATCACTCGAAGCCTTTGCTTGTTTGATCGCTAATGAGGAGTTATTAGTGGTAGTCACTCGAAGCCTTTGCTTGTTTGGCTATCATGAAAGCTCCCACACCTTAACAAAAAAATAAATAAATTCCAATTTCAAAAACAACGTAATTATCACCCCTGCTCACCTTTTTCAAAAATGATTTCAAAAAAAGATAATAAAACGTTGTTACTTGTAATCACTCGAAGCCTTTGCTTGCTTGATTACCGGTTCCAACTCTTTTCTTTCGAGTTAGTAATGAATGTCACTCGAAGCCGTTGCTTGTTTGGCATCCGTGAACACTCGAGTCTTATTTCCAAAAACTCAAAAACACTTTCAAAAAAACCTAGAACTACGTAGCTTTGATCCCTCTTCCAGAGAGGGTACGTAGGAGCGGGTTGTAACCCGTCAAGCACACTTTTAAAAAAAATCTTCATTTTGTCACCCAATTGCGAAAAACCCTTAAACCGTTTTCCAAACACACTTTTAACCAAAAGCCTAGAACTACGTAGCTTTGATCCCTCTTTCAGAGAGGGTACGTAGGAGCGGGTCGTAACCCGTCAAGCACACTTTTAAAAAATCTGCATAAACCAGAAACAGAACCAGAACCAACAACGACCAATATCAACTCAACAACCAAATAAATTTCAAATGAACTAACCAATTACAAATTAAATTCCATAAATCAACTAACCAATTTCAAATCAACCAACCAATATACCCATTTACTATATACATACATAAATCATTAACCAAATTCTAAATGCCAACATAGACAACAAAGTGACAAACATGATGACATACAATGAGGAACCAAAAACCAGCTAACCAAACTAATTACATGAATTTCGATTTTCATTAATCAATCTGGCAACATGATGACACCACTCTCCCTTGACCTCAGCAAGTTGGTCACCAGAAAATGGAGCTCCAACCTCGTGTTCAGGAAAATACTACAAAAATAAAATAAAATAAACTTAGAATTAAGTGGTTAAGTGCTAGATATGGAATTAAGTGGTCAAAAAACAAACTATACATACAAATTCTGGAATTTCTATTTGATTGTGAGTGATTATGTCCTTCATAAACTTCATAACGTAATACCCGCAATCATCATTGTTTGGTTGCCTGGGACACTAGAAATCAAAATAATAATTAATTATTAAAATGCGAGCCACACAATTCTGGAATTTCTATTTGATTGTGAGTGATTAAGTCCTTCATAAACTTCATGTATCGCTCAAATGGGTACATCCATCTCATGTAACATGGGCCACACAATTGTGTCTCTCTAACCAGATGAACTATTAAATGAATCATTATGTCAAAGAATGAAGGTGGAAAAAACATCTCAAGCTCACATAAAGTCACAGTAATTGATCTTTGTAGAGCTGGCAACTTTCCAGGGTCAATCACTCTACTACAAATCGCCTTAAAGAAGAAACAAAGTTTAGTTATGGCCTGACGCACTTTGTTGGGCATAATGGATCGTATACCAATGGGTAGCAAATTCTCCATGAGAACATGACAATCATGAGACTTTAGAGACTTTAACTCGAGGTCTTTCATCGATACAAGGTTGATAACATTTGAAGAGTACCCCCCTGGAACTTTAACTCCATGAAGAAACTTACAAAAGATGGTTTTCTCCTTTCTAGATAGAGTATGAGCTGCCGGAGGTAGATATGTACGTGTACCCTTCTTTATCGGACCCAATTCGGGTCTCAACCCCATACTAACCAAATCCAATCTTGTGTTGATGGTATCTTTAGTCTTCCCTGGCATATTGAGTAAGGTACCAATGACACTTTCGAATACATTTTTTTCAACATGCATCACATCAATGAAATGTCTTACGTGTAATGACTTACAGTAGGGCAACTCAAAGAAAATCGACTTTTTCTTCTACCCTCGTTTGGCAAGCTCTCCTGCAAAAGGCTTCCCAAACTTAATGTTCAAATCTTTCACCTTTTCAAATAGTTGTTCACCGGTCAAAGGCGGGGGAGCTTTACGAGTTTCTGAATTCCCATTGAATGCCTTTCTCCTCACCCGATATTGATGAGTTGGAGGCAAAAATCTCTGATGGCCAAGATATATATTCTTCTTACCATGTTCCAACCACATCCAATCTGTGTTATCTTCACATATAGGACATGCACACTGACCTTTGTTACTGTACCCAGATAGATTACCGTACGCTGGAAAGTCATTAATGGTGCCAAAAATCATAGCCTTCAGAATGAAACTTTCTTCTCTGAACCCATCATACACCTCTACCCCAATCTCCCACATTTGCTTCAAGTCTTCTATTAAAGGAGCCAAGTATACGTCAATATCATTTCCTGGTTGTTTGGGGCCAGAAATTAACAAAGACAACATCATATACTTTCGTTTCATGCAAAGCCATGGAGGTAAGTTATAGATCGCCAAAATCACAGGCCATGTACTATGGGAGCTACTCTGGATACCGTGCGGGTTAAATCCATCGGCAGACAATGCAAGGCGTAGGTTTCTTGGGTCATGCCCAAAATCAGGATAATCAATATCAAGCTTTTTCCACTGCGGAGAATCCGCCGGGTGTCGTAGCATGCCATCTTTAATCCTTTCATCATCATGCCAAGTCAACAGTTTTGCATCTTCCGAACTATGGTACATACGCCTAAATCGAGGAATTATGGGAAAATACCACAATACCTTTTCTGAAGCAGAGTCTTTCTTCTTATACCGCGGTGCATTACATTTAGGGCACAAATTTAACAATGCATGTTCATTCCGAAATAAAATGCAATAATTCGGACAAGCATGTATCTTCTCAAAGTTCAAACCAATGGTGCCTAACTTTTGTTTTGCATCATACGTCCGAGAAGGGAGAACATTGTCTTCCGGCAACATATCTTTCAATAGCGCGAGTAATTCCGTAAAGCTCTTATCCATCCATCCGTGGCAAGTTTTCAAGTTATACAGCTTTATCACAGCCGATAACTTTGTGAATTCAGTACAGCCCGCATACAACGGTGTCTCCGCATCGGTTATCAACTTCTCAAACATTTGAGGAGAATCATTAAGATCGTCTTCAACCGCCTTTGCCATCTTTTCAAATTGGTCGCCATCAAATGTTTCAGGATAATCAACCGGATCACATCTCTGAGTACTATTATCCATATTTGAAGGTTCACCTCTTTTCTCACCGTGCATTGTCCAACAAATATAACTTTGATCGAAATTTAATATAAATTCCTGATAAGAGAACTTAAATATGTTATAGGTGAAAAACAGACAGAGTACAATGTTTAAAAGTTTTTCAATTCATATCCAAAAAAAACAAACAAACTTTCTTTTTTAAAATTTTTTCAATTCCTCTCCCTATTTTCCCAAGCTATATTTCCTAATCTATTCTTATTCTTATTCTTGGTCCTTTGGTAAAGCCAAAGGAACCAAATTTTAGTCTTCTATTAGCAATACAAAAAATCAAGCAAATTCAAAATGATTGAACATTATCGATAACATCCCCAACAACAGTTTTATTCCAAATATGTACAAAAATATCAAAAACAAGAGAACAACAAAAGTACCTGAAAAAGGGGGAAGCAACAACAAACCAGAGAGATGAAACGAACGTGAACCATAATGAGACCTAGTATCAAGAACCAAGGAGAGCTAAGAGAGATGAACCAGAGAGAGCGCACGAGAGAGATCAACGAAAGCCCTGTGCCAATAAAATATTAGATAAAGTTACAATCATCATGAGCATCTCGAGACAGCGAAACTACACCAAGAACAATAACAAATTCGTATAGTACCATAACAATAACAAATTGGAAACAGATGTGAACAATAACAGTGAAACTACACCAAGAACAATATCAATAACAAATTCGAAACAGATCTGAACAATAACAAGTAAGAAATTAAAGAAAAAATTAATGAAATAGTCCACCAAGAACAAGAACAAATTCGTATAGCATTCAGTTTTTCCATCTTCCACTTCTTCCCAAACATTATTGCAGTTTGTATATTGTCATGCGTTTGTCAAAAAAAAATGAGAACCCAAGCATTCAGTCTATATATTGTCATGCGTTTGTCAAAAAAAAAATAGTCATGCGAACCCAAAATCAGTTGAAATGAGAATGAGAATGAAGTAATGAAGAAGAATGAGAATGAGAATGAGAATGCGAGAGAGAGAATGACGTACTTGGTGGGAGGTTTGCGGCGTGCGTCGTGGTGTTGCGGTGTTCGTCGTGGTTGCGGCGTGCGTCGTTGAAGAAGAAAGAGAATGCGAGGAAGGTTGCGGCGTGCGTCGTGGTGGGAGGTTGCGGCGCAGATCGTGGTGGCAAACGGTGGTTGCGGTGTGTGTCGTGGTGGAGTTTGTTGCGGCGCAGTGTGGGTTTGGGTCAGAGTAAACGCGTACTGAGATGGAAAGGAAAGAGTAACTGAGAGGGAAGAAAGGATAACGAAAAGAATTAAAAAAAAAAGAGCATTAGGGGCGTTTGTGAAAAGCGCTTCTGAAGGCCCAAGAATTAAAAAAAATACAGGGAATTGGGGGCGCCCGTGTAAAAGCGCTGCTGAAGCCCCTCCGTATTTTGGGCAACAAAGGCGCTTTTTAAAAAGCGCCCCTGATGCTCAAAATACGGAGGGCCTTTAGAGGCGCTTTTTGAAAAGCGCCTCTAAAGGCCCTCCGTATTTTGGGCATCAGGGGCACTTTTTAAAAAGCGCCCCTGATGCCCAAAATACGAGGACCTTTAGAGGCGCTTTTTAAAAAGCGCCTCTAAAGGGGCGCCCTTTTTCTACTGTTTTGTTGTAGTGTCTCCTTCTCATTGGTCGCGAGCTCTCTTCCTTCGCCATTTTTTTGTTGAAGTTTTCCTCCACCATTTTTAGTCTCAACTACAACCACCCACACCTTCGAGTTTTTTAATTTTGGTTATGATGACAACATATTTGTGACCAAAAATGGCAGAGGCGAAGAACACAATGATCTTCAATGATGAGTGGGCGGGATATGATAAATGATAATATGTGGAAGGACGTTCATCCATAATGCCTAGTTCTTCAATTGGTAAATCCTGAAATTGTTAAGCTGAATATCATCACCCAAGTTCGAACTCGAGACTTTGTAATTGTGTGTGTGAGTTTCAAGTGTTACTTGTTATTCTATTTATCGAAAAAAATGTGTATAAAACTTTAAAAAAACATGCCATTTATTTTTTTAACTTTTGCATCCCACACCACTTGAGTGCTCAAAAACACTTCCACGTTTACATAATATGGAATAATAAAATCTCACATGGGTAGCAAAATATCACATAGTTATATTATGGCATATCATTGTACTCTCCCTTCTCAATTTAAGTATATTTTTTTTATTATTTTTTTTCAAATTATTTGTCGCTTTAGAATATCAATGTAATATTTATTATTTTTTCTATTAATACCCTAACTTTTAAGTATAAAAAATTGCATAAAAAATTTCATATTTAGTAATTTTTTTAAGAACCGAACATAAACTTAAACTACCGGATACAAACAACGGCAAAAAAGATGGATCCGGCTGATTAGATTCCACAACATCACGAACCCAATTATTGAATGACTCGTGGGTCCACCTAATTATATTTAAATTTATCACCTTACCAACTGTACCAACGACCAATCCCCTTCCTTCCCTGACCATATGCCTCAATTTATCATTACTCAGTAATATCTACCATCGTTCCCCCCTTCCCTTATTTTCAGGTCAAATTCAAATCCCTCTTCCCTCTTTCATCATCCTCACAATTTCTACGTCCACTCCTCATCTTGATAATAACTGACAACTAATCCAAACGCCATGCGGCCCATGCCAGACCACATACAAATTCTACAACATCAACGTTAAAAACCATTCCGACCATCACTCCCTTCCTCCAATTACTAAGGAACACAACCAAGGTGGTCGTGGTCATGGCTTTTCCCTCTCCATCTCCACGATCTCTCTTATTCCTACTTTTCTCGTTGTTCTTTTTCATTTCTGTTTCTCAATCTTCAGAATCCGACGCTCCACAAACCTTCATAATCCACGTGGCACAATCACAGAAGCCATTTCTTTACGCCTCCCAACATTCCTGGTACACCTCCATCATCCGCTCCCTTCCTCCTTCCCCTAACCCAACCCCAATCCTCTATACCTACTCCTCCACCATCCACGGTTTCTCCGCTCACCTCACTCGCACTCAAGCCACTCACCTTCGCCGTCACCCTTCCATCCTCGCCGTTGAACCTGACCAAATCCGCTACCTCCACACCACCCACACTCCCGACTTCCTCGGCCTCGCTGAAACCTCCGGACTATGGCCTAACTCTCACTACGCCGATGACGTCATCATCGGTGTCCTCGACACCGGAATCTGGCCTGAACTCCGTAGCTTCTCCGATTCCTCCCTCTCCATCACCAACACACCCTCCTCCTGGAAAGGAACCTGCGAAACCTCTCACGATTTCCCTCTTTCCGCTTGCAACGGTAAAATCATCGGCGCTAAAGCGTTCTACAAAGGCTACGAAGCTTATCTCCAACGTCCAATCGATGAATCCGTTGAATCAAGATCTCCTAGAGATACCGAAGGTCATGGAACTCATACAGCTTCAACCGCCGCAGGATCTATCGTTTCAAACGCGAGTTTATTTCACTATGCAAAAGGAGAAGCAAAAGGAATGGCTACAAAAGCAAGAATCGCCGCTTATAAAATCTGTTGGAGTCTCGGTTGTTTCGATTCTGATATCCTCGCTGCTATGGATGAAGCCGTTGACGATGGCGTCCACGTCATCTCACTTTCCGTTGGTTCTAACGGTTATGCCCCTAACTATTACCGTGATTCAATTGCTATTGGTGCTTACGGCGCTGCACAAAACGGTGTCGTTGTTTCTTGCTCTGCTGGTAACTCAGGTCCAGGTCCTTACACTGCTGTTAACATAGCACCTTGGATTTTAACCGTTGGTGCTTCAACAATTGATCGTGAGTTTCCTGCTGACGTGGTTCTTGGTAATGGTAAAGTTTTCGGCGGCGTTTCTTTATATGATGGTGATGCTTTACCTGGTCACCAGCTTCCTTTGGTTTATGCTAGAGATTTCGGTAACAGATATTGTTACGCGGGATCTATAGAATCGTCGAAAGTGCAAGGGAAGATTGTTGTTTGTGATAGGGGAGGGAATGCTAGAGTTGAAAAGGGAAGTGCTGTGAAGAGTGCTGGTGGGTTAGGGATGATTTTGGCTAACACAGAAGCTAGTGGTGAAGAGCTTCTTGCTGATGCTCATCTTATTGCAGCTACTATGGTGGGTCAAACAGCTGGTGATAAGATTAAAGAGTATATAAAATTGAGTCAGTATCCAACGGCTACGATTGAGTTTAGAGGAACTGTGATTGGGAATTCACCTAGTGCACCTCAAGTTGCTTCCTTTTCTAGCAGAGGTCCTAATTATAGAACTTCAGAGATTCTTAAACCTGATGTTATAGCTCCTGGTGTTAATATTTTAGCTGGGTGGACTGGTAAAGTGGGACCTACTGATTTGGATTTAGATCCTAGGAGAGTTGAGTTTAACATAATTTCTGGTACTTCAATGTCTTGTCCTCATGTTAGTGGAATTGCTGCATTGCTTAGGAAAGCTTATCCAAATTGGTCACCAGCTGCTATTAAATCAGCTTTGATGACAACAGCTTATGATGTTGATAATTCAGGTGGCAAAATTAAGGATCTTGGAACTGGAAGGGAGTCAAATCCTTTCATTCATGGTGCTGGTCATGTTGATCCTAATAAGGCTCTTAATCCTGGATTGGTTTATGATTTGGATGGTAAGGACTATTTGGCTTTCTTATGCTCAATTGGGTATAGTGCTGGGAATATTGCTGTTTTCACTAGAGAGCCTACTAGTTTTGATATTTGTGAAAAAACTGAAGGGTTAACTAGTCCTGGTGATTTGAATTACCCTTCTTTCTCTGTGGTGTTTGATTTTAACACTGGATTGGTTAAATATAAACGGGTTGTTACTAATGTGGGGAGTTCAAGTGATGTTGTTTACAATGTCAAAGTGAATGCTCCATCTGGTGTTGATGTGAGTGTTTCCCCTAGCAAACTTGTGTTCAGTGCTGAAAATAAGACTCAGGCTTTTGAGGTCACGTTCACTAGACTTGGATATGGTGGTACTCAGAGTTTTGGGTCCATTGAGTGGAGTGATGGAACTCACCTTGTGAAGAGTCCTATTGCTGTTAGATGGAGCAATGGATTCTCATCATCATCATCCATTTGAATTGCACCAAGTTCTGTTGCTGTGGGAGCACATGAGCATGTGCAGATTATGTTGGGTTTAGCCTCCTTGTGATTCTTCTGGTAGCTTATTGTACAAACTACTAAACAGTTATTCGGTACAGTTGTTGCTATTTCATGAAACTGTACTATAAACCCGACGGGTGTTGGTTCAATTGGCGAGGATACAACTCAATTCTCTTATGAACGTGAGTTTGAATCTCATTGCTAATGTGAAGACTTCGTTGGTAGGTAATATTTAAGAGCAACTGTATGTGTTCATTAGTAAGTCTCAACGACCCAGCTCGTCTTAAACTTTTATGATAAAAAAATAAAGATGTGTACTTTAAAAGTTGAAGTAGTTGATGATGCTCTTGTAATAATTTATTGGTCTGGAATGAAATCTGTTACATGAAATGTGAATTTAAGATAGTTGATTCGGATTATTGTTATTTTGTATATTGTCTTGTCATTTTGGGATTGAAAAACATGCCTCATGAGATACACTGGTTCTCTTACTCGACAAATAAATAATTGAGATGAAATGTCTCTACATATCTTTTGTTTTGGATTGCTCACTATGCATTGTTGTCTAGAAATATAACATATGCTCATATTTTTATATTCTTCAAACGTTTAATTTTTTTTTCAAGATGAAAAAGCTTACATAGATAGGGTTTCATTGAAATTTAAAGAAATAAAAAAAGTCCAAGCTTAAGACAAAACAAGAAAACAATAAAAATTCTAGAAGAACGGATTTACCGTCTACTCTAGATGCATCAAAAGAAGGAATGTAGTCATCTTCAAGAGAGGGGCAGCTGATTTGTGGCTTGGTGAGGTTGGGAACGGATCCTTGAGTAGCAATGAAACTCTGAGTGATTGTAGCAAGGTCACCATGTATGATTGATAACTCTATTTTATATAGAGTTATTGATACATCTAACCATAACTAATTGCTTGAAACCAAGTATAATATGTATTAAATATAGTAGTTTTAGTCAAATAACAACATTATAAGTTTTATAGAAAATTGCACAATGATTTAAGCATTTTGTATATATATTGGTATGTTTGATATGTTTGCTCAGTGCAGTTGCAGTTCATGCTTCTGCACCAGGAAAACAGCATTGCTTCCACACTAAAGGCACATCCAAGATAAAGTGTTTCTGCACTTAGTGCTTCTGCACTTAGTGCTTCTGTACTAGATGCTTCTGCATCTTAGTGCTTCTGCACCGTCCAGCTGTGAGCTTATAACCCCCCATCTTAGTGCTTCCAATGGAGGCTCAGTTGGAGGAGACCCACCACCTGAATATGAGCAAGGAAATCCATTCAACAACATGGGACCAATAGGTATGATTAATGATAGAAATAGACCCATGAGGGATTATGCTATGTTTAATAATCAGAATATGCCAACTAGTATAGCAAAACCTCATATTGATGCTGTTCATTTTGAATTTAAACCCACGACGTTCCAAATGCTGCAAACAATTGGCCAATTTGGTGGATCTCCTCATGAGGATCCCCATGAGCATTTAAAACAGTTTCTAGAAGTATGTAGTAATTTTATCCTTCCTGGTGTTAGTGAAGAAGCATTTAGGCTTAAGCTATTTCCATACTCTTTAAAAGATAAGGCTAAATCTTGGTTAAATTCAATGGAGCCTAATTCTATACATTCATGGAATGAAATAGCTGAAAAGTTTTTGTCAAAATATTTTCCACCCATTAAAAATGCCAGGATGAGAAATGATATTACATCTTTTAAACAAAAAGAATTTGAGTCATTATTTGAAGCATGAGAAAGATGGAAAGAGCTTTTAAGAAAATGTCTTCATCATGGTCTACCAATCATTATTCAAATGGAAACTTTTTATAATGGTTTAGAGACACAAACCAGAGTAATGCTTGATGCATCATCTGGGGGTGTGTGTTACTGAACCTATCATACAATGAAGCATGTGAGTTGATTGACAGAATTGCTACAAACAGCTCTAGTTGGCCTACTGAGAGGGTAAGTACCCAAAAGAAACCATCAATGGTGCAAGAAATCAGTGATGTATCTGCCTTATCTGCTCAGTTAGCTTCTCTAACCAACTTGTTCAAAAACTTCACTTCCAAAAGTGCATCTGCACCAACTGATACTTCTGCAGTAGCCATAGAACAAGCCCCTCCTGGTGATACAAGTTGTGTATACTGTGGAGGAGGCCACTTGTATGAGGAATGTCCCAGCAATCCTGTCTCTGTCAACTATGTAGGATTCAATAAAAACAACAACCCTTACTCAAACACCTACAACCCTGGGTGGAAGAACCCCCCAAATTTCAGATGGAATAATACTGGTGCTTCTGCACCTAGTGCAGCTGCACCAACAACAACACCACCAGGGTTTCAGTCTTAAAACAACCAAAAACAACAAACACCTGTCATTGATAACTCCATTGAAGCCTTGCTCAAATCCTTTATTAGTGAAACCAGAACAGCTAGGCAAGCACAAGATGCATCTATAAAGAATTTGGAGAATCAAGTGAGGCAGCTAGCAACAGCTCTGTACCAAAGACCAGCAGGTGCATTACCTTCAAATACAGAAGCTACTACATCCCACAGACCAGGAAAAGAACAGGTGAAGGCCATTTCTCTAAGGAATGGAAAAGATCTTACAGATAAAGAAGAGACTGAAGATAAAGAAGTGCCAGTCATCCTTGGAAGACCATTCTTAGCAACTGGCAAGGCCCTGACTGATATGCAGAAATGAGAACTAACCATGAGGGTGAATGATTAAGAGGTGAAATTTAATGTGATGAATGCTCTGAAGTATCCTGCAGAGGAGAATGAAGGGTGTTCAACAATCAATTCTCTTGACCATTTAGTGCAGAAACAATTCCAGAAGCAGTATGATCATCTCACCAGTGCTCTTGCACCAGATGCAGAAGCACCACCTGATGAAGAAATCATGGAAAAACACATGCTGCCAAGGAAAGATCCAACACATAAGGTATGGTCTAGAACTTTTGAATCTCTTAATTTAGAAGACCCAAACCTTAAAAAGAATATACCCTCAATTGAACAACCTCCAAAATTAGAACTGAAAGAACTGCCTAAACATTTGAAATATGCTTTCTTAGGGGAAGGTGACACACTTCCAGTAATCATTGCTTTAGACTTGTCCTTAAAACAGGAGCATGATCTCATTAGTACCTTAAGAAAGCATAAAAAAGCAATAGGCTGGAAGATGGCTGACATAAAAGGAATTAGCCCTTCTATATGCATGCATAGAATAATTTTAGAAGATAATTCTAAAAATTATATAGAAGGACAGAGAAGGCTAAATCCTATTATGAAAGAGGTTGTAAAGAAAGAAATCATAAAATGGCTAGATGCTGGAATCATATACCCCATATCAGATAGTGCATGGGTAAGCCCTGTGCAATGTGTTCCAAAGAAGGGGGGTGTGACAGTTATAACCAATGAAAAAATGAGTTAATACCAACAAGAACTGTTACAGGTTGGAGGATTTGTATGGATTATAGAAAACTCAATAAAGCCACAAAGAATGACCACTTCCCTTTACCTTTCATTGACCAAATGTTAGACAGATTAGCAGGTAAGGAGTTTTATTGTTTCTTAGACGGTTATTCAGGATACAACCAAATTGCAATAGAACCTGATGACCAACAAAAAACAACCTTTACATGTCCCTATGGAACATTTGCATTTAGAAGGATGCCATTTGGACTTTGTAATGCTCCTGCCACATTCCAAAGATGTATGATGTCCCTCTTCTCTGACTTCATTGAGCAATCAATGGAGGTATTCATGGATGATTTCTCAGATTTTGGAAACACATTTCAAGTGTGTTTGTCAAATCTTGAGAAAATTCTCCAAAGACGTGAAAAACAAATTTAGTGCTTAATTGAGAGAAGTGCCATTTTATGGTACAAGAAGGCATTGTGCTAGGTCATAAAGTGTCAAAAAAGGGTCTGGAAGTGGACATAGCCAAAATTGAGGTCATTGAAAAATTAACACCTCCAACAACTGTCAAAGGAATCAGAAGCTTCTTAGGTCATGCAGGCTTCTACAGAAGGTTTATCAAAGACTTTTCAAGGATATTCAAGCCACTCTATACACTTCTGCAATTGGATACACTTTTCAACTTTGATGAGTCTTGTATGGAAGCATTTCAAAAACTCAAAAAGGCATTGGTGACTGCACCAGTGATAGTTACACCAGATTGGAGCAAGCCCTTTAAATTGATGTGTGATGCTAGTGACTTTGCTGTAGGAGCAGTCCTGGGGCAAAGGTATGACAAAGTCTTTCATTCTATTTATTATACTAGCAAAACATTAATAGAAGCTCAAATGAATTATATTGTAACAGAAAAAGAACTATTAGCAGTGGTTTTTGCATTTGACAAATTTAGGTCTTACTTGGTTGGCACCAAAGTTACTGTCTATACTGATCATTCTGCCATCAAGTATTTAATTTCAAAAAAAGATGCAAAACCAAGGTTAATAAGATGGATTCTCCTCCTTCAAGAATTTGACCTTGAAATTAGAGATAAAAAGGGGGTGGAGAATCAGGTTGCTGACCATTTATCCAGACTTGAAGGTGAAAGAACAGGTACTCAGAAGGGAGAGATCAAAGAAAGTTTTCCTGATGAAAAACTGCTAACAATTTCTGTAACAGCACCCAGTGCTTCTGCACCAAGTGCTACTGCACCTTGGTTTGCTGATATTGTTAACTTTCTTGCAAGCAAAGTAGTGCTAGTGGACATGACATACCAACAAAGAAGGAGATTCTTCCACATAGTTAAACAGTACTATTGGGATGATCCAGTTCGCTATAAAATGTGTCCAGATCAATTGATGAGGAAATGCATACGCCAAGAAGAACAGAAAGCAGTGCTTCTGCACTGCCATGCTGCACCATATGAAGGTCACTTTGGAAGCAACAGAACAGCAGCTAAGGTATTACAGTCTGGTTATTTTTGGCCCAGTCTATTTAAAGATGCAAATTTAATGGTCAAAACATGTGATAAATGTCAAAGAACGGGTAATATCTCAGAAAAACATGAAATGCCCAGAAGTAATATTTTAGAAATTGAACTTTTTGATGTATGGGGCATGGATTTCATGGGGCCTTTTCCACTTTCTTTTGGCAAACAATATATCTTAGTAGCTGTTGATTATGTGTCCAAATGAGTAGAGGCTGTAGCATTGCCTAATAATGATGCCAAATCTGTCAGCAAATTTCTTGTTAAAAACATTTTTACAAGATTTGGCACCCCAAGAGCAATCATCAATGATGAAGGCTCCCATTTTTGCAATAAACTCATTGAAAATCTTCTTGCAAAATATGGGATTAAGCACAAAATTGCTACAGCCTACCACCCACAGACAAGTGGACATGCTGAATTGTCAAATAGGGAAATTAAAAGAATGCTAGAAAAAATGGTTGGGCCAGCAAGAAAAGATTGGTCCCTACACCTAGATGAGGCATTATGGGCATACAGAACTGCATTTAAAACTCCATTAGGTATGTCCCCCTAAAGGTTAATTTATGGTAAAGCATGTCATCTGCCTGTTGAGTTAGAAAATAAATCATATTGGGCTATGAAAAAGCTGAACTTTGATCACAACAAGGCAGGAGCACAAAGGTTTTTGGAATTAAATGAATTAGAAGAATTTAGGCATTTCTCTTATGAGAATGCATAAATTTACAAAACAAAAACCAATGCTTGACATGACAAGAAAATTCAAAGAAGAGAACTTAGAGAAGGAGGATTGGTCCTGTTATACAATTCTAGGCTGAAATTGTTCCCTGGAAAGCTTAAATCAAGATGGCCAGGACCATTCAAACTAGTCAAAGTCTATCCCCATGGTGCAGTTGATTTATATGATGCAGCCACAACCACCACTTTCAAGGTAAATGACCAAAGAGTGAAAATGTACTATGGAGAGCATGTGGAAAGAGACAAGTACACCACACATGTTCAAAATCTCTAAAGAAATAAAGAGATAGTCAGGCTGAAAGACTCTTAAAACAAGCGCTTATGGGAGGCAACCCACGCTTTTGTATTAATATTTATTATTTTGTTCATTTTAATGTTTTCAAGTGTTTTGTAGGATAACAATTTTTTAGTGCTTCTGCACTATGGTGCTTCTGCACTAAACTATTCCTCAAGTGCTGTTGCACTTCAAAAATTCAAAAGTTTGACTTGGGTGAAAATAACGGTCAAAACAACAGCAAGGCGTGTGTCTAGTCGTGAGCAGTATCTGAAGTGATGAGTAATCTACCTAAATAGCCCATGCGTCACCATGCATGCAAGCCTAGCTATCCCTAACGGCTACTTCCTTATTAAACCCACACAATTCCCACTTGTAACCGTTTTTTCCTAATCACCAACACTCTCTCAATCGTAGAACCTCGACGAAATCACCAGAAAACCCTCCTTACCCAGAAAAACCTTAAACTTCTGAAATCACAAAACTCCATTTCATTCCAAGAAAATTCCAAAAACCTACAACTATCCACCATGGTTCGCAAGCAAAGCGCAATCAAAAGTTCAGGAAGAAACACAACAGGTCTAGAATCATCATCAAAACCTGTCCAAAAAAAGAAACATGGATCCATTACAAACTCCTCTGTGCCAACAAATGCCAATCTTGCGCATTTTTGGGATAGAAAGTTTCTTCCTGAGAGAGGATACAGTCTCATGAAGGCGCATCAGAGCTTTATGGCAAAAATCTCAAGTCTACACTGGGATTTATTCATCCAACACAGAGCTTTTTATCTAGAGCAAATTGTCAGAGAATTCTATGCTGGGATTCAAAGCAATCACAAGGGGAAGATGCAGGATCATGCTGTTGTAAGAGGTAGGAAAGTCTATTTCAATTCTGATAGGATAAATGATCACTATAATCTAGTCTGTACTGGGCCTGATTTTAGAGAAAAAGTAGAAAAATCTGGAAAAAAGGAGATGGAGAGAGTGAAATCTAGGATTGCTGTGCAGAATTCAAAATGGGATAAAATGTCTAATATTGAATTCAAGTTGAAAAACAGATGGCCGATACCTGAGTTAGGCAACTGGTATATCTTTATTGATTGTTCTATTTTACCCACATCACACACATACGCTGTCAAAAGAGAGATTGATCCTTTTGGATGCAATCCTCACAAATGAGAATGTGGATGTGGGCAAAATCATCAATAGGCAGATACTAGAGTGTGCTGTAAAAAGGGAAGGATTCTTGTTCTTTCCATGTTTGATAACTGAGTTTTGCATGAAGCAAGGAGTGCTTATCAGTGATGAAGAACACAAGCAGAGAAAATACCCTCCTGGGCCACTGTCTGCTGAGATGAAGGAAAGAACCAAAATCAAAGCTGTGGAACCAACCCTGGTGCAGGAGCACCGAGTGCAGAAGCACCAGGCTATCTGGAAATTTCAGCAGGAACAGCATGATTGGCTGCAGCTAAGATTGATGGAGATTTCAAAGGTACCTACTCAGATTGAAACACCAGTATTCCCATCTTGGGTCTTTCAGAACCCAGAAGAAGAAGAAGAAGAAGGAGAAAAGGAAGAAGAGAAGGAAGAGGAAGTGGAGAAAGATAAAGAGAGTGAAGAGAAAAATAAGAAAAAAGTGATGAAGAGAAAGAGGGAAACAAAGAAGAAAGAGAAGGGTAAGAAGAAGAAGAGCTGCTCAGTGAGGAGCAGCAAGAAACTGAGGAGGATGAAACAATAGAAAAAATGGTGAAGGAAATGGAGAAGAATGAAGATGAGGAGGATGAGGATACCACTGAGAGTGAAGACAAGAGTGGGGAGGAAGAAGAACAGTACATGAGCATAGAGGAAATTATAAGAAAAAAATATGAGGCTGAAGCCCAAATAGAACCACACATAACCCAAGTTACTCCACCAACCCACCCACAACCAGAAAACAGTTCAACATCACCATCCACTGGAAAAACACCCACCCCCCCATCACCTAAATCACCACCACAATCATCCCCACCACCACCCATCACCCAAGAAAAACAAACTGAAAAACCACCATCACCAATCAAAGAAAAAACCCCACCACAGGCCACTGAAACTGATGCAACTAACATTTCTCTTGAGAAACAAACTTTGCAGGTAATTGAAGAGGAGGAAATCAATGAAGAAGAAGAAAAATCAACCTCTCATGATGAAGTTCACCCAGCAGCTGATGCTTCTGCACCTAGTGCAGAAGCACCTGAAAGTGTTCTAGTTGTGACAGTCATACCCAAGAACAAAGAAGACACTGTCAAGCTGGTGCTGGAGGAGCTAGCAAAGAAGAAGAAGGAAGAACTGGGCAACACCCAGAAGTTTTTGAGGAAGAAGGCTGAAAGTTCAAAGGCTGTGATGTACTCAATTGTGGAACAAGAGCAGACCACTGTGCAAGCACCTGAGGAACCAGAGGAGGCAACTGATAAGCCTGCAGAGGAGGAGCCTGAAAAACCTAAAGAACCAGAACCTGTAGCTGAGGAAGTTGGTGCAGCTGCACCTAGTGCTTCTGCACCAAAACCTGAAGAAGCAAAGAAGAAAAAGCAGAAGGTGAAGCACATTCCAGCCAGAACCAGTTCAAGGATCAGGAGTGGTGCCAAAAAAGAGTAAAGCCTTTTAATGTTGTTATATATCTAAACTGCTAATATATTTTGATGTCCCACATGTATTAACCCCACTCCCCATTTTGGTACAAACAATTTCTGTTTTGGTCTCAACTTAAGAGCAGTGAGGACACTCCTCAACTTTAAGTTGGGGGGTGAAAAACATCTTTTAAAATACTATGCATGTGTTAATATGTTTAATTAAATATGTATGTTTGTATGTTGTGTTGTTTATCTATGTATGCATATTTTCAAAATTTTGATGCATTCAAACAAAGTTTTTTTTTGGAAAAATTTAGAAAACTGATTTACAAAAACATAAGTAGCACAAAACTTTAGTTTGAAATACATCAAGTTATTTTTTAGGATTTAAATAGTTTTTGAAGCATGATCAGCTTAAAATTCTTTTGTGCAAAATATTAACCAAAAACTCATTCTTTGAACCAATTTTTAATGATGAAAGAAAGAAAAAGAAAAAAAAATCTTGTTTTCCCCAAATAACCAATATTTATCACCACTTTGACACATCAAAACTGAGTTTCTAAAAAGAACCTTGCTATTTGAAAACTATCTAATGCAAAAGGAAACTTTAGAAAACCAAGGTCAAAAACAAATTTTTTCTAAAAATATAGAAGAGCATAAAGAAATAAGTTTGGGGGAGTTTTCATGAATACTAAGGCTGAGTATGAAAAACTTTGAGAAGTCAGCACAAAAGGTTACCCAAAAATACTACAAAAGAACCAAAATATTACATGCTAGCCATATTTGCCCAAATAATCAAACTGAACCTGTTCCAAATAAATACATTTGGTTTGAAAAAGAAAAACATAAAAATGCAAAAAATAGAAAAGAAGAAAAAGAAAAAAAACAAAAACCAAGGAAAAAAGTATGCATAAGGAGGTCAGTGAGGAGGGCAACTTATGCTACCAATCTTGAAAAAGTGTTACCAAGGTGCTTCTACACCAAAGAAACAAAATCAGTGCTTCTGCACCAAAACCAAAGAACCACAAAAAAAAATTGCAAATGACTCAACAGTTTGGAAATACTCAACAAGCCCTTAGTTGTGCTTAAAGACCCCCCAAGTCTTAAAGATATTGTTAGTCTAATCTATATTTTGAACCATCTTTATTTTTGACCAAACATGATCTAAACTTTTTCAAAAGCAAAAGAGAAACTTCTCACTTAGTTTTGGGAACTGATTGGATCTCAGTGGAACGCACACACACACACACATAAAAGAGTTTTGATAAACCTTGGATGTCTGGGAAATCAATGACACACTACAAAGCAAAAATTTCTGAAAATTGAGGTTCATACAATGAGAAAGCAATTTTTGAAAAGATGAGCTGATCTGATCTTCTTAAAATCTATGAAAATCTTAGTTTTGTTTTGTCATTACTTGAGGACAAGTAATGGTTTAAGTTTGGGGGTGTGATAACTCTATTTTATATAGAGTTATTCATACATCTAACCATAACTAATTGCCTGAAACCAAGTATAATATATATTAAATATAGTAGTTTTAGTCAAATAACAACATTATAAGTTTTATAGAAGATTGCACAATGATTTAAGCATTTTTGTATATATATTGGTATGTTTGATATGTTTGCTCAGTGCAGCTGTAGTTCATGCTTCTGCACCAGGAAAACAACATTGCTTCCACACTAAAGGCACATCCAAGATAAAGTGTTTCTGCACTTAGTGCTTCTGCACTAGATGCTTCTGCATCTTAGTGCTTCTGCACCATCCAGCTGTGAGCTTATAACCCCCACCTTGGAAGCACCTCAATTCATACCATGACACCAAAAGTTTTGTGACATCATGCTTAGTCATTGGGCACATGGAGACACATGCCCACATGCATATGGAGGCGTCCACCATGAAACATCATCATAAGGGGATATACACCTAAAGACACATGGATCTCCACCATTGGACCTCCTTTAAAGAAGAGTGCTGGACTTTATCTTCTCAAATTCAGAGAAGGAAAGTAACCATGGTTAGGCACCACATTGCTGACTTAGTTACTACGCAAACCCTCATGCAAAGGAAACCTCAAAGGCTATAAATAGGCTCCACTTCGCACTTGAAGAACAATCCCTTTCTTCATCCAAATTTATATAGTTTTCATACAGTTTTAAGTAGTTTATTTCTTGCATTTTATTTAGTAGTTAGTTGTAAGAAGGTGAGGAAGGAATTGACACCCTCTTCCTCCACTTCTTCATATATAGACAAAGGAATCATTGCTTCTGCACCAATCTGAATTCATGCAAAGGAACATCAATTCGTGTACCTTCTGCCCTATTGATATCTTTTATATGATTCATATTATTATGCTCCTTACAGATTCTCTCTATTATATAATGAGTAACATGAGCTAAACTCCTTTAGTTGAGATGTTCTAAACTTATAATGATCTTTTGAGTAAGTTATTATGCTTTTAAGTGTTGTAGCATTTTGGGTCTTGTGTTATACTATATCCATCTTATTTTAAGGTTGATCGCTTAAAAGAAGTAGAGTTATATACACAGACATGGTTTATAACTAGAAATCAAGACTAATAAGGGTGAGTGTTTTATTAAATGCTTTGTTGACTTGTTAATAAAGAAAACTTTGTTAAAACCATGTTAAGTCCTAGACATAGGATAACATAGTCCTTAGGGTGAAACAGTGGGTACCTCAAAGGCAGGAGTGAACTTATTTAGCAAGCCCAGACATGGGATGCTTGTAACGAAACTCTGAAGAAAGTAGCTGACAAGCACACACTTATGCAACTGCACTCAATGCTACTGCACTTGATGCTTCTGCACTTGATGCTTCTGCATCATAGTGCTTCTGCATCTCTAAAAGCATAGAAACTCTCAAAAGAAGCATTATCTAGTAAAGACATCTCAACTAACTTTCTCAACTGATTTCCTTCATCTTATTTTACATACTTGCATTCTGTTTTTACTTAAACTAAAAACCCCAAATTTTGTGAGTAGTATAGTAGCACATATTTATATCTCTCTAAGCATACAAGAGTTTAACCAATCCCTGTGGGTTCGACATTTCTTCTCATTATATTGCTTGTGTGACTGTGTATACTTGCACATATTTTGCCACACCAATGATCTGAGCGCCTGTGAGTTCATGAGTGTTGGGGACAATGTCCCAGAATGTTTCTTGGTGGTAGTTGGCAGCTTCACTGTTGGTGGGGAGCAGGTTGACATTAAAGGTAGTAGCAGCATAGAGATGAGCTTCAGGTATGTCTTCAATTGTTGTAGCAGCAGAGAAGTTGAGCGTGGAGTTCAGGTTCATTGAATAGTGTCCAACTTGGTTGTCACTTATGTGGGTTATTGCATTGTGGGTGCCAGATTGGGCATTCCAGCCAGGTTCGTTGAATAGGGAACCAAAGAGTTGCCGACAGATGACAGCTCCAGCAGCAGATCCATTAGGTGAGCATTCGAAAGCGGTTGAGACGCTCTCCAAAATTGGCAATATTTAGCCATCATAGCCTTGAGAGAACCAAACCATTCAATAGATTCATCAAAGCCGAGGAAAGAGGCCCAGCTGTTTGCGATGTCGTCTTCGTTAACGTCAAGTAAGACAGGGCAGCCTAGGTCGTCGATACTATTGATTTTTGTTAATCCTCAACACTTAGATAGGTTTTATTTACAGCCTTAGATTAGCTGTGATCTAATGGTCTGAAATAATTAGCCGTTGGGCTAATTATGACAGTTAGTTTAAATCAGTTTGTTGCCTAACAAACTAACTAACTAAGAAGTTAGTTTATAACAAACTCTAACTTCCTCTGAAGATTTGTATATATATACAATAAAGTCCTATTGTAAATACATTGAGAATTCAAAAACAGTGAATAAAAAATTGCTTTACAGTTTTATTCAATACTCTATTCTCTTCTTTATGCTTTATGCTTTCTCTGGTTTTCTTCTTCCTTTGAATTTTGTGAGTGAGAGCATCTTCAACAAGTGGTGTGAGGACCTCACAAGAGAGAAAAGAAAGGGTGAGAAATTATTTCAGTGACTGGAATAATAATTGAAAGAGGAAAATAGAGAAATAGAGAGGAAATATACCTTCTGTGATCTTGAGAGACCTACAATAGTTTGGTGCCTGTATGTTCATCAAGAACACGCGTACAGTGTACCTCATAGATCCAAAGAACAACAAAGTCAGTGTTTGTTCATCAGTAGTGCAGTTTGAGGAAATACAAGAAAGTAACAGTGAGGATTCAAATCATACAATCACACAGCGTGTGAAAATTTTCTTGTTTCTCAGTCATACAATCACAAACAACACAAATACATTAGGGTTCAAATCATAAGAAAGAAAACGAAGTATAAACACAAGGAGGTGACTGTATATCTTTGTTAACCTTCGGTTCAACCATCATTTAGTTCTATTTCAAGTTAGCAGCACAACACAACAAACAGAAATAATAGAAAATAAGATTCGAAGTCTAGGGTTCTACAAACAGTAAAATTAACAAAGCAAAACATAGGGCTTTTGAAGAGAACCTGTTCGTAGTTACTGTGAAACATCATTGCTTCATCTTCAGCTCAAAGTTACTACAAGAATCATCAGAAAACTTAAAACCTAGCAGAGCTTCAGTGAAAGCTGAGAGTGAGAAGTGAAAGAATCGAAAGAGAAGAGAGAGAAGAAGGTGTAACAACTGAAGCTACAGTTAGGGTCTCAGCTGTTTTGTTAAATTCATCCGGGTCAGAACCGGATCCGTGTTGGATCCGCGTGCATCAACAGTGGTTGGGTTCTGGGTTCGGCAAGAACCCGACCCTTTTAAGTGTTTTTTTTGAAACAGGCTTTGGTGTTTTTGTGTAATTGTTTCTGGGCCAAGTGGACCTGGAGGTTACTACCTACACCTACTGGGATTATTGATTTCAGTCCCAACAAGTGGTATCATCGAGCTGGTATCAATCCAGGGACAATTCTAAACCTAAATTCTAGTTCTTTATCTTTCTTTACCTATCTTTTACTTTCTTTACAGATTTCCTTTCTCTGTTTTTCCTACACATCAAATGTCTGTGTAGGTGTGAGTTTTTGACAAATTGTTTCTTTGTAAGGACAGCTAAAGGTGCTAGTTAAGGTGCAAAATCAACATGTCAAATGCTAGCTTGTCTACCCAAATTCCTAAACTAAATGGTAAAAACTGGGACAGGTGGAGTTTTTGAAAAACTTTTTAGCTCCACTCTTGGGCCTTGAGCTTGATTTCACAGGAATGTGTTTGACCTTCTGCTTCTTCTTCTTGGGCTCCTCAGCTTTTCGTGCATCTGCATTAGATACAGTTGCACCATCCACCTCTGTTTTCCTACAAAATACTTCAAAACATAAAACTGAAAAAAGAACATAATTAATAATTCAAAATCATGGGTTGCCTCCCATAAGTGCTTGATTTAAGAGTCTTTCAGCCTGACTATCTCCTTGATTTAGAGATTTTGGAAATGAGTGGTGCCTTTGTCCCTCACCACATGTGCTCCATAATACTGCTTAACCCTTTTTCCATTGATTTGGAATGTGGAAATGGTGGCTTCATCAAACATTTCCATTGCCCCATTAGGATACACTTTCACAAAATTTTGTGGAGTTGGATTTTTGTGAGATGGGCATTGGGTTGGGAGAGTTGGTTGTTTGTTGAGTGCTTCTTTAGGGTCTGGTTCAGGCTCAATCTCTTTAACACTCCCTTCTTCTTCTGATTCATTTCTTCTTCCCACACTCTCCTTTTCCACCATGTCTTCAGCTAGCAGTGCAGGAGCATCAGATGCAAGAGCATTGATCAGATGGTCCTTTTGTGTTGGTTCTTCTCTTGGCAGAATGTCTTTTTCCAAAATTTCTTCTTCAGGTGGTGCAGCTGCATCTGGTGCAAGTGCACTGGTGAGATGATCATACTGCTTATGGAATTGTTTCTGCACTAAATGGTCAAGAGAAATGATTGCTAAACATTCTTCACTCTCCTCTGCAGGATATTTCAGAGCATTCATCACATTGAATTTCACCTCTTGATCATTCACTCTCATGGTTAGGTCACCTTTTTGTACATCAATGAGTGTCTTTCCAGTTGCCAAGACTGACCTTCCAAGGATGACATGGACTTCTTTATCTGTATCAAAATCAAGAATAACAAAATCTGCAGGAAACACAAATTTATCAACCTTAACTAAAATATCTTCAATAATTCCCTCTGGGTAGGCTATTGATCTATCAGCAAGTTGAAGTGTCAGAGATGTAGGCCTGGTATTTCCAATTTTAAGTTGTGCAAATATTGATTTAGGCATCAAGTTGATACTTGCACCTAAATCACATAATGCACGACCAGTGTAAGATTTTCCAATTGAGAGTGGAATTGTAAAACTGCCAGGATCCTTCAATTTCCTTGGAATTTTGTTTTGCAAAATTAAACTACATTCTTTAGACATAGCAACTGTTTCAAAATCCCCTAATCTCTTTCTTTTTGAAAGCACATCTTTCATGAATTTAGCATAATTAGGCATTTGTTGAAGTGGTTCAACTAAGGGAACATTGATGTGTAATTGTTTTAAGATTTCAATAAATTTACTGAATTGCTTCTCCTCAGGTGCCAATTTTAATCTTTGAGGATAAGGAGGAGGAGGGTATTCAGGAACTAACATTGGCATTTGAACTTCTTGAGATGCAGGTGCATGAGGTGCTTTTGCATCTTGCAAACTTTTTTCTTTTCTGTTTTTATTTTTTCTATTTTCTACCTTACCTTCACCTTCAATCTCATAAGGTTCTGCAAGATCCTTTCCATTTCTAAGAGAAATGGCCTTCACCTGTTCCTTTCTTGGCCTGTGGGATGTGGTAGCTTCTGTGTGTCGAGGGTAGTGTACCTGTTGGTTTTTGATACAGAACTGTTGCTAATTGGCCCACTTGATTCTCCAGATGGAGGCATTAAGAGTTGGAATTTGAACTTTTGTATCACTC
This sequence comes from Astragalus membranaceus, assembly GCA_039519185.1. Taxonomy (NCBI): domain Eukaryota; kingdom Viridiplantae; phylum Streptophyta; class Magnoliopsida; order Fabales; family Fabaceae; genus Astragalus; species Astragalus membranaceus. The sequence goes on from CM076846.1 coordinate 2,291,184, forward strand.
ATAAATGCTTCTGTCCTATCCCTAAATGCATTTGTTTTACCCATAAATGCTTTCAATAAGGCTTCCATGGAGTTGTCCATTTCTGGTGCAGATGGTCTTTGGACGTGTTGAGAAAGGAATCCTGGTGGAGTAGATGGTGCAGCTGCATTGGGTGCAGCAGCATTATTACTCCCCCACCAAAAATCTGAGTGACTGTTCCAATCTGGATTATAGGTATTTGGGTAAGGGTTGTTATTTTGGTTGTACCCTGCATAGTTAACAGAAATTGGGTTGCTGGGACATTCTTCATACAAGTGACCTCCTCCACAATACACACAACTTGTATCACCTGAGGGGGTTTGTTCTATGGCAGCTGCAGTGTTTTTTGTTGGTGCAGCTGCACCAGGTGCAGATTTACTGGTTGAAGTGAAGTTTTTAAACAAATTTGTCAGTGAGGCTAACTGAGCAGATAGGGCTGATACATCACTAATTTCATGTACCCCTGATGGTTTCTTTTGGGCACTCACCCTCTCAGTAGGCCAACTAGAGCTATTTGTTGCAATTCTATCAATCAATTCACATGCTTCATTATAAGACAAGTTTAATAACACACCCCCAGATGATGCATCAAGCATTATTCTGGTTTGGGGTTCTAAACCATTAACAAAACTTTCCATTTGAATAATGACAGGCAGACCATGATGTGGACATTTTCTTAAAAGCTCTTTCCATCTTTCCCAGGCTTCAAACAATGATTCAAAGTCTTTTTGTTTAAAAGATGTAATATCATTTCTCATTCTGGCATTTTTGATGGGTGGAAAATATTTTGCTAAAAACTTTTCAGCCATTTCATTCCTTGAATGAATAAAATTAGGCTCTAATGAATTCAACCAAGATTTAGCCTTATCTTTCAAAGAATATGGAAATAGCTTAAGTTTAAATGCATCTTCACTAACACCAGGAATGATAAAGTTACTACATATTTCTAAAAACTGTTTTAAATGCTCATGGGGATCCTCATGGGGGGATCCACCAAATTGACCAATTGTTTGTAGCTTTTGGAACATCATGGGTTTAAATTCAAAATGTACGGCATCAATATGAGGTCTTGTTATACTTGTTTGCATATTCTGATGATCAAACATAGCATAATCCCTCATGTGAAGTCATGCTAGAACCTCTACCTTTGGTTCTTTGTTGTCTTTGCAAGCTCCTAAATCTCCTCTCTATCTCAGGGTCTAACTCAAATTCTGGTGATTTGACCCTGTGCATAGGCTAGTGCATCTGCACTAAGAAACAAACTACCAGAGTAATAAAACACTAATTTATAAATTTAAACAACAAAAATTAATGGCAATCCCCGGCAACGACGCCAAAAACTTGGTGTGTGAAAAAGATGTGCAAGTATACACAGTCACAAACAAGTAATATAATGATAAGAAAGGTCGAACCCACATGGATTGCTTAAACTTTTGTATGTTTAGAAAGCATATAAATTAGTGCTACTACACTACTCACAATTTTGGATATTTGATGTTTAAGGAAAACAAAATGGAAATATGTAAAAGAATATGAAGGAAATCAGTTGAGAATGATAGTTAAGATGTCTTCACTAAATAAATCACTTTCAAGAGTATTGTGTTTTCTGTGGTGCAGATGCACTTGAGTGCAGTTGCACCAGTATGTGCCTTTCAGCTACTTTCTTCAGAGTTTCGTTACAAGCTCTTAAAACATTGTCTTAAAGTAAAGAGAGAAGTTGTCAATTCCTTTCTTGCCTTCTTACAATTCTTGTCTAAGTTGCTAAATAAGTACACTCCTGCCTTTGAAGTACCCACTGCATTACCCTAAGGACTATGTTATCCTATGTCTAGGGACTTAACATGGTTTTAACAAAGTTTTCTTTATTAAACAAGTTAACAAAGCCTTCATTAAAACACTCACCATTATTAGTTCTTGATTTCTAGTTATAAACCATGTCTGTGAATATGATCTACTCATTTTAAGTGATTAACTTTAAAACAAGATGGATGTAGTATAACACAAGAACCAAAAATGCATACACCACTTTGAAAACATAATAACTTACTCAAAAGCTTATTATAAAGTTAGAACATCTCAAACAAAGAGGTTTAGCTCATAATATGCATTGCAAGACAAAGATAGATGAAATAAAACATGTTAATATAATAGAAAATACAAGAGATATCAATAGGGTGGAGATTACACTGATTGAAGTACTCTTGCATAAATTTGCCCAGTAGTGCAGAAGCACAGACTTCCTGGTGCAGTTGCACCTAAATAACTTGATGGAGAAGTGAAGGAAGAAGTCGTCAGTTCCTTCCTTACCTTCTTGCCAACTAACTACTACTAAAACTATAAAATAAAATACAAGAAGGGAAACTACTAAATTATATGTGAATTGCTTATGAGTGAGATATTCTTCAAGTGAGAAGCGGAAGCCTTTATATAGCCTTGGAGGTTTCCTTCAAGTGAGGGTTTGCTTGGAGATCAAGCTGACCAAATGTGGCTTAACCATGGTAACTTTTCAGAGCTTTGATTGAGAAGATTGAGTCCAAAGTGGAGGTCCAATTGTGGAAAGCCATGTGTTCTAGATGCGTAGCCTTTCATGATGATTTTTCATTGTGGGCGCCTCCTCTTGCATGTTGGCATGTGCGTCCATGTGACTTATGACTAGGCATGATGTCATAGAAAAGTTTATGCATTAGTATGAATTGAGGTGCTTCCAAGGTGGGGTTAAATCTGCCTTCAGCGCAGGATGGTGCAGATGCAGCTAAGTGAAGTTGCACTGATGTAAGTGTAGTTTAGTGCAGATGCATTGAACTAACATAACAATATATATATATATATATATATATATATATATATATATATATATATATATAATGCTTAAATCATTACATAATCCTCTCTGAAACATAGAATGTTGTTTATCTTACTCATACTACTATATTTAACAGATATTATACTTGGTTTGAAGCAATTAGTTATGTTTAGATGCATAAATAACTCTATATAAAATAGAGTTATCAATAATCCTTGCACCAAGCCCAATAGTGCTGGGCGTGAGTGGGTGTATTGGGAAAAACCCAAGTCCCACATTGGCTAGAGATATGGTCTCAAAAGAGCTTATAAGTGGGAGTCAACCCTCCCCTTACAAGCCGGTTTTGTAGGGTTGAGTTAGGCCTAAACCACATTTTAAGAGTAGCAAGAGCACAAGTCGATCTGAGTCGGGAGGCGAACAAGTAAATATGAGGAAGATGAGTGGTGAGGTGGTCTTGGAGGCGGTAGCGGCGGTCTCGATTGGAAATGGATCCTCTAACTTTTTGGCGGGAACTTTCCCCTAACTTTAGTCTTTTTTTGATGAGAGAGAAAAGAAGAATGGAGGAAAATGAAGGAAAATAAGATGAGAGAGAATGTATAAAAAGAGAGAGATAGACACAAAGTTAGGGAGAAGTTCCCGTCAAAAAGTCAGAGTATCCTTCCCCATCTCGATTCCACCCGGGGCGGGCAGGAATTGAAGGAGAAACGTTTCCAAAACGGTCAGGTTCAGAGGGCCAAAAACAGGAAATGTTCTTGAAGCATTGAACAAGAGGACCAGGGACGTAAACGTCTTTCAAAGAGTATTGAGTCTGAAAATCATCGACAAGATTCAAGATCTCAGAACTAGGGAGCAGCAAACCAGCACATTCCATAGCACGAAAGGTCTGGATGTAGAACAAAATACCGACATAGATATGAGAATAGGAGGGACCCATCCCATACAATTGTCAGTCCATCTTTTGGTGGAAGCCATAAGATAGTCCATATGCCTAAGGTAGGCCATAGGAGTGGCAAAGCAAGGTAGGAAAGTAGATATCTTAGGGAAGGAGACAGAACGGAACGGGAAGTTCTATTAGATATATAGCTTGGTAGTTATTGTTAGTTTGTTAGGTAATTCGGTTAGAGTTAGTTTTATAGTTACTAGTTTGTTACATATTAGTTAGGTGAGATTGGATCTATATATAAGGTCAAACTCTCATTGTAATCAATCACCTTTTGTATCAATTTCATTTTGATGAATATTAGAGTCTCTTAATCTTTTCTCTCTTATCTTCCATGGATACCATATCCTTCAATATGGTATCAGAGCAAATATGGTATCCACCTTGAACCCTAATTTCGCTGCGGTTCTTTAATCATTTTATGAATTTTCTTTTCATATTCATTTTTCTTTCCTATTTCTTTCTCTCCCTGGTTCCCAAAATTCCCTTGTTCGTATTCCTTTTGCGATTTCTGCATTTCTTCACTTCGTTTTCCTCTTTATGAATCTCCTTGATATCATATTCGATTCTGTTTCGGTTAGCAATATTCTGTTTATGAATCATTCTTGATTTCATCAACCGTTTCTGTTCAAGTTTGCGTTTTCAGTTTCTGTATCCAAGATTTCGAGATTTGCCTATGATTCTTCATTTTGCAATTTATGTTTTTGCTTCCTCTGAATTCTCGCAACTTTCGTTTTCAATTTTTGCAACTTCGATTTATGTTTGATGATCGATTTTGCTTGCGATTGCAATTCTTGCAATTTCGATTTCGATTTCGGTTTCATCATCGCTCTCTTCTTTCTCGGTCACTTTCACTGTCCAATCTCACCTAACTAATATGTAACAAACTAGTAACTATAAAACTAACTCTAACCGAATCACCTAACTAATATGTACCAGACTGGAGGAGAGTTTTGGCCTACAGTGCACAATTACACAATTTTTTTTCTCTGTGCTGACCAAGCAATTCAAGAAAGCATTAGCATGTTGCCGTGGATTTCACTTTGCTAGTGGCAGACAAGATTGTTCTCTTTGTTGCCTTCATGGCTTGTTTCTTTGGCTTCTATTGTGTCTTCATTGGTTTGTTGGTTGTTTTGATGTAATTTTCTTTTAGATTTGATATGTATTTTTCTATTGTTCATGTCAAGCTAGAAGTGTTGTGAATAACTTCTAGCTTGCGGGGGACTATTAGATATATAGCTTGGTAGTTATTGTTAGTTTGTTAGGTAATTCGGTTAGAGTTAGTTTTATAGTTACTAGTTAATTTGTTACATATTAGTTAGGTGAGATTGGATCTATATATATATATAAGGTCAAACTCTCATTGTAATCAATCACCTTTTGTATCAATTTCATTTTGATGAATATTAGAGTCTCTTAATCTTTTCTCTCTTATCTTCCATGGATACCATATCCTTCAATAAGTTCACAGAGGTATTGAAAATCAAAGTTTCAACAACAGCATCTCTTGATCCAGAGGGGGCAGTGACATTTCTACGGGCTTCGAAGCGGGATCGCTTGAGAGAAGCAGTAGCTTTGTCTCTTTCGATTTCAGCATTGCGTTCTTTAACCAGGTCTCTAGCAGGTGAAGCAACGACAATTGGTCCTACAGGGTTAGGTGGAGGATCAACAGGTAAAGCGTTACTGTGGAGGTTAGGTTGGTTGGGGTTAGCCATGAGGGTAAGGTAGTTTTCAAGGAGAAAAGATTTAAAGTCTGGAGAAATCAACCAAGAGGGTTCTCGTTATTTTTCCCTTCTTCAAACTTTATTTTCTCATTGCAAAGCTATCACAATAGCAAGATTCAAATTTTATAGCACTAGTAATTTTTTTGACGGCAAAGCTATCGCAATAGCATAGGACTAAATTTGAATATATGTAATTTGACTTTAATTTCTATTTCGGCCTGTTGTTATTTTTATGTTTTTTTGGGAAAGGTTTGTACAGGCTTTAGAGGAAATAATGGCTATTGGTGGATATAAGTTTGTACAAATATATTGCTTGTTTGTCTGCATATTGTGGATTTAAGTGTGTGGTGGAATTAATAGGCATTTTAGGCATGTCTGTAGAAGGGGCAAAGAGGAGTCAACAAGTGCAAGAAGTATGGAAATCAAGAAGCAACATATCTTAAAGATGAAGACATTATTGGTTGTATACTTAGGACTTTTGTGTAGTAGTATGAAGCTTCGTAATAGTTTTCTTATAGCAACTCCGATGCTAAATTGTTAAGGAGTGGCTTATATTGTGTAAGTGAAACAAAAATGACACTTGGGATGGAGTTGTTAATAATGGCAGATTACATGCCTAAACCAATATAAACAGTCTTGTGCAAGCCATCTTTACTGCATGTTGCTTATAACAAAATTATATAGATAAATTCTTGTTGGAGAGGTTTTTAGCCTTTGCATGATAGAACTTCATAGGTTATTATACAAATATGGCTTGTTCATAAAGTGCACTTTGCCACCTGATTACCTCTTGTGAGAATAGAACACACTATCATTTTTTTTATGCAAAGAAAAATCTATTAAAAAAGAAAGAGAAAAACAAAAAACCAAGAGGGGACCAGACCAAAACCCAAGGCCAGAAAAAAACAAGAAACAAAGTAGAGAGACCTAGGAAGGCTCCCGAAAACCAACCAAACAAAAGAAGGGAAAAAAAACAGAACAAATGCATGGTTTATAAAACTACAACAGATCAATATGAAACAGAAACTGAGCTAGCTTTGGACCTAGTGTTGTATCCAACTGCAAAACCATTTTTTTGCCTCAATTTCTTCTTTTGTTGCTTGGTCATAACCGGTTCAGAGTACCTCTCAGCAGAATCCGGAATCACAGGATCGCCAACATTATCTGTCGATTCTTCCCGAAACCTTTTTAAAATTTCCATGTCAGCTTCAACTGCCGCATTCAAGGCTGAATCGACAATCGAAACTTTGGTCTTCGGAAAGAGATTCATTGTTGCTTGAGAGTTAGAGACAACCTCATCATCTGAGATATCCTCCCAATTTTTACATAAAACAGTTGCCTCTACCGCGTAGGAAGCATCAGAATCCAGCCTAGTCGTGGGAGATTTGATGGAACAGTTTTGTGCTTCACCAAGAGCATGACCCCCAGCCATCTCTTCAGGTGTGATAACAATGCTGTCAAAACCCATGAAACGATCGGGAGCATTTTCTTCTCTCACCAAAACCACACTATTGTCTTGCAGCTTGGATGGACCAGCGTCCAAATTAGATTTCTTCCCATTATCCGTCTTTTGCCCAAACCGAAGAGATGGTTTACTATGGACGTGATTCACCTTTCGAGGCTGAATCTTGCCACCTTGAGTCATCTCCGCGTTTTTAGGTATCTTAAAATTCTGGAGAGAATGACCAATGCAGCTACAAGAGTTGCAAAACAAGGGTATACTCTCATATTCCACTCTGATGAGAAAGGAGAATCTCTCTCTTTCTACTAACAACTGATCATGCAGCTTCTCAGAGAAATCAACATCAATAAGAACTCTAGCAAAGTGACCAAAAGTCCTCTTCATAGTGGCTTCATCCAAGGCAACAAGAGCTCCTAGGCTACCACTAATCTCAAACAAAATTTTTGACCTCCAATATTCCCGGGAAAGAACATGAAGTCTAACCCAACACTGAGCATTGATTTGTTTTGCAGAAAGAGGATCAAAATCAGGTCTCCAGGAAAACAGACACAGCACACCCGGATGTAGATTACGAGATCCAAGCGACCAAACACGCCTAAAGTCATCATTGGATACAAAAGAGAATTCAAAAAATCCATTACCAAGCGAAACCAGAGACCAATCAGCAGAAATATTCCACATATTAGACAATTTCTCCTTTAATTCTTTAATCTGATAAGGTTTATCTCCTTTGGACAAAATAATTCTACCATGTAATAGATTAACGCATTCAGCAATGCTAGCCTGATATTCATCTTCAGAAATTTTAACAGCAAGAACATCCCCTTTTAAACAAGTTTTCGGCTTGTAATCGAAATCTGCAAATGATTTAGGGGTTTGAGTGATACCTTTCAGCGCGTCAGAAAAAGATTTCCTTTTAACGCCACTCACAGATCGAGCAGCATCAGAGGGCTGAGGAGCGACTGATGCATCCAATTGAACCTTGCTCACTGATTGAGCACCGTTGATTGAATCTATAGGACCACCGGATCCCATAGCAAGAGTGCTTCAAGGCACTTGCAACCTATCACCCATCGCCACCTCTGGAAATAGAAGACCATCGCGTGAGGAAGATCCTCTTGTTGATGTAGGCGCAAGGATGGCGCAAGGAGGGGGAAGATCCACCTGCGAAGAAGACGAGGGATCAAGTGGCGGATCAGCAGCGGAGCCCCATGGCAGGAGCTGCAGCAAATCATCGGACCAACAGGCCATGATGGCCACGGCGGCGCCTAGGGAAGAACCCTATTGGCACGGCGCCGCAGCAGGGAGAGTTGGGGCTGCGGCGGAGAGGAGGGGAGAGGAGCGCTAGGGAGCGCTAGGGTTTGGCGATCAGGAATCAAAACCAAGTTCCTTGAAGTAAACACTTAGAAAATGCCAATAGAACACACTATCATCCAACACTAACTTGTTGATGAATGTCCAGCGATTTTTTATCTCCTTAAAAACACTTTTTCGAACTGCACTTTTTGTTGGGAGATAAGTGAGAATAATACGACTGATAAGTTATTCACGTAGCTTGCTAAGTTTATCTTCACTTTATACATCCTTGACTTTCTTTTGAGAATTTTTATTTTTTCGTGTAGAGCTAGTAGCCGAACCAAATTCCATGTTTTTGTGTAGTAAGAAGCTTCTTTCAGTAACAAATCTTATAGCAGCTTCGATGCTAAATTGTCAAGAAGCTGCTTATCCTCTGCAAGTGCAATAAAAATAACACTTGCGATGGAGTTGTTAATAATGGTAGATTGCATGCTTAAACCAACACTAGTGCAAAAATGGGAAAAGAATTAGACATTTAAAGTCAGGCGCTCAGATGCCTGACTACATAAGTAGACACGGTGGCAAACTTGTAATTAAGAGGCAAAACTCGCGAGTTTTAAAGTCAAGCGAATACACGCCTGACTTCTAAAGTGAAAAAATAGGAAAAAAATTAGACTTTTAAAGTCATGCTATTAGACGCGTGACTACATAAGTAGACAGGTGGCAAACTTGAAATTAAGGGTGAATTTTTTTTTCTATTTTAGTCCTTTAGAAGTCAGGCAGGCACACACCTGACTTCTAAAGTACTAAAATAGAAAAAAAGAATTTCACCCTTACGCGAACCCTAGTTATCTCCACTCTCACCCTTCTCACTCTCAGAACACGAATCCTAGCTATCTCCACTCTCACCCTTCTCACTCTCAGAATCTCACTCTCAGAACACAACCCCTGCTCATTCTCACGCCGTTCTCACGCCTCACTCCTCTTCTTCACTCTCGCGCCCTAGCTTCCCTTCCTTTTCTGTTTCTCTCTGGATCCAGATTCTTCTTCTGGAACGATTCTTCTCTCGTCTTCTCCACTGAAACTGGTTCTTCTCTCGTCTTCTCCACTGAAACTGGTTCTGGATCTTGATTTTCTGCTGGTTCTCTGATGGAAACACGCTTCCTGATTCACAACGAAGCTTCGCTTCACCACGAAGCTAAGGTATAACGCTTTCTCCTTCTCTAAAATCTTCTCAGTTGCATACGGTTTGAAACCCTAGTTTCAACCACTGATTTTGCTTCATTTTGGTTGTGTTTCTAGGTGAGATCTTGCTGGATCTTGATGCCACGCACAAGGATCTGCACAACGAAGGTAGAACCACTGCCTTTTACTTCTGTTCAGTTTCAGTTTTAAGTTTGTGTGTCGAACAAAAACCCTAACTGCCTGATTCTTGTTTTCTGGGTGCAGATCTATGGAGATCTGCTTCAGAGGGTCTTCAAATAGGTAAACCACGCCTTGATCTTTCCTTTTATTGTTTGTTTGAAGTTCTGGTGAGACTTGTAGTGATTTTGACTTCTGTTTTGTTGTTTTTGGCTTCTGGATTCTGGATTCTACACTTCATAAGGCAATTAAAGGTAAAAAGGAAGCTGTAATAAGCCATCTTTTACGGAAAGGTGCAAATCCTCACGTTAAGGATAAGGTACAGATAAACTCCTTACATAACTATCATAAACTACTGATGGTATTCTGTAAGTGTATTGTGCTTAGGTGTTTATATAATTATTGAGATGGTAGGATGGAGCTACTCCACTTCATTATGCAGTTCAAGTTGGTGCGAAGCAAACTGTGAAATTATTAATCAAGTACAACGTTGATGTCAATGTTGCAGATAATGTGAGAATTGGTTTAAACACAAGCCTTTTCTATTTGTAAAGATGTTTTTCAATTTAGCTAATTGTCTATGATTTATTGACAAATAATAATCTTTCAGGAAGGTTGGAACCCATTGCACGTTGCCATTCAAAGCAGAAATAGAGATATAGCTAAAATTTTGTTAGTCAATGGTGCGGATAAGACGATAAAAAATAAGGTAATTTTGTTGGACATTCCACCAAAATGTTTAACATGTGTTATGATTCTGTTCATTCAAGCTTTCTTTGAAGACTGATTCTTTATTAGTTATATTATTCAATTCTTTTGGGCTATCCTTCTGTAGAAATCCTTCCTTCGTTTGGTTTCAAGTTTAAATTATTATAGTTAGAAGTTGTTAAAACTGGCTGCTTCCTTTCTATTATTAAGTGCTGTCTTACTAATGATTTATAAACTTGAGTTGGGTTTCATACCAGCCAATAAGGGAATACTTGTTTTTCCTTGTGGTACAACTTCATTGATTGGTTATGTTTCAGGATGGGACTTAATTCTTCTTAGCTTTCAGCCACCTCTGGGGATCTTAGGCTGATCTTTTTCAAAATGATTAAAGTTTTGATGGAATGATTCACTAATTCCTACATTTAATGATTGCTTGGATTTTTTTTGTAACATCGCTCTAAGTGACAGCAGAGTATTGTCAATTGCAGACACAGAGTGCATAGCAATTGTAGCCCCTGCTTCCCTTGCATTGTGTCTTTTGGTTTATAAAGCAGTTTTAAATCGACTTAATTGTGATTGAATTTAAATCACTGGTTCATTTATAAAATCATTTTGGAGTAAAGAAATATTCCTTTCCTCAATCAGTTTCAATACTAAGAAATTTTCACTTGTCATTGGTTTTCTTGAAAGGTAACATACTTATATATTTGTTTGTAGCAGGTGGTTGAGAGAGCTCAAGTTTTAGTGAAAAGTTTATTTACTGTTGCTGTTGAAGTTGTTTTTGAGATTCATTTAAAGGTACTTACTATTTATCACTGTAACATCATTAGTTTCAATTCAATGAATACTTGTGTCTTCTAAAATCTACCATGTTAAGTTAATTACTGCCCCACTAGAAATGTGAAAGAGTTTGACCTGTTATTTAGTAAATTTAGAGTTCTACTTGCATCAAGAATTGCATTTTCTAGGAAACTTGATTTGAATCATTTCATCATTTTATTGTGAGGCATGGAACTGGGATAGTTTGTATAAGCATGAAAGACAAAACTTGATTTGAATCATTTCATCATTTGATTTGAATCATTTCATCATTTTACTGAGAAGTTTTTATCTGGAATTTGTTCTTATCCCTTTGTTCAAAGTCTATGTTGTTAAATCAGCTAAAACACTATATGCACTCACCATATGACATAGTCAACTTTAAGGAATAATGTATCTCATCTTAGCTGCACTTCTATAGGCATTTAGTTTGTGTAAAACTCAGCACGACTTCACTTTGTTTCATTTAATATCTTTTGTTGCCTAGTATTTAAGCGGCTGGCATTTGATTATAATTTTACTAGAATGACATCATGTTGACAAAGATGATTGAAATTTAATAATTTGTTATTCTGTGGTATTAATTGTCTCATTAATGCATTTTTTTATGTACACTTCACATTACATCTGTAGGATGCCAAATATGGTACCACCACAGGTGTGTCAGCTCGTGATAGGGCAACAACAGTTTTGGCCCTTGCATCCAAAGATTCAAAGCCAAGTAATTTCAACCGCCCAGGCCATATTTTCCCACTAAAATATAGGGAAGGCGGTGTCTTGAAGAGAGCTGGACATACAGAAACTTCAGTTGACCTGGCAGTACTTCCTGGTTTGGATCCCGTGGCAATTCTGTGTGAGGTTGTGGATGATGATGATGGCTCTATGGCTAGATTACCTAAGCTTCGCCAGTTTGCAGAGCGTGAAAATTTAAAAATTATATCTATTGCTGACATGATAAGGTATGTGGTTGCATTTTGTAAAAGATACAGTAAAATTCATTTTATGCATGTTTCTTGTTTGGATTTTGCTTTCAATTACAGCTATCATAATTTAATTTCCCCATGTTGCCTGATACCATAATTTGTCTTTCAAATATTCTAATTGCATAATTAGAAATTCAACCAGTCTGGATTTATACTATGGTACGTGCTTTCAATTATAGAGGTTACTATCAGTCAATTATAATGATTGTTTATGTGGTAGGTTTGGTTTTCAAAAATTTTACATTTCACTGGATGGACTTTTCATATACTGAAACAAAAATTGAAATCTTATTTTGCTTAACTTCCAGTAAAATGTCTTGCATTGCAATCATTAAACAAATCTTTTCTTTTAAGCACAGTTAAATATTTCTGTGGTTATTTCGTTTTTATATTCTTTTATTAAACAAATCATTTTTATATTCTTTAGGAGTCCGATATTTTCCATTACTAATTAATAGTTGTAAAGGCTATTTATCAGCCTCTTTGAATTCAATCAATGAGTTTGTTTTGTGTACTCTTTGTTCCCACATGATTAATCTTTGTCAATTGAATTGTTTATGTGGATTGTTGCTGAATACATGAAGAAAAAGTGTGTTTCTTTGATGTTTGGTTGCTGATCGGCTTAAAAATATGGCCACTAATAACTAGTATACAGTGTACCTTTGAAGGCTGGAGAGGTCTCTGGTCGATTGACGCGTGCTCGAGCTGCAGGACAAGAAAATTAGAAGCAGGACAGTCCCTGATGATTATAGTTAGTAGTAGAAAGTTTGTAAAATAGAAAGTTCATTATGATAATAAATTTTCCATTGACTGATCTGATTATCTCATAGGACAAGGGTAGACCACTACCAAAGTTTGGTGAATGGGATGTCAACGATCCGGCTTCATCTTCCAAAGTGGGTATTCCTTACTAGTTCCCAAATATCCTTCAGAGGATATACTTACTGGATTTAAGTAAGAATGTTGACAAACTGGGTGCATGTATTCATATTTATTGTTAAATTTTCTTCAACCTTTTAAGGCCAGAATAATTTCAATTGAGCTACATCGATCACTTATTCTGTAGTTAAGAATATTGTTCATCTTGATCAGATTGAAAGCAACGCTCGCTTCGTAAAGTGGTTTGATGGTAGCATGCAGTTACTAATTGGGAATGAAGTTCTTGACATATCAGTGCAAGATGCACAGCATGAGCAAGAACATCTTTTCCTTAAACATGGAAAGGTAAACTTCATTATTCTCACAGCTTTGTTGATGAATTACTGTTTCCCCTGAATGGACTATGTCTACATGCATATAGGAGTCCTTCAATCACAAGGAAGGTTGGAGAGGAAAATGAAATTTATGCCATCTTCATTGTCATCAAATTCTCATCGGTTGTTGACTGCTATTGTTGACTCAAGGCATAGGAAGGTGTATAAGGTTAAAAACTGCATTACTGACATCGATCCTGAGAGGGAAAAAGAGGAAAAGGAGAAGGTATAATCAATCATATAAATGAGTCACATGCTTATTTTGTCTCTTGAATACCACTGTTCAATTTCCCTATCATTTTTACAGGCTGAAAGTCAAACAATCAGGGCTAATGTCTCTCGGAGGATGCTTTGGAAGAGGTATCATTTTGCTATGTTGATGCTTATGTCTATCATAGAAGTTGGTTTCATGTTCTTCATGCTTTCATATATTGAGAAATCTTGATGTAGTTATGTACCATAGAACTTGGTCAAATTCTTTTGCTAACTTTTTTTTTAATTTGTTCACAGATCCTTCTATTCCTAGATGTTGTCCAAGTGCATTAGCAAATATCATGAAAAAATGCTGGGACAAATATCCAGAAAAGCGTCCAGAAATGGAAGAGGATGTGAAAATGTTAGAAGCAATTGATACTAGCAAAGGAGGTGGGATGTTACCAGTATTATGTACATTATTAGTGGATCATTGTTAATCTAGGAGACATATATGTGGCACCTTGCAATTATCATTTTATACCTTGTCTATTTACTTCGTAACATTATTAGATGATGACAATCGGTGCATTGTAGTTAATTAGATCTTGTATTTATTAGTACTAAAAGTTATTATATAGTAATTTTGTACTTTTAATGAGTTTTGCTTGTTTAATGAATTTAATGCCTAGTGGAGCCAGGGTGTATATGTAGGGAGATTAAATGAGTTTGCAGCATTGTAGTTCTACTGTGAATGAGTGTGGCTTTATTATCCAAGTGGTTCTGTCTTTTAGAGGAGTCATAGATTTAAATCTGGTTTAGCTCTTGTTGTACTGATAGTTCTGCATTGTTGAGATCAGTTTGCATGAAATCAGTTTGCATTGTAAAATCATATTCATTTTGTTGAGATCAGTTTGCATGAAATCAGTTTGCAGCATTGCAGTTCTACTGTGAATGAGTGTGGCTTTATTATCAAAGTGGTTCTGTCTTTTAGAGGAGTCATAGATTTAAATCTGGTTTAGCTCTTGTTGTACTGATAGTTCTGCATTGTTGAGATCAGTTTGCATGAAATCAGTTTGCATTGTAATTTAGCTTTGGATGTATTTTGTACTTAGAGTGTAGAATTCTACTTAAAGTGATGAATTTTAGCTTTGGATGTACTTAAAATAGAATGTGATGAATTTAAGTGTAGAATTTTATCTACTGGTTTTGCTGGGAGAATGACCAAAATCGTATAACCAGGGTGTATGTAGGAGATTAAACCAAAATTTGAAAAGAAAAAAAAAACTTTTAAAGTCAGTCGCAATAATGCTTGACTTTAAAATAGACTTACGAAGTCAGGCAAGAATAAATGCTTGAGATTAAATCATACTTACGAAGTCAGGCAAGAATAAATGTTTGACTTTACATCATACTTACGAAGTCAGGCAATAATAAATGCTTGACTTTAAAAACAGACTTACGAAGTCAGGCGAAATAAATGCTTGACTTTAAAACTGACTTACGAAGTCAGGTGAAATAAATGCTTGACTTTAAATCAGACTTACGAAGTCATGCTATCGCTTGACTTTAAAACTCCTGACATACAAAGTCGACTTAATAAAAGTCAAGCGGGCGCCTGACTTTAAATCCCCTTTTCGCCTGACTTTAAATCCCTTTTTTGCACTAGTGCAACCTAAACATTCTTGTGCAAACCATCTGTACTGCGTGTTTTTTATTAAAAAAAAATATAACTAAATTCTTGTTGCAGAGTTTTTTTAGCCTTTGCAAGAGTGTTAAGTCTTTGTTGATGTTGAAGTCTTCGCAATCTCCTAAATTTCCCTTCTATTTAAGGATCCAACTGAAATTCTAGTGAGTTGATCCTACGCATAACCTATAGCATCTAGTGCTGCAACATCAGAAACAACAAACCAGGGTAAAATTATCACTAATTTACCATTGATTTAAACAATAAAAATTAAATGCAATCCCCGGCAACAACGCCAAAAATTTGTTGTGGTAGAAAAAGGTGATGTGCAAGTATACACAGTCGCAACAAGTAATAAAGAGTAAGCAGAGATCATTCCCATGAGGATGGTTGAATTTATTTCTATATTTAAATTAGTAGTTAAGCTAGTGAATTACACAAATAACAATAACAAGTTGTAGAACTATTAATGTCATCAACATAAATAAAAGTATGAAAGCAAATAAGATAAATGATGAGTAAAAATTCAGACTGAGAGTAAGTTGGAATGTCTTTCACTATGTAAATTCATAAAAATAGATTAATGATATGTCTGATGCTGTAGCAGTTGATGCGTGTCGTTCAGCCCTTTCGTAAGGGTTTTATTACAAGAGCTTATGTCTAAGCATCTAAATAGGTTTACCCTTGTATATTAAGCTCCCACAATATTCACCCTATGGACTATGCTTTCCTATGTCTAGGTTTAAGCATGAGTTATTCTAAGTGTCTTTAAAACAACCATTTACCCACATTAACCCTTGAGTTCGAATTATAAACCTGTATGACTTTATAAATGTGCTGATGTTTAGCTGATCAGTTCTAAAATAAGCATTGGAAGAAGTATTGTGCAAACGTTAAAATACTAACATTAAACATTACATTAAAATTATTAGAATATATTGTACCAAAAAAATTATTAGAATATCATTACATTGATTCAAGCATCACAACTACAAGAGAGTCAGCTCATGATGAGCAACAAACACAAGAAATAAAGCATAAATGTGATATCGAAAGCAATAAAACCGAAATCACAAGGAGCAGTGACTGAGGGCTGCTACTATACGCATATGCGGGGTATCCATTGCCATCTATGAAGCCCCGATACTCCAAAATAGGCCACGTACCCGTATCGGACACGTATCCGATACTGATACATGTCGGATACGCTCGGAAACGTATCCTGGGAAGTATCCTGAAATTTATATTTATTTTTAAATTAAAAAATACTAGATACTTACCGGATACGTGAGAGAAACGTGAGGGATACAGCGCCGTAGCAGGATACGCAAGCAGGATACAGCGCAAACACGAGACACGCAGCGGGACACGTTGAAATCTTTTTTTGAGTCTCTTTTCGTTTTTTATATATTTTATTATATTATATTTAATTATAAATAGATAATATAATATAAGAATAAAAACAAAACCCTAATTTTAAAATTGGAAGCGCTGAAAAGGGAAAATGAGTTCTTCCACGCGAACAAAACTCTTTCTCTTCCATCATTTTCAGACTCTTTCTCTTCCATTCCTGAACAACGCAAAACCTCCATAGCACCCCCCTCCTTCCACCGCGAACTACTGACGACGGTGAAGCACCGGGAACTACCAACGACCGCGACGTACTGCGAACTACCGGCGACGCACAGCAAGCTTCTTGCCACCCAGGTGCATTTTATTTCGGTTCTTTTCTATTCTCTTTTTGTTGTTCTTCTCTCTGTTGCTAATCTTCTCTATTTTTCTGTTTGATTCTGTTACTGTGTTACTCTATTTTTGTTTCTCAGTTTGTTGCTTTGTTCTGTACACTATATTTATGTTCGACTCTGGTACTATATTTTTTGTTTCTCAGTTTGTTATTGTACTTGTTCAAAAAAAAAAGTTTGTTATTGTACTTTTTGTTTCTCAGTCTGTTACTGTATTTTTTGTTGCTCTGTTACTCTGTTTTTGATTTTGTTACTGTGTTAGTGTAGTATGAAAAATGTCTCTCGTGGAAGAAAGTATTTCAAGTTCATTTGCTTCAAAGGAACCTCAAAATGACCATGCTCCCACTTTGGAAATTTGTTAAGATATTATCGAAGAAAGAGGAAGGCGGTGGCAACAAGGTTTGATCTTGCAACTTTTGTGAAAAAGTGGTGAAGGGTTCATATTCTAGAGTGAAAGCACACTTATTCAAAACACCCAATAGTGGGGTTGCTGTTTGTTCTAAGGTCAGTGATGATATCTTGGCTGACTTAAATCGAATTTGCGAAGAGGCTCAAAATAGATTAAAACCTAAAAATGTTCCGTTGCCTACTGAAAAATTGTGTCCAATACCCCTAATAATACCACAAAAGAGAAGAAGGGGTGGTATAGAAAATGCTTTTAATTTAGATGATAGGAATCATCTTAGAGCAATGATACACTACAAAAAAATTTCCCATTACCGAGGGATTTTTCCCTCGCTAAATGCCCCAAATCCGTCGCTAATTCCCATTAGCGAGGGAATTAGCGACGGAATCAGTCCCTCGCTAAATTGCTCCTCGCTAGTGGGAATTAGCGAGGGAATTTGAATCCCTCACTAATTAGCGAGGGAATATTCCGTCGCTATTTCCCTCGCTAATTAGCGAGAGAATATTCCGTCGCTAAGTCTGACAGCCACGTTTTTTTATATCAGCCTATTTTTTTATATAGTTATTATTATTATTATTATTATTATTATTATTATTATTATTATTATTATTATTATGGTGGTGGTGGTGGTGGGGAAGGGTATTAGGGTAGAGAGAGAGGGAGAGAGAGAGAGAGAGAGAGAAATGAGCTATGTGGTGGTGGTGAAGGGTATTATGGTATAGAGAGAAGGAGAATAATAAGGGAGAAGGAGAGAAAGAGAGAGAGAAACGAGTGGTGGTGGTGGTGTGAAGGGTATTAGGGTAGAGAGAGAAGATAGAGTGAGAGAAGAGTGTGAGGAGGTGGTGGTGTTGGTGTGGTGGTGGAAGAGTGAAGAGAGAAGAAGAGTGTGAGAGGAGGTGGTGGTGTGGTGGTGGAAGAGTGAAGAGAGAAGAAGAGTGTGAGGAGAGTAGGAGAGAAGAGTGTGTGTGAGAGGATAAATAAGCTGAAAAGTCAAAAATTTAGCGAGGGAATTAGCGAAGGACTGACAATTCTGTCGCTAAACACCTGCACGAAGTCCTATCATCTGAAAACTGTTAGAAATTAGCGAGGGAATTAGTGAGGGACTGACAATCCCGTCGCTAAACACCTGCACGAAGTCCTATCATCTGAAAACCGGCAGAAATTAGCAAGGGAATTAGTGAGGGACTGAAAAATCAGTCGCTAATTAGCAATGGACCTAAAAATCCGTCGCTAATGACAGAATTAGCGAGGGACTAAAAATTCCCTCGCTAATAAGCTTTTTTTGGTAGTGATAGCAAGTGTCTCAAAAGAGGAATAAGTGTCTCAAAAGATATTTTGATGACCCTGAGGAGAGAACAAAAGTTTGTCTAGAATTCTCTGATTTCTCATCTTGTGGTGGTGTGATTTTTCTTCTTCCGATTCAATTGAAGATAGATGCAAATTGGATGCAAAAACATGGTGGGCGATGCATGGATCTTCTACCCCTTTACTCCAAAAGCTTGCACTAAAACTTCTTGTGCATCGTTCTTCTTCCTCATGTTGCGAGAGAAATTGGAGTACTTACTCTTTTATACATTCTTTGAAGAGAAATAAAATGGATCCAAAAAGGGCACAAGATTTGGTTTATGTGCACACCAATCTTCGTCTTTTGTCTAGGAAAGATGAAATATATGGTAAAAGAGAGACAAAGATGTGGGACATTAGTGGAGATGCACATGATCCATTTGATGGTGTTGGAATTGAATTAGCAGAGATGTCTCTTGATGAACCAGAGTTGGAAGCTATGTTTTTTTTTATGATGGAAATGGAGGAGAGGAGAATGACACAGTTAGTGTTAACTGTTAAGTAGTGAATAGTAGGCACTAGGCAGTTCTATAGAGCCTAAACTTCTTTTGGATATGACTTATGATGTTGTTTTTTTCTATATTTTAATTTGGTTAGTAAACAGTATATCTTTTCTGACATGTTCATAGGAGGAAGAATATATTTTAAAATGGGTGGGGGAAAGACATTTAACTATGCTTACTTATTTTGATCACAAATATCTTTTTTGTAAATGTGATCATACCTATTGAATATTATGAGAAATTGTCAATTAGTAAAGTGAAGTATCTTTAGTTATGTTTTATATTTTTAAATTTTAATTTAATTTTTTATTGAAGTATCGTTGCCGTATCGTATCTTGATTTTCAAGTTTTTCCCAGATCCGCATATCGTGTCGTATCTTATCCCGTATCCGGGCTTCATAGATTGCGATCCCTTTATAAAACACATGAACTCTTTATCAGTACACCATTGGAGTGGATATGGCTTTTTGCGAACACCCATCAGGAACTAAATTAAAACACTTTTATAAAAAAACCATTATAATTAAAGACTATGTTGAGATTTTGTAAAATTTTAAAGACTAAATTAACTGAGATTCGAAAAAAGACCATTACAATTACAAGCACCAATTGGGTAAGTCTCCAGGGTTTTTTAAACAAGACAAAATCCTTTAAAATACTCAAATATATCAATGAAAAAGGTGACATGGGAAGAAATTTATTTTGATTATAATGAATCATAATTACAAAGACGTAACCCAATTTTTTATAGAAATAACTTATAATAAAAGATATGCTATTATTAGGATGTTGGGGATTGAAAGCACCAGCCATGTGACAAGTCTCTGCAGATCAGCTGGTTGTGTTTATGTAAGCTGTAACACGCAAAAAAAAGATCCAGTTATAGCATGTGGAGTGTACTCTAAGCCATACTACACAATACACATAGTTCCAATTTCCAAACCCAAAACACCAATACAATTCTTTCCTATTCTTGCTGTAGTGTCTGCCACACCTCTGCCCCTATCACCACAGCTATCTTTAATCCAAAGCCAGTAGTGTTACGTTCACAAGCAAAAGCGTTGCTATTTGCTAAAATATTTTATGCACAGTACACAATGATGGTTAACTTAGCATGCACCAGCTTATCTAAAAAAACTAAGCATGCACCAAATTAATTTGTGAGTAACATCAAGCTTAGCTCGTATGGGATTAAATTGTTGTCATTAATTGTAACCGAAAAATTGTTATACAAGCTTAGCTCGTATGGGATTAAATTAGTAAACTTATCAATAACATGTGACATAAGTGGTAGATACTTGAGTCTCTTAACCATTTGATTCTGAGTTCGATCTCTGGCCGGTGTGTATGGAAAAACATTTGCTGTAAAAACTTGAATTGCACCGACCGGTCAAATAGGATTGACCAAGAATCGATACTATGGTCGATCCAAGTAACTAGTTGAAACTTGGAACGGACATGCCACTAATCCAGTGACCTAATCGGTCAAACCAATGGCTCGAACTAGTTTTACCCAGTTAATGTTGCATTATTTTTTATTTTTTATTAGAAAAATGCGTCGTTTTTCCTATTGTAAAGGTGTTTATGTAAAAATAATTTGTTTTTTTGACAAATGTAAAAACAAAGTTGAAAACAGCTTCATTTTGTCTATTGTGAGGGTTTTTACTTTTAAGGTATGGTAAGATTTTTTTTAATTTTTTTTGGCTAAATAGCACTTTTTGTCATTTATCCTTGCTCTAGGTTTCATTTTGGCCCTTTATCTTTTTTGGGTCCGTTTTGGTCCCTCATCTTTCATTTTCGTTTCATTTTGGTCCCTGCCGCCAGTTTAAGCTAACGGACGCCACGCTGGTAGTTAACTGCTGACGTGGCGTCTTAAATTCATTAAATGGGTGGCAAAAATATATTATTTAATTCCAAAACATTTTACACATAAGCAATTTCTTTTTTTAAAATTTAAATAAACAAAACATAAATAAACAAATAACTAAACACTTAAAATGAAAATTGAATAACAGGCAAGAACATTACCCCTTCAAAACCCCAGATCTGATAGAAACCAGATCTAGAACATTTAACCAGATCTGGTCTTTATCTTCCATTTGGTCCTTTAAACACAAACCCAGTGTATTGCAGAAACCATTTTGGTCATTCAAACCCAGTGTATTGCAGAAACCCAAGAAACCCATGAACACAAACCAGTTTTGATTTTGTTTTTAGATTTCGTTTCTAAATCTGAGAAAAATCGTTTCTTAAAAATCGAATCTGAGAAAATTCATTTCTAGGAAAAAACGAATTTGAGGAGAATGAAAACGATTAAATCTGAGAAAAATCAAATCTGAACGAAATCAAATCTGAACAAAATCGAATTTGAACGAAATCATTCTTGCATTTTTCCAGATCTAACGAAAAAGATCCTTGCATTTTTTCAGATCTGAACGAAGTCGATTCTTGCATTTTTTCAGTTCTGAATGAAATCGATTCTTGCATTTTCCTGCAAGTTCCTTATGAACGAAATCGATTCCTGCAAATTCCTTATGAACGAAATCGATTCCTGCAAATTCCCGCATTTTCGATTGTGTTTTTTATTTTATTTTAATTGTTTGTTTCATTTTAGGTAAATGTTTTATTGTTTGTTTCAATTTAGTGTTTTTTAGTTTTGATTTAATTTGGTTTTTCTGATTTGTTTTAATTTTAAAATCTGATGTGTAAATGTGTAAAAGCCACATTAATTATTGAATGCTACGTCATTTAATGAATTTAAGACGTCACGTCAACAGTTATTTGCCAGCGTGGCATCCGTTAACAAAAACAAAAATGAAAGATGAGGGACCAAAACGGACCAAAAAAAAAGATAAATAACCAAAGTGAAACCTAAAACAAAGATAAATGACCAAAAGTGCTATTTAGCCAAATTTTGTTAACTTTGTAATTAATACGTACTATAATATTTTTTTGTGATATTTTTAAATTATGACGGTCATGCAATCTAAATAGTGATTGTCTGACCACCTTGATTGGGTCAATGACGAATCCGAGTTTAATAACACATGTATCTAAAAAAATTGTTAGTATAAAGGCAAAAAATAATATATAATATTTTTAATCTCGCAACGTAAAAATACAACTCCAAAATCTAATATGTTTTGTGTAAATTTATGTGCTTAGTGTTAGAAAAAATGTACATATTAGAAGATAAAGAGAAGAAATAATTGCAAACTTATTCTCTTTTTTATCTCTTATAAATTTCAACATCTATTTTTTTAAAAAATAGTCTTATGCGCACAACACTAACCAAATTATTTAAACAAAAAATTATATTTATGAATACAATTGGACTAAAAAACCCTAAGCTGCATCCATCATCCAGAGAAAATGCTAATTAATAAATCTAAATACTTTAATCCTCGTGATTCATCAAACTTAGTAAATTTTTTTTGTTACCATGTTATTGGTGTCTAGTTTCTACTGGCTTTGTGTCACACCCTAATATTTCTAACAAGTAGAAATACTAAAATGCACAACTTGGTATACATCAGAGTAAAATTCTTGTATTTGGATATTGAACAAAATTAAAAACTTGATATAACTCATCAAGTAATCAATCTTAATCCCTATTATTCAATATCAAGTACAACAATAGCAGAAACGATTTACAACTTCTAATACATGTACAAGTCATAACATCGAAATTACATTAAAACTAGGAGAAACAAAATGAAGACAAAAGCTAAGTCTTCGGGTTCTCCATAAGGCCTCATCTAACCATGGTTTCTCGCTTTGTTTTTTCCCTACGTATCTGAAAAACATCAACATATAAAGGGTGAGATTACAGATCTTAGTGAGTCCTATCGAGACCCCTTACTAACTCTCTCGGTTCATTTATTCCTTCTCCTTTAATCGTAGTCCATATAGGTCCTACGTGCATATATCTTTTCCTTTCATGCCATAGTACATCTTCGATAATGACCACGCCTTTACCGTCGAACCTCTCCACTAGTTTACACTAACTTCAAACCTCTGAGGCCTAGGTTCTGGGCTCATGACTTCCCCTCCCCTAGTATACTCTACTGGGTCGTCACCCATCCTTTTGATATAATTTATATATCCACCCACTTTGGGCCGTCTTTTATATAATACTCGCATTGGGCCGTCTCCTGTATTCGATAAAATTTATATATTTAAACCTCAACAGTCTTTGATGAAAATATTTATTCATCCCTTTTCATTACATGTCATTCATGTTAATACATAAACATAAATTTGATCGAACATATAGTTCCATAACCTTAAACATAAGCCATGTCCTCTCGCGTATACTACTTTATGGTGTTTGAAACAATTATGACTTCCAAAAACAATTCATTTTAAACCTTGCAATCATGTTCAAAAACAGAGTATCAATTGTTCCATAACATGAGGGATGGTTGGGAAGAAGATTAGAAGAGGTTTAGAATCGAAAGGAGCGACGAAACTAATTTTGGTAACCGGGAACAGAAAAACTGGCACGACCCGTGCCATACCTAGCACGACTCGTGCTGCCTGGAAATGTAATTCCAGTCAACCAGTAAGGTTGGCACGACCCGTGCTAAGGGTAGCAGGACCCGTGCAGCCTGTAGCAAAATCACAAATCGCTTATTTCGTTCCGTTTCGCTTTTCCTATCGCGTCCAACCCATAACCCAATCTTAATCCAACTTCAAAACAGTCATTCAATACATAATAACAGTCCACATAATTCATGTATCAATCAACACACAACCAATATATCAATCAATCAACATTCATATCGTCAATCAATCAACCTTATAGTTCCTCATTCGAAACATAATTCTCGTAAAACGGTTTTGACTCGAAAAACGCACGACTGAACACAAAACAGAACATGCAACAATATTTCGACACAAAATTCCGAAGCGAGTATAGAACAATCGCACGGAACCACATGAACAATCCCCGTACTCGAATTTCTTGCTTCCACGAACATCAAATCGACCTCTTATGGATCCCCAAATGTGTCCAGTTACTGAAGCTTCCCCAAATGCATCTCGAATCAACAATGTAATCCCCCTTTCTACTCCGATCTAACCCCAACTTCTAGCACGCATCAACTAACTCCAAAGATCGGTTTGGGCAGCGTCTGTGAGCTGTTTTGCAACAAACATAACTAATTCGATTCTTAACCAAAATCTATCAAACCAATGCCTAATGTGTAGATAATTTTGTCTACTTTCATATGGTTCAAGTCCAACAATGATATGATGAGTATTCACGGAGATATGGCTAAAACACTGTGACTGATTCAAAATCATTACTATTACACAAGTAAAACTTGTAAATCATTTTTCTCCCACGATACTCAGTCAAATTAAGTGGTTCTTGTGCCTAAACTGAAGGGTTTCGTGTCTAGTTTCTAATGAATCAAAAATGAACTTCGAATGATATCTGTGTAGTGAGATACAGAGCAAATACCCGAGACTGTCCAAAACAGTTTCTACAGAATTTGTTGTAAATAGATATCTTCAACTCCACCACCAAGAATCACAAACTTAAGCCCCAAAAATCCCACCTTTGCTGCTTGTATTTCAACAACAGCTACTGTGACTCTAAGTTCAAGCAGTCAATCCCACATGCAAGCTCCCGAAATTCGCATGCAACCTGAAATCAGTCCCCTTGTGAAGTTTAGTGGCGATGAACTCAAGCTAGTTACGTTTTCGGTTTTAGGACTCCACAAACAGCTCTTACCTTTCTGAAAGACCCTAGAAACTTCATCTTGGCTACTCCCTAGACTTGTTTCCAGTTCTAGTCTTGACATGCAAAGCTACCACAACTCCTAGACTTCATTTTTACTCACATGCTACTCACAATCAAACCCCAAACATCCCAATCTTTGAGTGTTTCGAAAATGAAGGTGAAGAGGAAGTAAAATGAGACAATACTCTCTTTAATTTTTAGGAAATGAGTGAGATGGAGGTGTGAAAACTGATTTTGAGAAGAGTGATGGTGAGGGTTATATTGGAGCTCTCCTCTTCTTTCTTTCTTTCCTCTCTCACGGTTCTCTCTCTCTCTCTCTCTCTCTCTCTCTCTCTCTCTCTCTCTCTCTCTCTCTCTCTCTCTCTCTCTATATATATATATATATATATATATATATATATATATATCTTGTTCTAATTTTTGAAACCTGGTTTTTCTATCTCAAAGTGTGTGGGTGTTGGTGTGGTGTGAGTTGTGAGTGATGTGGGAGTGAGGAGAGTTAGCTAATAGGGTCAGCTGAGGGTAAATTAAAATAGGGTGAATTCCCTAAATTGCCCTTATACTATTAGCACCACACCTATTTGCTCCTACACTACCCAATCTTAATAAATCTAACCCACAATTCACACAATTTAACCATTTATAGAAATCAATCCTCTATCCTAACATACCCAATCAATTAGATTAGTAATCAATGGAACAAAGTTAACTACTAATCTCAAATCTTGAGATTAGTCAAATTTGGGGATTTTACACTTTGCTGGTGACTAATCTACGCCGGGGAACCTGGCTGACCACGAGTTTCCGACTTTGCCGGCCCGTGTGGTTGTCCCCTCCCAACAGAGTTTTTGCCACACCTAAGATTCAAATTCGAACCCGAGACCTTGGGGTGAGATCTAAGTCCAGTTACCACTTAGACCAACCATTGGTGAAAAAAAAAATGGAACAATACAGAGAAGATTAGCATGGCCCCCGCACAAGGATGACACGCACAAATCACGAAATGGTAGAAAAAATTAAAATTATGTTAATATGTTACTCATATATAAATATTTTTTCGGATATTCCCTTGCATGATTGTTATTTCCTTTTTTCATATATAAAATTTTAACAATAATAATACAGTTTGTGTTATCACCTCGGAGAAATTATTTAAACATATCGTGCTAAGGACTTCACAAAAAAAAGGTTGTCCACATGCACATGTACGTGACATATGTTTTTTTTAGAGCAGACACTTGTGTAAGAAAATTGTTAAAATTGCAATAATAAATATTCTTTTTACAAGATTAAACATATCAATTCATTTTTTTAGGATGTTATTAATCACTGATGTCATTTGTGTCCTATTATATGCTGCCATTATATATATATATATATATATATATGGATTGATCTTAAATTGACACCGCATTTTGTTTCTTGAATTCTTTCATGGTAATGTGGCAATTTCTGCGATCCATTCGTCGATGCCCCTCTTAATAAGACTTGCGGTACCTCTTCCTTAAATCCGGGACATAAAAAAGTAAGATGAAATCATATATATTTTTCTGAGGGTCCAAACATATACTTTTTTTTTACACTGGTCCAAACATATACTTCTTTTTTTAGCACAAAGTATTTAGTGCATTTGATTGAAAATCAAATCGATAATACATGGGATACTAGAAAATTCTTGAGGACTAGCTATCAATAAACCAAATCAATAAACCAAACATATACTTGGTTCCATAAAAATAGTATATTTTCATGGATGTTGTATTTTTGTCCATTTAACAGTTCAATTTATAGTCAAAAATTTTTTTTAATGACAAATATTTGTATGTTATATGTTATGTTATTTTGTTGAGTTTAAACTTCAAATTTTGTCATGCTTAATTCAGTAAGACTGTTGTAATGAGTTTGGATACCCCTTATAAAAAAAACTTTGTAAATGTTTCTTAGTTTACTGAGGTACTTCCATACTTCTAATAAAAAATGCTAATGTGTCACATATTGACACATAATTTCGCCTCACCGGCATGTTAATTTGCTTAAAAACTTTATAGCATTTTGGATAAATTGAACGACAATATAATGATCAATTGTAGAATTGTAAGAATTAGAAGATGACTCAATTTTTCAGTTAGAATATATATGTAGGATTGAATCGACACAATTGCATTAATACCCAAAGTAGCTCAATTAAAATATATATGAGACACTAAAATTGAAAAATCTCCATGTGTGTAGGACCAGAAAGTATGAGACTTCGTAATTTTTGTCAAAAAAAACACTTACTTCGTAATATATACTTTTTTATTACTTAGTAATATATACTTTTTTATTGGTTGAAATCAAAATTGATTCCTAAAAATCACGTAGCTTCAACAAATAGAAAAAACATTTTTTTTTACCAAATAGAAAAAAAAGTTAAAGATGGTGTTACTGGTACTTATGAATGCTACTCTCCGGATTCCTCTATATATACTTGTTGTTTTAGAAAAATAATTTTTTTATTTTATTTATCATTTTGATATTTATATATATATATATATATATATATATATATATATATATATGTGAATACCAATTATTTGTTTCTCAATTAGACCATGATCATTTGTTGTATAGAAAGAAATTAATAAATAAGATTGATGATAAATGATCAAAGATGCCGTAAAAAAGCCAACAAATATTATAAAAAAAGAAAATTTATTAGTTTCCTTTGTTTATACATGATAATCTTAAAAGACAAAAGACAATGTTTTTTAAAAACATCTTAAAAGGAGAATATATTTATTTCTCTTTACTCGTTTTTTGATGTTATTTCTTACAGACAAATAAAATCAATAAATTTAGTTTGTTTTTAATAAAATTATTAGTTTTACTTATGATATCATTGATTATTTTTTCTTATCAAATTTGAATCATTCTTAATATTTTATACGGTCAATTTAATCGATACACAGAACTTAGTTGATCCCTCGTTTTACAAGACACTGTGTATTATAGAGTATTGCTATTTGTTATGAGAAATTTTTGCAAAAAAGAGAAGAATGCATAAAAATAGGGCATTTGACTTGCTAACAATACATGGGAGAATGAGTAGTTACAATTTGTAAGTATTTTCTATATTGCCCATGTCATTTTTTATTTCTTCCAAACATCTCTCATAACATCTAGCATTTTCCTATTATATATATATATATATATATATATATATATATATATATATATATATTATATTCACCAACAATGGTTGTGTTGAGTGTTAACCCGATTCAAATTTAACTGTAAGGTTTTGGGTTCAAATTTTGGGTGTGCTAAAAACTCTCTTGAGAGAGAATGGGAGAACCACACAGACCGGCAAAATTAGATATATATGTAACCATTCAAGATCTCTGGCGTACGTAGATTAGTTACTCGCAAAACCGGTGAATTTTTATACGCACCAATAATACCGTAACCAAATTATTATATTATATTTAACGTAAAAAAAAGAAAGAAAATCAGAAAAGTTAAAAGTGGCTCTCCTTTTCCCATAGATGCGTTACCTGCAACTCACCATTATTTAAGTCAACCCTTCTGTCTCTCTATCCATGTCACTCACATTTTATATTCTCTACTTCCTTGTTCCTATTTCTCTCCGCAACATTTCCCTTCATATATTATCTCTCTAACATTTCTCTCTCTCTCTCTCTCTCTCTCTCTCTCTCTCTCGCCATGGCTCTAGATCACAAAGAGCCACACCAACAACAACCCTCCTCAACTCCTCTCCAAGCAACCATCTGGCCATGGAAGCCTCGCCGCCGCGTCTCCCTCTTCCGGCGGCGTAAGGTGCAGACGGTGAGGCTAGGTGGCAAGAAACCACGGCGGCGATTTCTTAACGGGCTAGTAAAAATCTTTAGAAGGATGCGTGTAAGGTGGTTAAAGTTACAGTATATTCGTATATTGAAACGTCTTAAGGAACATTATCGAAACATTTTGAAGGATCTTATTGAAGCTGGTGCTACTATTGAAACTTTTCAGCAACGCCTTTTTATGGAAAGCACTTTTGCTATCCCTGTTGGTCTTAACTTATCTAGTTATCCTTCTCGTTTTGGATCTGATTACCCTCGAACCCTTTTCATGTAAATTATGTTTTTTATATTTTCTGTTCTCTCTCTTTATGTATGTATATTAGAAGATGAAGGAAATTCAAGTTTCTTCGTATCTTTCCATTTTGTATTATAATCTCTTGGAAATTTCACTTTTCCTCCCTTTATCTTCTTTCCTTGTGATTTTTTTAATGAGCTTCTAAGGGAGTTGTTAATTAATTGGCACTCCTTTTCATATCCTCCACGATCCTCTCTTGATTTTTTATTTCTTTTACTAATTTTTTTGACAGCATTTCTCTTAATAATTTTTTGGATACAAGAATGCAAAAAGAAAGAAAAAAACAGAGAGAGAAGGAAACACAAACTACATCTTCAAGAATTAAATACCAGTAGCATCAAGTCAGTAACTAATAGCCAACCAAAGATTGACACTCATAAAATTACATGCATGGCCGTAGAAATGTATGTTTGGTTATGGGCATTGATTTTGCTAATAAGTGAGTTGAGATTTATGTTTTGTGGGGTTCGTTAGAGTTCTCTATTATTGTTTTGTTTTGACTTTACTTTTTTTGGCAAGGGTATTTGTCTAGTATCCTTTTGGTCTATTTTCTGTCTTTTTTTTTCTTTTTTAATAAAACAAGGGGGAAGTGGGGAAGTTTTGTTTTTCCTTCTCGACGTTGTTTTACAACAAAAGGATTTCACAAAAAAAAGAGTTGAGAGATTTACTCCTTTATCTCAATTTAACTGTCCTATTTGTCATTTTTCTCCGTCTCAAATTATTTGTCATTTTAAAAAATCAATACAACATTTATAGTTTTTTTTCCAATAATACCCTCGTTACTCTTTACTTTTTAAAAGTGGGATTGCTTTAACCAAGAAATAAAAAAGTGAAGTAATGATACTAACATCCGGGTATTTTTACCATATTTTTTAACTATATAAAAGTTAAAATATCTAATCATTTTCTTAAGATCGGTGTATAACCTTAAACAACAGTTAAATTGAGACGGAAGGAGTATGTTTGAATAAATTGAAAGAAAAAAAGTAATTTTATTAATTCTTATTGCTTGAAAAGTTTGAATCAAAATTGCTTTTTAAGTATAAAATTGAAGATATATGATATCTCACAAATTTTAAAAAAGTAACAGGAGACCTTCAAGGGTGCACTACGCCACTAGCATTTCCTTTTGGAGAAGCCTTTTGGAGTACGGTACCTCCGTGTTCAAATTGAAGGGGCTGTTGTTGATTCACTATTTTTCAAGAAGCCAAATAAGGCTCTTTCGGGTGATACTGTTCTTATGGATGTGTTTAGCACGGTCTGTATTTTCATGATATCTCAATGCAGTGTTTTAAAAACTCGCTCAGCCCGGCCGGTCGGACCGGTCGAACTGGGAACTGGGGGGGTAACCGAGCCTGGCACGGTTTTGGATCGGCCATGCAGCAAACCGGTGGGAACCGGTGTGACTCGGCCGGTTTTTGGAAAAACCGGTGACCCGGCTTGAACCGGACCGGGTTGTGCATTTTGTTTTTTTTTTGTTTTTTTTTTTATCAAATCTTTGAACTGTAATTGGGAGGGGGGCCGCGCGAACGCAGGCCCCCACTAGTGATTGCCATCTAGGTAAGTATGTTTCCCATTGACACATGCCTTGCTTTTATATCTCATTCTCCTCCCTGTTCCTTTCATTCTATCCGATGTGGGACTATTTGTAAACTACTTAAAACAAAAGAGACTTAAAAAACCCTCAACAAAATGCCATTAGTGGGGTTTGAACCCTTGACCTGTTGAAAGCAAATGCTGAGCGCTACCATGAGGCTACAAATCTTATTTAGGATATTATTCATTTCAAATATATATAATTGGTACCTATTTTCCAAAAAGTCAAGTACGCTCATCCTCATGGCATTAACTTGTAATATTAATATTATGTTTCAACAAACTTATTTAATATTAAGTTTTTTTTAAAGATTTATTTAATATTAAGTTGTTAACTTATGAAATTTGTTCTAAATATTTATTGAAGCATGATATGAACTTTAAAATTTATTTAATATATACCAAGCAAATAAAAATAAAATAGGCATGGTGTGTAATTTTAGCAAATTAAGTTTTACAAGTAAGAAATATATAGGTCCTGAAAATTTGGGAATTTTTTATATTTTAGTAGATATAAAATAAACATTGTTATTAATTTTACAGGGACGAAATTTATATTATATACTATATAGGTATTGAAAATTCTCGAAATAGAGACCGGGTCCGAGTCATCCGGTCCCGGTTTTGGTCATGCGGTTCAACTGTCGACCCCTCGATCCGACCATTGACTCAGTGACCCGGTACCTTCACCGAGTCGGTCACCGGTCCGAGTTTTAAAACATTGTCTCAATGTCGTTAGGGTATTCTTTATAGCCTTACTTTCTTCCTTTTTCGGGTGAGGAGTGTTTAGTAGCAATGTTTTTAAAACCGGACCGGAGATCGAACCGGCGAGACCTCCGGTTCATGGTTCAATCGGTTCAACCATGGTTGAACCGGATAAGTAATTTATTAAATAAAAATAAAAAATATTAAATTTTGGAGAAAAAAGTAAATTTAAAAATAAAAAATTGCATTTCGGGCGGTTCAAACCGGTTCAACCCGGTTCGGTTCCCGGTTCTTTTCCGGTTCAAAGCGGTTCTTGGCGGTTCAATCCGGTTCTCGGCGGTTCTTTGGCCTGCGGTTCAAATGGGGTTGAACCAACCGGCCAGGGGTCCGGTTCCCGGTTCAACCGGTTGAACTGGCTGGTCCGGTCCGGTTTTTAAAACCTTGTTTAGTAGGCCTCCTCCAAACACTTTTTTTATGATTGGTTGAAATTCACATAGGTCTCACTAATTTAGTAGGACATAGCATAATTAACCTATTCCCCTGTGTATTAGTAGGTTAGCTTAGTTTACTAGCTTTTTTTTTTTTACTAAAAAAATTATATTCATTCATTCAAATTGAGAGATTAGATTGATGATGATACAAATTCAGCATTGCTAAAAACATAGAGGATGAATGTCCGAACAAACTCACAACACCCAAGTTAATTGCGTAAAACGGCTTAATGCCTACGAATGTGACAAAATAAAAGTCACCGGAATTCCTATGCTTCCGGATCTGTAACTTTGAGGCCCTAGTTATTGGTTGAATCTGAAATTGATCGAAGTTGATTTGTCGATCTGAACCAAATGAACACCGCAACAAGACGAGAAATCCAAACGAACACCGCAACAAGACGAGAATTCAAACACGCCACACCAAGACGACGAACAAAAATAACACCGCACTCAGACGACGAATCAAAACAATACGAAATAAAAGGTAGATCTATGTGGTAACCACTTATTTAGATAAAAAGACGGGAAACAAACAATTTAGAGAGGTGATTCTATGCCAAAAACTGACCTTAAACCACCCCTTCTAGTAGGTGAACAAGAAAGAAGAAAAGAGTAGCGAAAAAATTGAGAGACGGCTAGGTTTAGAGAGAAACAGTTTGCTAGCTTTTATTATCAACTAGTAGGGTACTCGTGCATACGCACGAGTATTGTCGTGTTTTTTTTTTATGAATGAACTTATTAGACAGTATTCAAATAGTCTGAACATTATCTCGTGAAAATAAAGACAAATTTAAAGTAGATTTTTTTTTTGCTCAAACAAATTTAAAGTGGATAAAAAAGGAGTTTCAAATAAAAAATAGATAAATGTTAAAATCTATAAATGTAAAAGTATCATTTAAAAATAATATGTGCATTTATCCCCGTGTTTTTTTATATATCAGTGCAGCTATCTCGTGTTTTTATATATATCATTGCAGTTATCCCTGTATTTTTTTTATATATCAGTGCAGTTATCCTGTGTTGTTTTTTTTACTTTTATTTCTTTTTTTATTACCATTTTATTGGAATTTTTTTTATGTATCAATGCAGTTATCTCATAGTTTCAATTGATTATTTGAGTTGATTATAGTAGATTATAATAGATAGTAAAAGATAGATAGTAGATTATCAATAAGAAATATTTATCCCGTGTTTTTTATATATCAGTGACAATTATTTGTCCTTTTTTAGGTATTAGTGACAAATGTTAGTCACGTGTGTTTTAAATATTAATCAGTGTAAATAGTCATTAAGTCTTCTTGTTTTTTTAGATAGTAGGTTTATATTAGTTTTCAAAAATTATAATTATCAATGACAAATATTAATCCCGTGTTTTTTTATATATCACTGCAGTTATCCCGTATTTTTTTTATATATCTGTGCAGTTATTCCCGTAGTTTCAATTGCTTATTTTAATTGATTAGTATATTATAGTAGATAGTAAAAGTTAGATAGTAGATTATCAATAAGAAATATTTGTTTTAAATATTAATTGGTTGTTTAAATAGTCATTAAGTCTTCTTGTTTTTTAGATAGTGTAGGTTTGTAGTAGTCTTCAAAAATTTTAATTATCAATGACAAATATTAATCTCGTGTTTTTTTATATATCAGTCCCATGTTTTTTTATATATTATTGTAGTTATCTCGTAGTTTCAATTGATTTTTTTAGTTGATTAGTAAATTATAGTAGATAATAGTAGATAATAAAATAGAGATAGTAGATTATCAATAAGAAATATTTATTTTAAATATCAATCAGTAGTGTAAATAGTCATTAAATCTTCTTGTTTTTTAGATAGTAGGTTTATAGTAGTCTTCCAAAAAATTAATTATCAATAACAAATATTAATTCTGGTGTTTTTTATATATCAGTGCAGTTATCCCGTGTTTTTTTATATATCATTGCAGTTATCACGTAGTTTCAATTGATTATTTTAGTTGATTATTAGAATATATTAGATAGTAAAAGATAGATAGTAAATTATCAATAAGATGTGATAGTAGATTATCAATAAGAGTGTAAAAAGATTTTGGAGAGAAAAATTAAAATTTTAAGGTGATAGTTTTTTTTTTTTTAGTGTGACTCATTTACATTTTTATAGGTAATTTTAGTAAAGTAGTGTTTGTCTAAATTTAAAAGTTTAGTTAAAAAAACTAAAGTGAAGTGATAAGAGAAAGAGAATAATTGTTTTTGGGAAAGTAAAAGCAAAGTAAAAAGAAAAAAACCAAGTGGGTGTGGCACAAATGGTAATTTGGTTGGGCCCCTTAAGCATTTGGTCAGGGGTTCGATCCCTGGCCGGTGTGTATGGAAAGACATCGCTTGGGAGAGGTCGGCCCTTAAATGAACTCCAGTACCTCGAGAGATTAGTCTCCACAGTCGCCGTGGAGGTTACCCGGGTTTATCCAAAACAGTAAAAAGAAAAAAGGAAGAAAGAGAGTGTAAGAGAAAAGTGAAAAGGAGGAAAGAGAGTGTAAAAGAAAATTGAAAAGGAGGAAAGAGAGTGTAAGAAAAAAGAGAAAAAAATGGAAGAAAGAGAGTGTAAGAAGAAAAAGAAAGAAAGAAAGAAAATGTAATGACATTTTTACCTTTAAATTAGATATTATCTTTTTAATAAAATATTTAAATTAGTAATTTCATAAAATATTTGTTTGTATAAATAGATATTAGATTCTATTGAAACCTTGAATCAATACAATACCCAACTTTTGCCATTTACACTTTCTAGTACCTATAAATTTACCTTAAATTAGATATTATCTTATTAATAAAATATTTAAATTAGTAATTTCATAAAATATTTGTTTGTATAAATAGATATTAGATTCTATTGAAACCTTGAATCAATACAATACCCAACTTTTGCCATTTACACTTTCTAGTACCTATAAATTTACCTAATCATAAAGAGGGTGTTTACTTTCTATATAATCAAAACATATGCTAGCACATTTACCTATTTAGACATCACCAAATTTTGACATTTGTCACAATTTAGGGATAAAATAGACAATTCACCACATAAAGACAAAATGCTACAGTATCACTACAGTGCGCTACAGTGGCATTTCTGACGCGCTACAGTACCAATACAGGTTTTTTTTTTAAATTGAATTTTTTTAAAAAAACTGAATTTTTTTGAAAAAAAATTACAAACGTTTTTTTTAATTTTTTTTTAAAAACGTTTGTCAATATTTTTATAAAAATAATTAGTCACTATAAATCAATTTTCACTATTTTTATAATCTACTCAAACTACTAAAATTAATAAAAAAATTAGTCACTATAAATTAATTAGCCACTATCCATTGTCAAAAAAAGAATTGTAAAAAAACTTTAACCCTTACCAAAAATTACAAAATAACTACTAAAACTAATCAATTTAACCACTTTTGTTAAAATCAATCAATTTAACCACTACAAAAAATTACTAAATAACTATTTTATAATTACTAAAAAAGAGTAAAATGCCAACGGGAATGCCAACCGGAGTGGCAACGAGAGCGCCAATGGGAGTGGCAACGAGAGCGCCAACGGGAGAGGCCACAGGAGTGGCAATGATAGAGGGACAAAAAACTGATTGAAAACTGCAATCAGAAGCTGTAACTGACGCATCAGAAGGACAAAAAACAACAAATTTTAAAACCAACTTTTTTTTTCAGTTTTTTTTTTCCAATTTTTTTCAGTTTTTCTTTCCATAAAAAATCACTTTTTTGCCAGTTTTTTTACTAAAAACATAATTTTTTAACTATTTCTATAATTTACTCAAACTACTAAAATTAATCAATTTAACTACTACCAATTGTCAAAAAAAACCATACCTCTAACAATAGTTTCAAAATTATTTATCCCAAAAAAAATAAATTATTAAATTAATATCACACTCAATAATTAAATAATTTAAAATTTACTATTTACTATAATCTCTCTATTAAAACTACTAAAATCAATCAATTTTTCATGTAATAAATAAAATCTATCAATTTAACCACTAACAATTGTAATATTAAATCATATAGAAAATTGGAGAAAACATGTGGCAACGGGAGCAACAACGAGAGACTGACAACGAGATCGACAACGGGAGTGCCAACAAGAGATGGAACGAGAGCGCCAATGAGAGTGCCAACGGGAATGCCAACACAACGAGAGGTGCAATGCGAGGCTGGCAATGGAATCAACAACGAGAGCGACAACGGGAACATGAGTGGGAACAAGAGAGGCAAGGAGAGCGCCAACAGAGCGCCAACGTGGATGCATATTTTAAAAAATCATATTTTCTTTTTTCTTCATTTTTACTCCATCTAAAATTTATTATTTACTATAATCTCTCTATTAAAACTATTAAAATCAATCAATTTAACCATTAATTAAGAATTATAAAAATACAACTTTAGCCACTACCAAACTTTACAAAATAACTTACTTATAATTAAACGAATATGATTTAATTAATATTAAATCATATAGAATAATATGAGTTAACATGTGGCAACGGGAGCAACAACGAGAGACTGACAATGGGAGCTGCAACGGGAGTGGCAACGAGAGAGGTAACGAGAGCGCCAACGGGAGGGTCAGTGAGTGTATGCAAACGGGAGTGTCAACGGGGATGCATATTTTACCTCTAATATCTAAATATATTATTATGGATCAATACACTTCTGATTGTCAATCTCATTTATATGACATAATACCTATCTCTTTCCACTTTGAATTTCAAATCATACATTTTGGACATTGTTCACAACTTATGATTATCTTGCAAATTACTATTATGACTTCATGGCAATACACCGACCATACAGTATCACCCGTATGTATGCACGGGTAAAATACTAGTTTGTAAAAAAGTGTTGAAATGAGTGTTACCGGCGTTTTTCTTTTTGAGGGAAACTTTTCTCAATAATCCTTATCACACTTATGCCCTTTTTTAAATCGCTTACGTGTGTTGATCCGCACTTTAACTTCTCTCGAGTCCCTTTAACTTGTTCCATTTTTTTTATTTTATATTTATCAACTCTCTCAGTCAAACATTTTTTTAGGAACTTAAAATAATTTGTATCCATACCGAAATTTCAATTTACGTTATATTAGTATTGTATATATCGATATCATATCATACATGTATCTTTTTGTACAATAAAAATAAACCCCACGCAATAAGGAGGCCTTAAAATATACGAGAGTACGAATCTTTTTTTCTTTCTGTAAAAGAAAACAAATGCTTCAAGCTCATCATATACGTCACTGCGTTCACAAAACAATTCATATTATTTTAATCAAAAGGAAACCAAAAAAATATATATTTAATTAGTCAAAAGAATAAAAAAAAATCATATATTTAGTCAAAAGAATTAATAAAAAAACATAAAAGACACTGAGTAATGTGTATATAGTTGTATTCGTATTATTTTTAGGTGCTCAATTCATATTTACCAAGAGAGAAAATTAGTAAAGATCCTTTCTAAAAAAAAGTAAAGATTCTCTCAATTTCTTAGAAATCGATAATTCCATCACTAAAGTAAGGTTCTGACCATTCTTTCTTCCTTTTTAGGTGAAATGGTGGGCATGTGATATGAGGAGCTCATGAGGAAGGCTAGGAAAGGCAGAAGATCTCAACCCGCTCCCTCTGCCTCTGTCGAAGCTCCCCCTAGTCGGTGTAGCTGCCAATGCTGCCGATGAAGGGGGAAACAGCACCCCTGTCAACCCCAGCTCTGGAAAGAAGAGGGATCGCTCTCTCCCCGCTGTTGATCTTACTGGGAACGACTCCGGGGTTGACCCTCCATCGAAGAGGGTTAAGGCTGCAAAAGAAGCTCAGAGGAGGGTGGTCTCTGGCCTCGACTTGGATGAGGTCTCTGAGACGGACTTCGACCGCTTCCGCCAAGACCCTCTTCTCTTCATGGCAGAAGTGGCCAAGACCGGTTCTCTCCTGATCGCTAAATTGAAGCAAGGAGAGGCGGATCGGACTGCAGGTAATAGATTCCTCGCCCAAAACTTGTGGTTGGAAAGTCATAATTTAGACAAAACTGATAAGCTAAACCGTGCCTATGGATTTATCTCAGAGTTACGGGAGGAGCTGGAGGCCACCAAGGGGAAACTTCAAGAGTCTGAGGTCGCTCTCAAGCCTACTGCCGATGCTCTTGATGAAATAAGGAATACCCTCTCCACCACGACCAAAGAACGGAACGATGCCTTGACCGCCAAAGCTGAGGCCGAGAGGAGGACGCAGCTGAAAGTATCCAAGGTGAACGAAAAAAGTATCCATGATAAAATGTTTTCGGTTAGTTCTTGTTATATCCAGGTACAAAGCGTTCGGCAAGCAGCTGTCTTGCCCCCTCTGCTATCGGCCAGAATTGAAGCCGTGTGGCAAACAGTTGTTCCGTCGAAAATTAAGCTTTTCGGTTGGCGTATGTTTGTCTCGGCTCTTCCTCTTCGCTCTTCTTTGCTTAATCATAACGTTATTCAGTCTATGGAGGAGGCGGCCTGTGCTTTTTGTCAGAATGATTTTGAAGATTTGGACCATCTTTTCGTGGGGTGTGATTTGGCTAGGATGGTGTGGAAAAAGGTGGAGATATGGCTTGGTGTGGATCATATCGTTGAGGAGTCTTTGATGGAGCATTTCGATTCCTTCGCAAAAGTGTTTACCGGCAAGAAATCTAAGAAGGTTAGACATCTTATCTGGCTGGCCTCGTGTTGGAGTATTTGGTTGACTAGAAATAATCTTATTTTCAAGGGGGAAGAACCGGATTTAGACTCGATTGTTTATCATATTAAAACTATGTCTTGGTCGTGGTTTATTTATGGGGTGGGGAGTCATTCCGGTTATGTTTTAGATTCTTGGTGGAATAACGCTTACCATTGTATTAATCATTTTGTTGGATAGTAGGGGGAGAAACAGTGGGTTAGGTTTTCCCTCTGTAGTGCACTCACAGGGTACTATTTTTCCTACCTGAGTCTTTTTCCCAATGGGTTTTGGCTCAGGGAGGTTTTGAGGAGGCCCTCCCCCTTTTTTTCTCTCATTGTAAGGGTTAGGCACCCCTTGTGCTCTTTTCAATGATATTGCTTATCGAAAAAAAAAGTTATTGATTAGTTAGAAATATTTTTTCTAATCGATTGTTAGTTGTCACTCATTCCAAGCTATAGATAATTTTTGTATTTATTTAGTAAATTTTTTACGTATAAACTGGGTATCCTGCAGAGACTAATCCCTCGAGCTGAGTAGGACCACAATGGGCAGCAAAACTTTTCCTTAAGAGATTTAACACTGCTGCATGTTCAAGTCTGGGTTCAAACTCAAGACCTTGGTTAAGCTGGAAGAGACCTTGGTTGATTGGTAGTGTTCTGGACTGGGCCAGAGCCCAATGTTGTCACAAGACCGGCCTCGAGCGGCCCAATTAGCGAAGTAGAGAGACATGACCTAGATCCACAAGATCAACGGCTCAGATCAAGTCGTACGCGATCCGACGGTCGCCCGCAGAGTCTCTGGCACTATATATAGAGGCCTGACCTCGGCTGACAGGTACGCTTTTCACACATAACGCTACTCTGCTCGAATATTACCCCACTGACTTAGGCGTCGGAGTGTCATCGCAGGTACACCCCGCCGAAGCTCTGAACGCGACCAGCAACGACTCAGCTCGACTTCACCACCACCTTCGTCCAAGCATGAAATTAGAAGAACGATCGAAATAAAGTACATAGATAAAAAAGGGGCGAGCCCCAACGAAGTACATATTACATCAAAAAAGGGCGACCAACAGGCCGCCCTAGACAAAAGTACAAAGAAAATGTTACAAGTTAAAAAGGACGCTCATAAAACACAACTTCCTCTCTCAAGATGTTCCCCTGTTCGTCCTTCTCCGCGGGGTAAACAATGCGAACATTCTGGAGGGAGTGGGAGGAGTTGATGATGTTGGGATCGATCTCCAAGGTGGGATAGACACATTGCACCTGGGCCAGAGCCTCTTCAAACCGCTCCTGGCAAATAGCAAGGGTTGACTCAACCACCCGGTCGCATTCCTCCTGAGCCTCGTCCCGCTCTTTTTCCAGAGTGGCGACGTTCTTCTTGAGCTCAGCGACTTCTTCAACCAACCCCTCGACCCGGCCGGACAGCTCGTTCACCTTGGATACTTTCAGCTGCGTCCTCCTCTCGGCCTCAGCTTTGGCGGTCAAGGCATCGTTCCGTTCTTTGGTCGTGGTGGAGAGAGTATTCCTTGTTTCATCAAGAGCATCGGCAGTAGGCTTGAGAGCGACCTCAGACTCTTGAAGTTTCCTCTTGGTGGCCTCCAGCTCCTCCCGTAACTCTGAGATAAATCCATAGGCACGGTTTAGCTTATCAGTTTTGTCTAAATTATGACATTCCAACCACAAGTTTTGGGCGAGGAATCTATTACCTGCAGTCCGATCCGCCTCTCCTTGCTTCAATTTAGCGATCAGGCGAGAACCGGTCTTGGCCACTTCTGCCATGAAGAGAAGAGGGTCTTGGCGAAAGCGGTCGAAGTCCGTCTCAGAGACCTCATCCAAGTCGAGGCCAGAGACCGCCCTCCTCTGAGTTTCTTTTGCAGCCTTAACCCTCTTCGATGGAGGGTCAACCCCGGAGTCGTTCCCAGTAAGATCAACAGCGGGGAGAGAGCGATCCCTCTTCTTTCCAGAGCTGGGGTTGACAGGGGTGCTGTTTCCCCCTTCATCGGCAGCATTGGCAGCTACACCGACTAGGGGGAGCTTCGACAGAGGCAGAGGGAGCGGGTTGAGATCTTCTGCCTTTCCTAGCCTTCCTCATGAGCTCCTCATATCCCATGCCCACCATTTCACCTAAAAAGGAAGAAAGAATGGTCAGAACCTTAAAAAAGAAGAAGAAGTAGTGGTCGCACCAAGAGCGACGCGGACACCAGAATCGTCCTGTGCCCGTATCAGCTGATAACACTTAATCAATTCCTCGTCCATCTAGGAAGCCATGTTCTCAAGCAGTCTCAACGTTTCCAGATCGCCCTCGTTAAGTTTGCAACGTGTTCTATAAGTGCCTGGGGGATGACGGTAGTGTGCGTACGTCCATGCAATGGAAAACTTGTTGCTGCTTACCCGTCCCCGAGCTTCCAGAGACCCGACCATCTTGCGAGATTCCTCGCAAACGGGTACAACCCACATGAAAGAAAGCTTCCAGGGCTTCAGTGAATCGGAGTAAGGTTTGAAAATTTTGAAATCCGACTGGCCTTTGATACTTAGATGCTCCCACCTTTTTCTATTACTCCCTAGTTGCAGCCGCCTGCTCATCTCGAAAATCTTGAAGAATAGAGACCGAGAGCAGTCGGGTCCCATTACTCTCATTAGCTTCTCGAACACCTTGAAGAAGGCCCATGAGTTTGGTTGCAGTTGGGACGGGGCGAGTCCAAGGTAACGAAGGATGGAACGTTGAAAAGAAGTAAACGGGGGACGAACCCTCATGTCGCGAAGAACGTTCGCATACATAGTGAATTTGAGAGAGGAAGGGACTGTGGCCACGTGCTCGTCCGAAGAAGAACCTTCCACCGCCCATATTTGACCCGGATCGCCTATCATGTTTGCGAAATGTTGAAGTACCTCATCCCCGGGGGCGAAGGATCGAGGGAACATTGTTGAGCACGGTCAAAGAAATCCAAGAGCGATCTTCGCCAATCACGCCTCCCCAATCAGGATCCCCTACTCCGTCAACTTGACGCGAGTCCCGCTCCGACCGAGCTGAGATAGTAGCAATATGGGCGGGGGTATTCCCGGCCTCGGATGGTTCAACAGTATCTTCTGATCCTCGATAAGGGGTATGAGCGAGATTACCCATAGAAATTATCCGGTCGGAAGACGTGCTCCAACCAGACAAGTTGGTAGAAGAGGTAGGCGGGCGAGCTACAGATTAAGATTCGTTCATAGCTCCACACGAAGCAGGGCGAGTACAATTTTCGGCCAGCCGAACAGGAGGACTGCCGGGAATGCGGGCGTTCTGCTTTGTCCGCGCCAGATCCAGAAGTAAAGTGATCCTGCAAGAA
Source organism: Astragalus membranaceus (assembly GCA_039519185.1). Classification (NCBI taxonomy): domain Eukaryota; kingdom Viridiplantae; phylum Streptophyta; class Magnoliopsida; order Fabales; family Fabaceae; genus Astragalus; species Astragalus membranaceus. The sequence goes on from CM076846.1 coordinate 2,333,163, forward strand.
GGGGGCAAGAAAGTCAGACCACCTATAGACGACCTACAAAAGGGGGCGACAAGGTTGACCCCGGGCCTGACACCCCCTCCTCGCTGACGTTGTAATAAAAAGGAAAAATCAAAAATCAAAAATCAAGGCTGGAAACTAATGAGAAGATAAGTACCTGGAGTTGGAGACAAGTTGGTCGCACTGGCAATTACAAGAAGAAGGAGGTGTGGAGTTGAATCGCGCCGGAGTGAGAAGTCACTCACCGGAGAACACCTCGCCAGAATATCACCGGAAACATGGCCGCTCACCGGAGAATATAAGTCGTTCTCAGAGCAGAAATGCGAGAAAGCAAAATGGGAAATGAAGGAAGGTTGCCCCATATATAGAGGAAGCAGACCAGGAATCGAAGCGGCATGACCCTTCACTTCCAGCATTAATGACACCCCCAAAACATTGAACCAGCATCATTGTGCGCCCCCGTTGGGAAACGCAAAATGTCACGACTGTCACATCGAAAGGCGAAACGTCATGTCCATCGAACTCAGAATGCCACGTCATTAAAGGGGAAGAAGGAACCCGTTGCTCGGGCGTGAATGCAAGTCGCCTCAGCGCAGGCGACCATACAAAACAAAGTCGCCCCTTTGGGGGTAATCGTTCTCAGGCCTGAACCCGTCCCTATGGACGGCTTCGGCCTGGGGGGCAACTGTTCTGGACTGGGCCAGAGCCCAATGTTGTCACAAGACCGGCCTCGAGCGGCCCAATTAGCGAAGTAGAGAGACATGACCTAGATCCACAAGATCAACGGCTCAGATCAAGCCGTACGCGACCCGTCGGTCGCCTGCAGAGTCTCTAGCACTATATATAGAGGTCTGACCTCAGCTGACAGGTACACTTTTCACACATAACGTTACTCTGCTCGAATATTACCCCACTGACTTGGGCGTCAGAGTGTCATCACAGGTACACCCCGCCGAAGCTCTGAACGCGACCAGCAACGACTCAGCTCGACTTCACCACCACCTTCGTCCAAGCAACAAGCGACCTCAACGAGCCGGTAACGTGACCAGGCGAACCAAATCAGACTCATCGCCCACATTGGGGCACAGATCAGGTAGCTAATGTTATTGCTAGAGGTATAACTTTAATTAACTAATATTGTTATACCTAGTAACTGATTTTATTTGATCGTGATTTAAGCTTCTTATGTTCATATATACATTCACCCGAGATATAACTGATTTTATTTTATATGATTGTGAGTTGTGTATTGGGTAGAGGAACTTTCAACCTAAGACAATATTGGAGCTCGAACCAGAGGTTTTGGGACAAATTTCATGGTCAAGCAAGCTTAGGGGAGAGCTTAGGTGTTGTCAAGGTGTGGGTTTTTGAGTGAAGATTGGAGAAACATGTGAGTTCCCTTTTCCCCTTCTCAATTCTAGGACCCTTGAACTATATATAACTTGTGCTTCCTCTTCTATTTTATAGGGTTATGAATGAATAATACATTGTAAATGAGCAGGTTATACCAGATGTAATTGAGGATCAAGTGACCGTGTTTTGTTATGATTATACAGCTGAAGGATTTCAATCTTATTATGTTACGTACTCTTGTTGTGTTTAAGTAGTACCTAGGTTATTTTAGACAATGAATATGTAACAAACATTATAGTCTGATTAATATTTATGTGTTAAGTATTCTGTGTATTGGATTTTGTGACTCTTGTGATAATCTGAAATTCATTTCAGTATACTAGATTTGTTGTAATTGCAATTGCAACCGTGTTGAGTCACTTGGAAGCTGAAGTTATTTCGCTCGGTCTAATTAGATCTCTAATTACCTTATGGGAAATGTCTTTTATTTTTAATGACAATTAAAAATAGGGATGTTACATCAAACATCTTTTAATTTAATCTACAAATCAATGGATTAGAGCTGAACTGCCCAACTGTAGGTAATTGGTGGAGAGGACCATGTTTTGTCTTTGAGAAAGTTCTTGGTTAGGGGAAATGCTAATGTGTAACACCCTGAATTTTTGACTTTCTCTGTGATCATGATGACCGTGTGTTTACCTTATGTGATATAATAATTAGTTTCATTTTTAAGAAAAATAATTTTGTAGAACTAAGGAGAAATATTATAGTAGGTTTCATAAAAATTTGAGCTTAAAACTCTATTAAATTACGGCTAAAAAGTATATGTCAGTGCAAATTTGTACTGCATTAAAAATTCAAACTTTATCAGAAAAATTTGAAATTTATATATTTGAGTTCTATAAAATATAAAGATCGAAATGGTAATTTTTTTATATAAACACTTTTTTTTTTTAATTTTTTCTTCTTGACATTGACGGTTCTTAGCGTTAGTTTTTTTATTAACGATGGCAGCTTTTTAGTTTTAGGTTATTTCATTTTATTTTATTATAACTTCACTCAAATGTTAGAATATGGTTTAGGTAAGTTAATTATGGCATTATTTTAAAATAAGATAGAATACTTATTCAAAAACTTGATTAATTAGGGGATAAATTAGTTTAAATATTTAGGATTTCATTTTTTTGAGTTAAAATTTAAATGTCTTTATATATATATATATATATATATATATATATATATATATATATATATATATATATATATATAGTTAGACATTGGTTCAGAAAACATTTTTAACTCTAGTTTATTATATATTCTCAATACACCTAAAATTAGTGAATGGAAAGTATGCTTATAACAAATGTTTCTTTGCAATTTGAATCACACAAGTATTAAGTAGAACTTTAAGTAAGATAGTTTTAGTTATGATATAGTTATGATTATAGTGTGTTAAGACATAGTTGTTTTAGTAATAGGTGTTGTAGAATTTGAAGCAAGTGTATTGATCAGCAAGCTAGTTTGGAACAATTTCAAGGTAAGGGGAAATACTAATAATAAGTTGATGGGCACAAATTATATGTTGCTTGTGGACATATATTATCTAGTTATTTTTAGAAGATTTGTGTGCTTGGTGATTTTGTTTGCAAGAGTGTTATGACTTGGATTAGTAATGAGTTTTGTATGTAAGTATATTATTATACTCCCTACATTATTAGAAACTATGATATTTGTGTAAGTGTGATTGTGATTTTGAAGTTCTATGTCAAAATAAGTACATCTCTAAATTTAAGTGAAATATTGGTTGTCTATTTTACTTATTGATAAGGTGTAATCTCTTAAGTTGTTCTACGGATTTTGGGAACTGATTGTCAAGTTGATTATGGATTAGATGAGTAAGACTGATGATTTTACTAAGAGCTAATACAAGATGTTTCTTATAGTACTATCAAGTATATAAGACTGAGGATAGGTTCGGTTGGGACGACTACAGGACTTCTTGGGGCACTTGTTTTTCGAACTCCTACCAAGAGTCAGTTGTACCATCGATCTCTGGCTGGAGGAAATCGTATTACCCGACACGGTGAGCCTGACTGTGCAGGACTATCTATAATAAGGTGCAGCTCTCGGGCCAGAATGATTGGAGTATAGATTGGATATCTTCTCATTGCAAACGATCATGTTATGGCAGCTGAACCGACCTTACGCTCAAGATGATAGAGAAATTTCCATGGAGTAGGTTAAGTATATCATTATTTAGTTAGCAGACTAACTTTGTTGATGGATTACAGGATAAGTGTGATATCTAGTTTATTTGACTAACAATCGATGATTGATTTCCATTAATGACTATCTCAAGATGATAGTTTATTTTTAGATATTTTTAGTAATATCTTTGGGCTATCTAGTTAATGATCGGTTTTTCATGAGCTTACTAAGCATATTTTTCCTTTTGGGCTTGTTCGGTACCGTATCTCCGGCTAGGTATCCGATCCTGGATAAGTAGTCCGGTCCGAGATAGTTGGTACGTATGTCCTTGGTCGTTCGAGTTGGTGCTCCGGTCCGAGGTGGGGTGGTACCTGCAATGACACTCCGACGCTCAAGTCAGTGAGTGAGTCAATTACAAGTGAGAGTAAGTGAGAGATGAGTACCATTAATGTGAGCAATCAATGCTTATTTATAGGTATCTAGGAAGGAGGAGGGCTGTTGGATCTAGGTCTGCAATCTCCACCGTTGGATGGATTGGGTCCTTTGGTATTGGGCCTTTTTTGGTGGATTGGCCATCGAGGCCCAATCCATAACAGGGCTAATGTTATTTAAGGCTCATTCAATTACATACCAAAAAAAAAATTGGGCTAAAAATATTCTTTCAGGCTAATGTTATTTAAGGCTCTTTAAACTTAACCAACCGTTGGTAATTAGTGCAGAGGATCATGTTTTATCTTTGAGATTGTTCTTTGTTAGGGGAAAAGTTAATGCATACCTCTACTACAAGTGGTTTGAAATCTATTGACCATCTTAGTAAGTAAATTATTTTTTCTTGCTCTCAATGCTCGGGTATAGCTAGGCTTGTTGGACACTAATATTGTCCGGCCTTTTTTTAAATTTCAATTACAAATGAAAAATCAGGCTAAAAATATTCTTCCGGCTCACTGTGTGACCCTTAAAAGTAAGTTCGAACAGCTTAATGGAATTATAACGGAATGCCATTTTTGAAACCATGATTTCCCTGTGAAAAATATAAAATATAAGTTGTTAAATCAAATGAAACATCCCCAACCCATATTTTTCGTAAATATACAAAACCAAATCGTATAGAATTAAAATCAAAACTAATGAATTACTGGCTAATAATCGATATAGCAAAATCTAAATCAACAAAAAAAATGTCAATGGTTGAAGTGAAGAGGAACAAAAAAAGTTTAGGTTACCAAACCCGATCTATGGCAAATGGGTACCCTCCTTCTCAAATTCAAAGAGTAGCATTATACCTCTCCCCTTGTTTCACAAATTAAACATAAAGAAACCGAACACGTGTCATGATGATTGCAAACAAAAACGAATCTTAGATTATCAGTTCTCTCGTTTTCTCCCTTTTGCTTGCGAAATGATCATAGTTGTAAACTATTACTACCCAAATTCTAGCTTGATATGCAATGAATGATATAGAGTTACAAGCTTGGTATTCAGAATCAATCAATGTGGGCCATGCTGATATTAAAGATGCAAGTTGGTGGCCCACATTAAACAACAGTGAAAATCTTGTGTCCATTCTCACTATCTTGATTTGGAATGCATCTGCCCAAGACGCTGCTCTTAATTTTGGTCAGTACCCTTATAGAGGTTATGTTCCAAATAGACCCCCATTAATGAGAAAACTCTCCATCTATCCATTGCATCTCCTCCCTCTCTTCGCGCCTCTCTTCTCTCCCTCTCTCTATGTTCTGAATAATTTCTGGTTTCTGAGTTGAATGAAGTTGGTTCAGCTGGGCAAGGCTTTAAGTGGATGGAAAATGACCAAAATGCCCTCCACTTAACTCCCCACCTTAGTTTACCCTTAAATAACCACTAACTCATAATTAACTCCTAAAATTTGTGATTATGGTCTTATGGAGTTAAGGGGTATGTTTTGGTGTTGAGTAATTTGGGTTAGGGTTCGAAAGATATGGAAATGACCAAAATACCCTTGGTCCCCTAATCCTTTCATAATTCTTTTTCTACCTCAAAACGACCACGTAATTCATGCTATTAGCAACTAAATGTTGTTTTCGCGCTTTTAACATGTCCTTGACTTGAATTATTATTTTATTGAATAACAATCCGCTAGTTAATTTCATAAAACGAAATCAACCGAAATTAGGGATGTTACAATCACCCCAACTTTTAAAATTTTATCCTCAAAATTGAACAAAACATACCTTATGAAAATAGATACGGATATCTAGTCCGCATGTCGTCCTCCAATTCCCATGTAGCTTCTTCGATCGAAAATCCATCCCAAACCACTCTGACAATGGGAATTGTCCTCGTCCGAAGCGTCTTCTCGCCATGTTCCATGATGTAACTAGGATGAGGTTGAAAAGACAAATCCAGCCTGAGTTTCTTCGCCCACAATGCTCTACCGGTACCAATTGTTGGAGAAACTCTCAAAAACACATGATCGCCAGACTCAAACTCTAGTGGTCTTCTTCTCTTATCCGCGTAACTTTTGTGCCTACACTAGGCAGCCTTCATTCTTTCTCTGATTTGCCGAATCTTTTCGAGTGTCTCATGAACCAAATCGGGCCCTAACAATCGATCTTCCCCGACATCCCACCAACACAGTGGTGTTCTGCACTTCCTTCCATATAGGGCTTCAAATGGAGTCATTCCGATACTGGAATGATAGCTATTGTTATAAGCAAACTCCACCAATGGAAGGTGATCCTCCCATTTTCTCTCGTTATCAAGCACACAAGCCCGAAGCACATCTTCTAAAGTCTGAATAGTCCTCTCCGTCTGATCATCTGTCTGCGGATGATAAGCGGTGCTAACAAACACTTTGGTCCAGTGGCGGACCCAGGACCCCGGGGTCAGGGGTGTCAAATTTTTTAAGGCCGGTGTCAAATGGGTGCAAAACTTGGTCTACTAATACAATTTCAAATTTTCAGGGGTGTCAAAATTAAAATTTCAGGAGATTTAAGCTATTTATATAAGGTGTTTAGTACAAAAAAAAAATTCTAGGGGGTTCAACTGAACCCCCTGGCTTGTAGCCAGGTCCGCCACTGCTTTGGTCCCCAAAGCTTGGTTTAAAGCTTTCCAAAATCGAGAAGTGAACTTTGGATCGCGATCTGACACAATACTTGTAGGAACTCCATGCAACCTTACTATACTCTTCAGATATTCTTCTGCTAACTGGGAAGCATTGTTGTTCGAACGAACAGGGATAAAATGAGCTGATTTGGTTAGACGATCCACAACAACCCAGTTGGAATCGTTACCGGCTTGGGACCTTGGCAATTCCATGACAAAGTCCATAGAAATATCTTCTCATTTCCATACTGGCACATTTAACGACTGTAATTGACCAGCAGGCTTCTAGTGCTCTGCCTTGATTCTTTGACAAGTTAGGCATCGAGACACAAATTCTGCAATCTCTACTTTCATTCCTGGCCACCAATACATCTGTTTCAAATCCCGATACATCTTGGTAGATCCAGGATGTATGGAATACTGACTCCGATGTACTTCCTCCAACACTTGCATTTTCACGTCATCATTCTTCGGCTCACAAATTCTACCGTTGAAGCAAATAATTCCATCACTATCTTCGGTAAAATTTGGTAACCTTCTTTGAGCTTGCAACTGTACATCAATTTCTTGAGCTGAGCGAATAAGATTTCTCAATAAACTCGAAATCTGGATATGACTCAACACTAACCGGTTCTTCCTTTGCTTCACATTCAACTTTAAGTCTCTGAAAGGCTCTAGCAGCTTCATCTCATGCACCATTAATTCTGTCGTGTGAATAGATTTCCTACTCAACGCATCAGCTACAACATTGGCCTTCCCGGGATGATACTTCAACTCGAAGTCATAATCCTTCAGAAACTCAACCCCTCTTCTCTGCCTATTATTCAGCTCCTTTTGGTCGAACAGATACTTAAGGCTCTTGTGATCACTAAAGCCTTCGAAACGAGAACCGTATAAGTAATGTCTCCAAATCTTTAGAGCATACACAATTGCTGCTAACTCTAAGTCATGAGTTGGATAATTCTCTTCATGAGGCTTCAACTGTCTGGAGGCATAAGCAACCACTTGTTGATTCTGCATTAAGACACACTCTAAACCCTTCCCAGAGGCATCACTGTAAATTTGGAATCCCAGTGACGGATCTGGAAGAATTAGGATCGGTGCAGATGTCAACCTACTTTTAAACCCTTGGAAACTTTCTTCACAATCGGAACTCCATTCAAACGGCTGACCCTTGCGAGTTAACCGAGTAAGTGGAAGAACTAACCGTGAGAATCTTTCAATAAATCTTCGATAGTAACCAGCTAGACCTAAGAAACTTCTTATTTCGGTCACATACGTTGGTTGTTCCCAATTCAACACTGCTTCTACTTTACTAGGATCCACTGCGACTCCCGACTGAGATATCACATGACCCAGAAACTTTACTTCAGGCATCCAAAAATCACATTTTGAGGGCTTTGCATACAACTTCTTCTCTCGGAGTACATTCAGAACAGTTCAGAGATGCCGAACATGCTCCTCTATGGTCTTCGAGTACACCATGATATCATCGATGAATACCACCACAAACTGATCCAGGTACGGGTGGAAGACTCTGTTCATATAATCCATGAATACCGCGGGAGCATTAGTTAGACTGAAGGGCATCACTACAAACTCGTAATGTCCATACCGAGTACGGAAAGCTGTCTTCAAAATATCTAAGGCTCTCACTTTTATCTGATGATAACCCGACCTCAGATCAATTTTAGAAAACACTGCAGCACCTCGAAGTTGATCGAGCAAATCGTCTATCGTTGGTAGAGGATACTTATTCTTGACAGTTACCTTGTTCAATTGGCGGTAATCAATACACAGTCGCATGCTCCCGTCCTTCTTCTTGACAAGCAATACCGGAGCACCCCATGGCGAAGCACTAGGCCTGACAAACTTCTTTGATATCAACTCTTCTAGTTGAGACTTTAATTCCTTTAATTCTAAAGGAGACATTCTATATGGAGCAATAGAGATTGGTCTTGTGCCTGGAACCAACTCTATTGAGAATTCCACCTCACGATCTAGAGGTAAGGAGGAAACTTCATCCGGAAAAACATCCAGAAATTCATTAACAACTTGTACAGAGGACAAACATTATCTCAGTGAGTCCTACCGTAACCCCTCACAATAACTCTCGGTCATTTTGTTTCTTTTTCTTTTAATCGTAGTCCATAAAGGTCCCACGTGCATATGTCTTTTCCTTTCATGCCATAGTACATCTCCGAAAAAAGCTCTGCCTTTGCCTTCGAACCTCTCCACGAGCTTACACTAGCTTCAAACCTCTGAGGTCTAGGTTCCGGGGTTCATGACTTCCCCTCCCCTAGTATACTAATCTACTGGGTCGTCACCCATCCTTTTGATATAATTTATATATCCTCCCGCATTGGGTCGTCTATTGTATTCAATATAATTTATATATTTAAACCTTAATAATCTTTGATGAAAATGCTTATTCATCCCTTTTTATTACCTGTCATTCATGTTAATACATAAACATAAACTTGACCGAACATATAGTTCCATAACTTTAAACCTAGCCCATGTCCTCTCACGTGTACTATCTTTCAGTTTTCGAAACATTTATAGGTTTGCGAGAAATTTTCAAAACCATTTTTGATCATGTCAAAAACAATGTCTTAAGAGTGAAAAAATCATAGCAAAGGACTGGAGAGGAGATTAGAAGAGGTTTGGAATCAAAAGGAGCGACGAAACGAGAATTCGGTGTTCGCTAACAGAAGCTCATGCACGATCCGTGTGCCCTAGGCGCGCGACTTGTAACACCCCCTTTTTCTAATTATAATTAAACACACAATTATCAGAGTCACCACGAGGGCGCTACATTTTTTTTTCACCACATAAAATCTCCAATTGATTTAAAATGAATCCTCAAAAACATAAGTAATTAATCTCTAAGCAGCGGAATCATAGACTCATTTAACATCTCCAAAAATAAATAAACATTAAGCCAAAACTCCAAAAAAAAAAAACAGTAATAGTTCGAAAGCGGTAACTAAGACCCTCCCCGGTGCTACGCATCAGAGCTGACACAGACCCAACGAGAAGGAGACTACACCTAGCAATCCTCCACGAGTGCTAACGATCACCCGGTGATAGAAACTTGCGCAGCCACCGACGAACGAATCCATATTTAAGTTGTTTCATAGTAGGTTCACACAGCTATTTAAATACGACGACACAATAATAGGGACGCCAACTCTACCGTAACGTACAAGGAGATAGTGTTTCAAGGAGGTCTCAAGACACAAGTTGCACGTGAGTTTTTTTTTTTGGTTTTAATGAAGGCATGAAGTGGACAATTCAAAGTCTTCAAAGGCAAGCCAATAGGAATAAAGCTTCAGCCATTCAAATCCTCGAAATAAATATGATGATGCCTCATAGCGTGAACTTCAACAAATTGGAATAGAATGCCAATACAACAATGATTGTGAGGGAAAAAGGAAGCAACTGTACGGAGAGGAATAAATTGGAATCGAACAGGCAATGGAGAAGGTGGGTAAGGATGAATTGAATTTAGGGTTTTGTTATTCTATTCCCAAAAGCTGTGCATCAAATATTTTAGGGAGAAAGAGGAATGAATGCTATCTTAGATCTGTAGGAAATAAACGTGGGCCGTAGGCTGTAGCATTAGAAATGGCCCAAAGCTCCTTTAATGACCAAAAATTCATTTAAATCATACATTCTTTTAAAAAAAACGCCAACTCCTTTCCACACTTTCATATATAAAAATAACTAATTCCATGATGCTAATAATATATCAAGATAATTATTTATACAATACTTTAGTATAAGGAAATACTTAGAAGTAACTAAAATGCAATTAGTTCTTCACAAATTACCAACCAAACATATACTTAAACATCTATATAGAATCTATAACATACATACATGTAAAATAATAAAAATAATAATAGGATGAAGAATTTGGGGTGTTACAATTCTCCCCCCCTTAAAAGAATTTCGTCCTCGAAATTCCAACGGCTACTAGCAAACGAAAACGAGCTTACTCTGCCAACTAGAAGTCCTCGTTGTTCTAAGCCCTTGTCTTCCTTTATTCTATCTTTATTCTCTAATCCTCCAAGTTCAACTAGAGGTCCCTGGAGCAATGCAACATGCACACGTCTATACATTCTTACCCTTGTAATAAAATTCTTATTCCTAGGTCACCAAAGTTTCATTCGACTACCCAAACACTATCATTCCACTATTTGGATGGTATACTCTCAATGACGATAACTATGAATTTACTCGATTGAATTCTCATATCTTAAGGGTCACTTTATAAGCTTGAAGTCCAAGTCCTTTCTCATTCAAATAATTGATCTACTTCTCACAATTACTAATTATTCAGTATTAGGTTTTATAGAAGCGGCATTTCTAAGGTTCCCATCAAAGGAATGAGTTTACTGCCTGTCATAGGTCTCAAATTAAGGTACCAATTATTGTCTCTTATGTTCCACCACTTTATACTTTTGATCTAAGCACAAGGCACTACCAAAGGTTCAATAACAGCGCGATCTAAAAACATATTAAGCTAAATTCTCATCCTAGGGGACTACACATAGAAGCACACGTGTAACTTATAGTACACCTAATCCTCTAAGATTTAAGAGTCGATACGCATATAATCATAGTAAAACAAGAAAAATTACTTTACTTTTTTTTTTTGATAGCATGTCATAAATAAATCAATAAATCTCGCTAATTTATACATAGTTATAGAACTTAATGATCTTAGTATAATAATTGATGAAACTTGATAAAATAATTACATACGAAATCACACATGTAGGAATAATCTTTAATCTATTTACAGGAGGTCGTAGGAGGTAGTAGCTAACACGTGGTCTTCTATTTTTCGTAGAAAATTAGATAAAGAACATATAATCCTTCGAAGACAACTATTTGAACACCATAGAGTATCTAAGGACAGAATTTCAAAACACTCTTACGGTCTTAATTACTCTAGAAGTTTCATATATAAGGTTGATTTCTAGCAAAACTCCTACATCAATTTTGGACTCTTACTAGAAAGAAACAAACATTATTCATACACATTTATATATGCAATATATAATTTAGTTACGTCACAAAAAAAATCACAAGATTAATTAAACTATTAATTTCATTTGCATGCACTTAGTAAATGTCAAATATTCTATTCGTGTAGTATATGCAATTTCGTAATCAAACAAGTTCACAACATTGCACATTGAACTAAACAAGTTAAATAATTTAAAATAAGGTAAACTTAAGATGAACACGCTTATTAACTAATCAAAATAAAATTGGTTTTCTTTTTTTTTTTGACAAAATTAGTTCACATCCAAAATAATGATAATAACAGAGTTATTGTCGCCTTTTTCATTGGTTGTGAGTTCTTGGGGTGATCAGTCCCTCCTACTCACACAACCAATTAATTGAGGTAACAAAACTACAACCTTACAAGTTTACACGTAGCAAATTAAAAGTCTTTTAACGCAGTTCCAGAGTGCGAAGGCGTCGCCACGGCTCCCACTCTTTATGACGTAGTTAAAATTCATTTAATCACACATATCTTCATGAATCAATATAAATTTAAATCATCATCCATTATATAAATAAAAATGACAAGATAATAAACGAAATAAAACCAAGGAAAGTAGCAACAACACCACACATATAATTCACTAATAAATTTAGAAACATTACATCTAAATACACTTAAACAAATGAAAGAAAGCAATAATTATAATTGTTGAACCAGGAAAATTATTTTCTCGGCAATAAAAATATAGCAAGACATTAGTAAAGAAATAGCAACTTAAAATAACTAACATAACAATCCAACAAGGCATACTCAATCAGTCATGCACGGACTCAGAGCACACAACACAAATAATTTTATGACAACTACAATGTCAAATCCTAGAAGCTCGGACTAATGAAGTCAGAATTCAGAGAACAACAAATACAAAATAAAAGGAAAATCACAGAGTTCACACAGAGAAAACATAATGGACACATAACACACGGCCTGAGCCGTAGCCGCCAAAGCAGCAACGATGGCAGCATCGTTCCTTCCAGCCATCTCAACTAATCACTACAAACATAAGCAACAACTAAAACTAATTGACAATACTTGATCGTCAATGACACAATAACATGACAACTTGGCCGGACAGACCGAAACTGCTCTGATACCACTAATGTAACACCCCCTTTTTCTAATTATAATTAAACACACAATTATCAGAGTCACCACGAGGGCGCTACATTTTTTTTTCACCACATAAAATCTCCAATTGATTTAAAATGAATCCTCAAAAACATAAGTAATTAATCTCTAAGCAGCGGAATCATAGACTCATTTAACATCTCCAAAAATAAATAAACATTAAGCCAAAACTCCAAAAAAAAAAAACAGTAATAGTTCGAAAGCGGTAACTAAGACCCTCCCCGGTGCTACGCATCAGAGCTGACACAGACCCAACGAGAAGGAGACTACACCTAGCAATCCTCCACGAGTGCTAACGATCACCCGGTGATAGAAACTTGCGCAGCCACCGACGAACGAATCCATATTTAAGTTGTTTCATAGTAGGTTCACACAGCTATTTAAATACGACGACACAATAATAGGGACGCCAACTCTACCGTAACGTACAAGGAGATAGTGTTTCAAGGAGGTCTCAAGACACAAGTTGCACGTGAGTTTTTTTTTTTTGGTTTTAATGAAGGCATGAAGTGGACAATTCAAAGTCTTCAAAGGCAAGCCAATAGGAATAAAGCTTCAGCCATTCAAATCCTCGAAATAAATATGATGATGCCTCATAGCGTGAACTTCAACAAATTGGAATAGAATGCCAATACAACAATGATTGTGAGGGAAAAAGGAAGCAACTGTACGGAGAGGAATAAATTGGAATCGAACAGGCAATGGAGAAGGTGGGTAAGGATGAATTGAATTTAGGGTTTTGTTATTCTATTCCCAAAAGCTGTGCATCAAATATTTTAGGGAGAAAGAGGAATGAATGCTATCTTAGATCTGTAGGAAATAAACGTGGGCCGTAGGCTGTAGCATTAGAAACGGCCCAAAGCTCCTTTAATGACCAAAAATTCATTTAAATCATACATTCTTTTAAAAAAAACGCCAACTCCTTTCCACACTTTCATATATAAAAATAACTAATTCCATGATGCTAATAATATATCAAGATAATTATTTATACAATACTTTAGTATAAGGAAATACTTAGAAGTAACTAAAATGCAATTAGTTCTTCACAAATTACCAACCAAACATATACTTAAACATCTATATAGAATCTATAACATACATACATGTAAAATAATAAAAATAATAATAGGATGAAGAATTTGGGGTGTTACACGACTCGTGCGCACTGGACCTTCTTTTAAAAACATTTTGCGAACCTGGCGTACGATTCGTACGCTTCTGTCAGTACACCATTTCATTCCGCTTTTCTCATTTTCGCAATTCCGTTCGAGTCCAATCCGTATTCCGATCAAAATCCAACAAAAACACAAACAATAACAGGCAATATTCCAGTCAATCCAGTCCATACAATCACATATAAAATCCGATAAAAACCGTAAAACGTTATTTTTCCGAAAACGATTTTTGACTCTTAAAACTTTCGAAATGAAGTACACTTCAAAACCGGTCACATAATAATCATTTCAGAAATACAAAATGATCCTAAGCGTGAGTAGAACTCACCGTTTTGACGAGCTCGGGAGAAATCACGTCCTCACACGAAACGACCGAACCGTAACCTCTCGAACAATCCCCGTAATCACGAACTCGTACCGAACGTGTCTAGACTTTAAACCGAACTTCTACCACTTCAATTTTCGAACTCAACCTCTTAGAGCTACTGGAATCACTCTCTATCACTTCCAATTTACAATAAGGTTGTTGAACTTGCTCAAAATAACAATGTGGCTTCACTATTCTACTCTCCCTAACTCCAATTCAACATGCAAAGCTTTGAAACTCAAAGAGCACCATTTTGAGATGCAATGGATAGATGGAGAGTTCCTCTTCCTTCTTTCTCCTCCCTCTCTTCGCGCCTCTCTTCTCTCCCTCTCTCTATGTTCTGAATAATTTCTGGTTTGAGTTGAATGAAGTTGGTTCAGCTGGGCAAGGCTTTAAGTGGATGGGAAATGACCAAAATGCCCTCCACTTAACTCCCCACCTTTGTTTACCCTTAAATAACCACTAACTCATAATTAACTCCTAAAAATTGTGATTATGGTCTTATGGAGTTAAGGGGTATGTTTTGGTGTTGGGTAATTTGGGTTAGGGTTCGAAAGATATGGAAATGACCAAAATACCCTTGGTCCCCTAATCCTCTCATAATTCTTTTTCTACCTCAAAACGACCACGTAATTCATGCTATTAGCAACTAAATGTTGTTTTCGCACTTTTAACATGTCCTTGGCTTGAATTATTATTTTATCGAATAAAAATTCGTTAGTTAATTTCATAAAACGAAATCAACCTAAATTAGGGATTTTACAGCAGCTATAAAGTCCCCAGCATCACGCTCAATGTCATCATATCGCAATGCAGCATCAGCATGCGGTGGGATGGTTTTTCCGCGTCCACGTGAAAGTGCGTTATTCTGAGCATTCCTGTTGCGGACGGACGTCGTAGGACAAGCCACAACAATGTGATAGTTGACATATTGCTTATCGAAAAAAACCGTGACAACACATTATGAGACGGATAAAAAAATTTACAATGAGCTGATTTGGTTAGACGATCCACAACAACCCAGTTGGAATCGTTACCGGCTTGGGACCTTGGCAATTCCATGACAAAGTCCATAGAAATATCTTCTCATTTCCATACTGGCACATTTAACGACTGTAATTGACCAGCAGGCTTCTAGTGCTCTGCCTTGATTCTTTGACAAGTTAGGCATCGAGACACAAATTCTGCAATCTCTACTTTCATTCCTGGCCACCAATACATCTGTTTCAAATCCCGATACATCTTGGTAGATCCAGGATGTATGGAATACTGACTCCGATGTACTTCCTCCAACACTTGCATTTTCACGTCATCATTCTTCGGCTCACAAATTCTACCGTTGAAGCAAATAATTCCATCACTATCTTCGGTAAAATTTGGTAACCTTCTTTGAGCTTGCAACTCTACATCAATTTCTTGAGCTGAGCGAATAAGATTTCTCAATAAACTCGAAATCTGGATATGACTCAACACTAACCGGTTCTTCCTTTGCTTCACATTCAACTTTAAGTCTCTGAAAGGCTCTAGCAGCTTCATCTCATGCATCATTAATTCTGTCGTGTGAATAGATTTCCTACTCAACGCATCAGCTACAACATTGGCCTTCCCGGGATGATACTTCAACTCGAAGTCATAATCCTTCAGAAACTCAACCCCTCTTCTCTGCCTATTATTCAGCTCCTTTTGGTCGAACAGATACTTAAGGCTCTTGTGATCACTAAAGCCTTCGAAACGAGAACCGTATAAGTAATGTCTCCAAATCTTTAGAGCATACACAATTGCTGCTAACTCTAAGTCATGAGTTGGATAATTCTCTTCATGAGGCTTCAACTGTCTGGAGGCATAAGCAACCACTTGTTGATTCTGCATTAAGACACACTCTAAACCCTTCCCAGAGGCATCACTGTAAATTTGGAATCCCAGTGACGGATCTGGAAGAATTAGGATCGGTGCAGATGTCAACCTACTTTTAAACCCTTGGAAACTTTCTTCACAATCGGAACTCCATTCAAACGGCTGACCCTTGCGAGTTAACCGAGTAAGTGGAAGAACTAACCGTGAGAATCTTTCAATAAATCTTCGATAGTAACCAGCTAGACCTAAGAAACTTCTTATTTCGGTCACATACGTTGGTTGTTCCCAATTCAACACTGCTTCTACTTTACTAGGATCCACTGCGACTCCCGACTGAGATATCACATGACCCAGAAACTTTACTTCAGGCATCCAGAAATCACATTTTGAGGGCTTTGCATACAACTTCTTCTCTCGGAGTACATTCAGAACAGTTCAGAGATGCCGAACATGCTCCTCTATGGTCTTCGAGTACACCATGATATCATCGATGAATACCACCACAAACTGATCCAGGTACGGGTGGAAGACTCTGTTCATATAATCCATGAATACCGCGGGAGCATTAGTTAGACTGAAGGGCATCACTACAAACTCGTAATGTCCATACCGAGTACGGAAAGCTGTCTTCAAAATATCTAAGGCTCTCACTTTTATCTGATGATAACCCGACCTCAGATCAATTTTAGAAAACACTGCAGCACCTCGAAGTTGATCGAGCAAATCGTCTATCGTTGGTAGAGGATACTTATTCTTGACAGTTACCTTGTTCAATTGGCGGTAATCAATACACAGTCGCATGCTCCCGTCCTTCTTCTTGACAAGCAATACCGGAGCACCCCATGGCGAAGCACTAGGCCTGACAAACTTCTTTGATATCAACTCTTCTAGTTGAGACTTTAATTCCTTTAATTCTAAAGGAGACATTCTATATGGAGCAATAGAGATTGGTCCTGTGCCTGGAACCAACTCTATTGAGAATTCCACCTCACGATCTAGAGGTAAGGAGGAAACTTCATCCGGAAAAACATCCAGAAATTCATTAACAACTTGTACAGAGGACAAACATTATCTCAGTGAGTCCTACCGTAACCCCTCACAATAACTCTCGGTCCTTTTGTTTCTTTTTCTTTTAATCGTAGTCCATAAAGGTCCCACGTGCATATGTCTTTTCCTTTCATGCCATAGTACATCTCCGAAAAAAGCTCTGCCTTTGCCTTCGAACCTCTCCACGAGCTTACACTAGCTTCAAACCTCTGAGGTCTAGGTTCCGGGGTTCATGACTTCCCCTCCCCTAGTATACTAATCTACTGGGTCGTCACCCATCCTTTTGATATAATTTATATATCCTCCCGCATTGGGTCGTCTATTGTATTCAATATAATTTATATATTTAAACCTTAATAATCTTTGATGAAAATGCTTATTCATCCCTTTTTATTACCTGTCATTCATGTTAATACATAAACATAAACTTGACCGAACATATAGTTCCATAACTTTAAACCTAGCCCATGTCCTCTCACGTGTACTATCTTTCAGTTTTCGAAACATTTATAGGTTTGCGAGAAATTTTCAAAACCATTTTTGATCATGTCAAAAACAATGTCTTAAGAGTGAAAAAATCATAGCAAAGGACTGGAGAGGAGATTAGAAGAGGTTTGGAATCAAAAGGAGCGACGAAACGAGAATTCGGTGTTCGCTAACAGAAGCTCATGCACGATCCGTGTGCCCTAGGCGCGCGACTCGTGCGCACTGGACCTTCTTTTAAAAACATTTTGCGAACCTGGCGTACGATTCGTACGCTTCTGTCAGTACACCATTTCATTCCGCTTTTCTCATTTTCGCAATTCCGTTCGAGTCCAATCCGTATTCCGATCAAAATCCAACAAAAACACAAACAATAACAGGCAATATTCCAGTCAATCCAGTCCATACAATCACATATAAAATCCGATAAAAACCGTAAAACGTTATTTTTCCGAAAACGATTTTTGACTCTTAAAACTTTCGAAATGAAGTACACTTCAAAACCGGTCACATAATAATCATTTCAGAAATACAAAATGATCCTAAGCGTGAGTAGAACTCACCGTTTTGACGAGCTCGGGAGAAATCACGTCCTCACACGAAACGACCGAACCGTAACCTCTCGAACAATCCCCGTAATCACGAACTCGTACCGAACGTGTCTAGACTTTAAACCGAACTTCTACCACTTCAATTTTCGAACTCAACCTCTTAGAGCTACTGGAATCACTCTCTATCACTTCCAATTTACAATAAGGTTGTTGAACTTGCTCAAAATAACAATGTGGCTTCACTATTCTACTCTCCCTAACTCCAATTCAACATGCAAAGCTTTGAAACTCAAAGAGCACCATTTTGAGATGCAATGGATAGATGGAGAGTTCCTCTTCCTTCTTTCTCCTCCCTCTCTTCGCGCCTCTCTTCTCTCCCTCTCTCTATGTTCTGAATAATTTCTGGTTTGAGTTGAATGAAGTTGGTTCAGCTGGGCAAGGCTTTAAGTGGATGGGAAATGACCAAAATGCCCTCCACTTAACTCCCCACCTTTGTTTACCCTTAAATAACCACTAACTCATAATTAACTCCTAAAAATTGTGATTATGGTCTTATGGAGTTAAGGGGTATGTTTTGGTGTTGGGTAATTTGGGTTAGGGTTCGAAAGATATGGAAATGACCAAAATACCCTTGGTCCCCTAATCCTCTCATAATTCTTTTTCTACCTCAAAACGACCACGTAATTCATGCTATTAGCAACTAAATGTTGTTTTCGCACTTTTAACATGTCCTTGGCTTGAATTATTATTTTATCGAATAATAATTCGTTAGTTAATTTCATAAAACGAAATCAACCTAAATTAGGGATTTTACAGCAGCTATAAAGTCCCCAGCATCACGCTCAATGTCATCATATCGCAATGCAGCATCAGCATGCGGTGGGATGGTTTTTCCGCGTCCACGTGAAAGTGCGTTATTCTGAGCATTCCTGTTGCGGACGGACGTCGTAGGACAAGCCACAACAATGTGATAGTTGACATATTGCTTATCGAAAAAAACCGTGACAACACATTATGAGACGGGAATTTCTATGGTGAGTCAAGTAAAATGGGGTATCGGATGTTTTTTAAACTAGTTATTAAATGAGTTATATTTTACTAAAAATGTGATATTATTTTAAAAACGGTAGTGACTTATTATATCAAAATATATTATTGATAATATATACAAGAGGGGATCGGAATCAAAAGATAAAAGAAATTAAAGAGACAGAGGGGAAGTAGGTAGCATGCGGAATGCTAAAACAAGAAATAAAAATTGCAGAATCAAAATAACATAGATAATTTAGGAGGCAAAGCCTTCCATGTAAGACAGTAAACTGTCTATGAGTTACAGAGATTGAAGATTGAAGAAGATCTTACAATTGAAGAAGAGATTGAAGAAGAAGTAGAGAGGAGCTTACAAGTGCTCTGCCTTCTTACTAGAACTAGAGAGAGAATTATAATTGAGAGTAAATTGAAGCGTGCGTTCTAACAGAAGCCTAACCACGCTTAAATAGATAAAAGAGGTAACCGACACTGTTTGGCATCCAATGCTTGTGACCGGTACTGTGCACTAGATTGACCGGTACTGTTAGGTAACGGAGGGAATCCAAGAAAGAACTGTTGAGGAGCATGCGAAAGTCTTCAAATTATCCTTTTAAAAGATGCCTTTGATAATGGATGGTGAGGTCCACCATGAAGCATAATGCGCATGTTACTTTGATTAATGGAATAATCATGATGGCTTTTTTGGTGATGGGAGACAAAGTGCAATCCACCAAAATTTGTTGACAATGGAGATTTTCACCTTGGCAAAAATCCTTCAGAGAAGTAAACCGCTACAACAAAGATTAAGATAAAATAAATGATTAAAATTGAACAGTTTTTCATGCCTTTGCAGACACTACGATCACCATGTTCAAGGGTGGAGGAACAGTTTTTCACACCATAATTGGTATTACTATCACCGTGTTCCAGGGTGTTGTAGGAACAGTTTTTCATGTCATTGCTGACACTACAATTACCATGATCCAGGGTAGATGAGCAGTTTTTCTCACTGAAGGTGATACAATTGTCTTGCTCAAGGACATTCTTTAAGAAAATGATTGAAAATAATAAAATTATAATTGAAATCAATAAAACTTTTAATGAACAAAATCAATGGAGATCATCGGGAGAGTAATTGTCAGAGCAGCCTTCTTCATTTTGATAGAATGAATCTATTGAAGAAGATGAAGAAGACATGGTTTGGACCTGTTTCTTCTTGCTGTCCTTTTTAGAGGATGAAGGGACATCTTTGACCTCAGTTTGATTTTGAAGAAGTTTCATAATATTCTGGAGTTTTTCCAGGACATCTTCTTCGGAGGTAGAAGCTGCAAGAGCTGCAGAGATTCTAGCCTTTTGATTAAGGAATTTGCATGTGTCTGGGTCAGCCACTTGCAGAGCCCTAGGATTATTTTTAAACCAGGTGGTTACGCTATCTGGTGATGCCATAGAAGCATCAAAGCGAGGCCACCATTTTACGAAAGCTTGTTTGTAAAAAGATAACAAAGATTTGGGAAGATGGAAATTGCCAGTTTTGTACTGCCATGAAAAAATCCATGAAAGTGAGAACGTGGTAAAGAAATTCAAAATGATTGGATAATTGTTGAGATCTTTGTTGAATCTTTTTGAGAAAATTTGAAATCCTCCCTGGACTTCAATAGGTAAGATTTCTGGGACAGGCCCAAAGAAGTCCCACCATTGAAGAAACCAACTAGGGAATGAATACTTGGTTGCTTTCTTAAAGTAGATCAACCAGGAATGTTTGAAAGATTTATTTTGTAAGCCAAGGATAACATAATCCCAGGCTTTGATGTAGTCCCAGTAGTTATAGCCTATAGGATCAAATAACTGAGAAAACTTTTTTGTGTTGTTTGGGTTTTGTCTGAAAGCTGAGGGTGTCAGGACATTTAAGATTTGGAGAGTTGAATGGGTGATGAATGAATTGTCTCTGGGTTCTTTGTAGTGCTTGATAGAGACAGATTCGGTATCAACGAGGATGAATTCATAAAATCTTTGAGTTTTGGTTGGGGTGAAAGGTAAGAAATGGAATTGAGATGGAAAGATCTTTGAAGGAATTCTGTTAGGATCTTTATCCCAGAATTCTGGTTCCAGATGGGCCAAGAAGAAGAAGTTTTCTTTTGGTATATACTGGGTTTGAGCAGTGGAAATTTGGGGTGATTGAGTAAGAACAATTTGAGATTGGTTTTGAGCAGGGATAATCTGCGATTGCTTTTGTTGGGTTATTTGAGTCTTCTGAGTTTGTATGGCAAGGTCCAAGGCAGGGATGTCTTGGTCACTATCTTCAGCTATGCTAGCCCAAGTTTTTGTTGGAAGATTGATTAATCCTTGTTCCTGAAAGGCAAGGAGGGTTTGGACAGGGAATGCATAATCTGATTTGGTTTGTTTGTTTTGACTTTGGGAATTCTGGGTAGAAGGCCCTGATTGGTTAAGGGTAGAAGACTCTGTGCTGACTGGTAAAATGCTAGGATTAGGTTTTCCTCTACCACCTCTTCCTCTTGAGGAGGAGGCCCTGGAAGTCATACTGACTGTAGCCCTGTAATTAACCATAAGAGGGTTAGTCAGGGAAAGCACTACTCGAATTCTTAATATATCAAAAAATAAGCTTAAAATATTAAATATACTTTGGATATTGTGCCTTTTGATATAAACATAATATGTAACTAGTTTATTTCTAAAAGACAATCTAAATTGATTTCTTGGTTCAAGGAAATTAATAGTTAAAATTCTTCTATTATTTAAAAAGGTTTTAACAGAATTAAAAGATAAATTAATTTGTTTATCAGGAATGAAACCAATGATGGTGAAATCCTCCCTTTTGTCAGAGAAGGTTTGAACAAGATTATAAACATAAGAATCCGTACAAGAACCAATGCTGGAGATTGGTCCATTAGTAATCCTATTGGTACCCCTATTGGTCCCTATTTTGATATAGTTCTGTTTTAGGCCAGAATTAATATCAAAATTAGAGGTAATGTTGTGGTTTAAATTCAAAGATTTAAACATAATGGGTTGCCCCAAGTAGTGGATACTTATGCCATTGATAGAAGAATGAAAGGAGAGAGGTATAACTGGGAATTCCCAGATAATTCTACTTTCAAAATTCTTAATAAGGGACAACATACTAATATTGAAACTATTAATTGTAGTTGAAAGACTAAAAAGATAAGAATCAGAGCAGGGTTTTCTAAATGATTGACATAACCATTTATAAGTTTTGCTGCTGGTTCTGGGATCAAGATTCAGGGTTTTAAGGTAATTTTGGATATTATCATACCTACCGGGCTTGTTATCCTTACAGTGGGTAATGATATTGGCTTTGGTATTAGGATCTATCTTAAGGGCTTTTAGCTTTCTAATGATCCGACAAGTTCTGCTTTTGTGACCAATTTTGTCACAGATAAAGCAAGTGGTAGTTTTCCTGGGTTTAACCCTTTTCTTTTCAGGTGATTGGTTGGTAGCCTGGGTTTCGGGTTTGTTCTCGCCACAAGTGCACTTATCACAAGTAGCCTGAGGTTTGTCCTGGATATCAGGTTCATGGTTAGCCCCTTGGTTTGCCTTCCTTTTCTTTTGGTGTTTAGGCATATAACCAGGTTGGGGATTGTTAAGGCAATGCCTGCTGATGTGGCCAGGCATACTACATTTGAAGCAGATGATTTTATCACTGTCAGGGGGGTCGTGTTTAACCATACTGATGGACTTACTCTTGTTAGGTAAAGGATTGAGTCTTTTAGCCTTGAGTTGGTCAAGCTGTTTTCTGACAATGGCTAGGAGTTCTTTCCTACTATTATTTTGAATATCATGGTTGATGGTAGAACCATAATCTTGGGTAGGGCTATTTGAGGCCTGAAGATACCTATTTTGTTTTAAGGCATCTGTGGGACCTTTGGTAGTGTTAACAGGGACGTCCTGTTTTTTACCAAATAAATTGGATTGAAAAGGGTAATCAATACCTTTCTTAATGGCATACTTGTGAAACCAATAGAAGAAAGGAACATTTCGTTTGGTTTCTCTGAGAAATTTATAGAATTTCTCCTGAATTTCCTTTGCTTTGGGACCCTGATAATGCAGAAAGAACCACTCTCTTTGAGGAGACCATTCCTCAGAGTATAAGTTCTTCTTAAGGGTTTTCTTATCAATAATGAATTCAGATATCATAAGGTTCATTAAGGGAAGAGTAGGTTGGAGATTGGATAGATCTGGGTTCCTCATCGTCCTTTTGATAAGAAGTTGTTACAGGGGTTGTGGTTTTGAATCCCTGTAAATGGATAGTGGAACCATCATGGGATGTTCCGATATGAGGCTTGGAAGGTTCAGTTGAAAAGGACCTTCTAGACAGGGTTCCCCTAGGCATAGCCGTTCTGAAGCTTTCTTCAGAATGTAGGGATCTAGGGATGGAAAAGGAGTTACTCCTATTGAAGACAAGGTCAACTTTTCCGGATTGGTATTGTATGACATCTTGAAACTCAGGTGTTAACCTAGGTGCCGCAGGAGCAGCCTTTTCTAGGGTCCAAGTTTCTGGTAAGGTGATGTCACTCCATTGGATAGTTTTAGGTACAATAATATTGGCCTTACTATTGTCAGTGAGAAACAAAGTGGTTTCCCCTGATTTGTGACATTTTGTTTTAAGGAAGTTGGATCTGATAGAGTTCTTTACTTTGTATTGAACTCTGTATATCAGAGTGATTGGGACAGACCCTTCCTTCATGTCATAGCCATGGCATTTGACATTAAGAAATAGAACGTCAAGGATGTTCTTGTCATCCAGACTAACAGTTAGGTCAGGGAAGCAATTGAAAAAGATAGGCCCATGTATAAGGCTGGTTTCAACGGTTCCTAATAAGGAATCATCAAACTGATTGTGACGAGCATCTCTTAAACATAGAAAAACTGCTACGTTAAGGGATTCTCTAGTCAAGGGTTTCATACCTACCTGGACACTTCCTATGTGCAAGTAGTTAAAATTGTCCAGTTGATGGGTTTTCACACTTTTCTCAGAGAGAAGATGAAGTTCTTCATCATCTTTTCGAAGTATGATTTTTTGTTCAACTGTTCTGATGATGTAATCAGATTTAGAGAAAAAGGATGTTTTTGGTTTATAAAGATCTTTGTGAGATATTTTTGGGATATCCCAATTATCAAGATCTTGATTGATATTTTCAAAATGAATTTCTTCTTTGAAAATTTTGTTTGAAAGAGATTGCCTTGATTGGTCTTCGCTAAACGAAGGAGATTGAGATGAGGATGATGGTCTACTAGAGCTATAGGAGAATCGTGAGGAAAAGGCTTTAAACATATATAAAACAATATTTCCTCACCCGTAAGCATTATTGCCTTCATCTGGTTACTTGCAGAAATATAAGTATTAAAAGTGAACTAGTTAGTTACCTTCTGGGAAATGCTATTAGGTTAACCATGTTTTGTTCAAAACTCAGTTCATAAAGCCATGTTGCCGGATATCAAAGCTTGAATAATAAAATTATTTTCTATTTTATATTTCGGAGTAGAAGTTACCATAGTTCAGAGAAAGTCAAAGTAAATACTGAAATATATTAAACCAGATTTAAACACTCAAAGTCTAAGTTATTCCTTGTTTTAAACATGTATATGATCAAAAATAAAGTACTTTTGAAAAAACTTTTCTCCTTCAGGATTAGAATACTTTAGGATAATAAATCTCAAATAATGGTATATGACTGCCCAGTCAACCAGCAGGGTCTTACGTACTCCGACTACCATTTACGTCGCTAATGAGATACCCAGATATCCTTACTAATATTCTACGGTCCTTGGAGTATATAAAATTTTTCTTTAAAAAGCTTTAGAAGTATTTTGATCATAAACATTTTAAGTGCAAAGGTATAACAAAGAACTAAAAAGTGTATCTTAGTATAATTCACAGCAGTATATTACAATAATAATACTGAGAACGCAAGTAATTACTGCAAAATATAAACATAGATGAATAATTAATTATTCAAATATTATTACGTTTAATTATAAATAGTTATAAAATAGTGGACTGGTTGACTATAGGATTATCCGATCGAGGCGGATAAATACGGCACATTTCAATTGCCCTTGCCAGACGCCTGTATTGACGTACGCTTGCGGCAGTTAGCTATAGTCAAAGAGTACACTAATAGTATAACTTTTAATTTAATTAGAATTAATATCCATTTATGGCAATCATATGAGTATGAACAGGTGTATGGTTAAATTAAAAGCATAACCAGAGTAGTAACCAACAGTTCAAAGTTAATATCTACATTCCTACTTCCACCATCTGGCTCTGATACCAAGAGGGGATCGGAATCAGAAGATAAAAGAAATTAAAGAGACAGAGGGGAAGTAGGTAGCATGCGGAATGCTAAAACAAGAAATAAAAATTGCAGAATCAAAATAACATAGATAATTTAGGAGGCAAAGCCTTCCATGTAAGACAGTAAACTGTCTATGAGTTACAGAGATTGAAGATTGAAGAAGATCTTACAATTGAAGAAGAGATTGAAGAAGAAGAAGAAGAGAGGAGCTTACAAGTGCTCCGCCTTCTTACTAGAACTAGAGAGAGAATTATAATTGAGAGTAAATTGAAGCGTGCGTTCTAACAGAAGCCTAACCACGCTTAAATAGATAAAAGAGGTAACCGGCACTGTTTGGCATCCAATGCTTGTGACCGGTACTGTGCACTAGATTGACCGGTACTGTTAGGTAACGGAGGGAATCCAAGAAAGAACTGTTGAGGAGCATGCGAAAGTCTTCAAATTATCCTTTTAAAAGATGCCTTTGATAATGGATGGTGAGGTCCACCATGAAGCATAATGCGCATGTTACTTTGATTAATGGAATAATCATGATGGCTTTTTTGGTGATGGGAGACAAAGTGCAATCCACCAAAATTTGTTGACAATGGAGATTTTCACCTTGGCAAAAATTCTTCAGAGAAGTAAACCGCTACAACAAAGATTAAGATAAAATAAATGATTAAAATTGAACAGTTTTTCATGTCTTTGCAGACACTGCGATCACCATGTTCAAGGGTGGAGGAACAGTTTTTCACACCATAATTGGTATTACTATCACCGTGTTCCAGGGTGTTGTAGGAACAGTTTTTCATGTCATTGCTAACACTACAATTACCATGATCCAGGGTAGATGAGCAGTTTTTCTCACTGAAGGTGATACAATTGTCTTGCTCAAGGACATTCTTTAAGAAAATGATTGAAAATAATAAAATTATAATTGAAATCAATAAAACTTTTAATGAACAAAATCAATGGAGATCATCGGGAGAGTAATTGTCAGAGCAGCCTTCTTCATTTTGATAGAATGAATCTATTGAAGAAGATGAAGAAGACATGGTTTGGACCTGTTTCTTCTTGCTGTCCTTTTTAGAGGATGAAGGGACATCTTTGACCTCAGTTTGATTTTGAAGAAGTTTCATAATATTCTGGAGTTTTTCCAGGACATCTTCTTCGGAGGTAGAAGCTGCAAGAGCTGCAGAGATTCTAGCCTTTTGATTAAGGAATTTGCATGTGTCTGGGTCAGCCACTTGCAGAGCCCTAGGATTATTTTTAAACCAGGTGGTTACGCTATCTGGTGATGCCATAGAAGCATCAAAGCGAGGCCACCATTTTATGAAAGCTTGTTTGTAAAAAGATAACAAAGATTTGGGAAGATGGAAATTGCCAGTTTTGTACTGCCATGAAAAAATCCATGAAAGTGAGAACGTGGTAAAGAAATTCAAAATGATTGGATAATTGTTGAGATCTTTGTTGAATCTTTTTGAGAAAATTTGAAATCCTCCCTGGACTTCAATAGGTAAGATTTCTGGGACAGGCCCAAAGAAGTCCCACCATTGAAGAAACCAACTAGGGAATGAATACTTGGTTGCTTTCTTAAAGTAGATCAACCAGGAATGTTTGAAAGATTTATTTTGTAAGCCAAGGATAACATAATCCCAGGCTTTGATGTAGTCCCAGTAGTTATAGCCTATAGGATGAAATAACTGAGAAAACTTTTTTGTGTTGTTTGGGTTTTGTCCGAAAGCTGAGGGGGTCAGGACATTTAAGATTTGGAGAGTTGAATGGGTAATGAATGAATTGTCTCTGGGTTCTTTGTAGTGCTTGATAGAGACAGATTCGGTATCAACGAGGATGAATTCATAAAATCTTTGAGTTTTGGTTGGGGTGAAAGGTAAGAAATGGAATTGAGATGGAAAGATCTTTGAAGGAATTCTGTTAGGATCTTTATCCCAGAATTCTGGTTCCAAATGGGCCAAGAAGAAGAAGTTTTCTTTTGGTATATACTGGGTTTGAGCAGTGGAAATTTGGGGTGATTGAGTAAGAACAATTTGAGATTGGTTTTGAGCAGGGATAATCTGCGATTGCTTTTGTTGGGTTATTTGAGTCTTTTGAGTTTGTATGGCAAGGTCCAAGGCAGGGATGTCTTGGTCACTATCTTCAGCTATGCTAGCCCAAGTTTTTGTTGGAAGATTGATTAATCCTTGTTCCTGAAAGGCAAGGAGGGTTTGGACAGGGAATGCATAATCTGATTTGGTTTGTTTGTTTTGACTTTGGGAATTCTGGGTAGAAGGCCCTGATTGGTTAAGGATAGAAGACTCTGTGCTGACTGGTAAAATGCTAGGATTAGGTTTTCCTCTACCACCTCTTCCTCTTGAGGAGGAGGCCCTGGAAGTCATACTGACTGTAGCCCTGTAATTAACCATAAGAGG
Source organism: Astragalus membranaceus (assembly GCA_039519185.1). Taxonomy (NCBI): domain Eukaryota; kingdom Viridiplantae; phylum Streptophyta; class Magnoliopsida; order Fabales; family Fabaceae; genus Astragalus; species Astragalus membranaceus. The sequence continues at coordinate 2,361,277 of CM076846.1, forward strand.
GTTAGTCAGGGAAAGCACTACTCGAATTCTTAATATATCAAAAAATAAGCTTAAAATATTAAATATACTTTGGATATTGTGCCTTTTGATATAAACATAATATGTAACTAGTTTATTTCTAAAAGACAATCTAAATTGATTTCTTGGTTCAAGGAAATTAATAGTTAAAATTCTTCTATTATTTAAAAAGGTTTTAACAGAATTAAAAGATAAATTAATTTGTTTATCACGAATGAAACCAATGATGGTGAAATCCTCCCTTTTGTCAGAGAAGGTTTTAACAAGATTATCAACATAAGAATCAGTACAAGAACCAGTGCTGGAGATTGGTCCATTAGTAATCCTATTGGTACCCCTATTGGTCCCTATTTTGATATAGTTCTGTTTTAGGCCAGAATTAATATCAAAATTAGAGGTAATGTTGTGGTTTAAATTCAAAGATTTAAACATAATGGGTTGCCCCAAGTAGTGGATACTTATGCCATTGATAGAAGAATGAAAGGAAAGAGGTATAACTGGAAATTCCCAGATAATTCTACTTTCAAAATTCTTAATAAAGGACAACATACTAATATTGAAACTATTAATTGTAGTTGAAAGACTAAAAAGATAAGAATCAGAGCAGGGTTTTCTAAATGATTGACATAACCATTTATAAGTTTTTTATTATTCATCATGACAATAGATATTAAAACCTCTTCTAAAGTTTTAGGTGGATCTTGCATGTTTAGAGATTTTTTTATGAATTGATTTCATATTTGAATTTTTAATTTTTATTTTTAATTAATATAGCTCTACCTATTTTATCCCAAGATCACTAGTGGAAAAAATGCATTTTATAACGGTCATTCATATCGGTTGAAAACGACCTGATGTTAAAAGTGATGCGGTGGCAGTTTTGTAATTAAAATTATAATTTTTACATCGGTTGTCACACGAACCGTTATAGAAACATAATCTTACATCTTTCATATCGGTTCCATTCCATAATTGTTATAGAAAGTGCAAAAATTTAGACTTCCATAACGGGTCACAAAACCACCCGTTATAGAAACGCAAAAAATTAGGTTTTCATTCGCATTCCACCATTCGCTCCCTCTCACTCTCATTCACAGTACTCTCCCTCATCTCTCCCTCATCTCTTCCACCATTCACTTCTACCACCGTCTCTCCCTCATCTTTTCCACCTTTCGCTTCCACCACCGTCTATCCCACTCACCATTCGCGCGCATACTCTCCCTCATCTCTCCCTCTCACCATTCGTGCGCTACAACTTGCTGCGAAGGGTGAGAAACTCCCTCAAATGTGAAGAATTCTGTGTTCACAAGGGTTTTAGCGAAGAGTCTCTCCCTTAGATTTGGATGTTCGGTTTTCACAAGTAAAGGAATTCTATTTTCACTGCGTCTCGTTGCTGCGTCTTGTTGTGTCTCTCACTCTTGCTGCGTTGACGAATTCGTGCGGAGAACCTCCGTTGCCACAGCACCACCGCTGCAACTAGGTAAACTCTTCTTTCACATTTGTGTATTTTAGGGTTACACCTTTGATGTTTCACCTTTGATGTTTGCTGGTTTGCTGGTTTCTGATTTTCATAACACTTTTTTTGGTAGTCCCGAAAGCACCTTTGATGTTTGCTGGTTTATTACTATATATAATATTTACTATGACATATAATTTGTAGTCCCGAAAGCAAACTAGGAACACTGAGTGTGGATTTTATGTTATGAGACATATGTTCAACATTGTCTCTGCAAGTATTGTTGGTTTATGGTTGGAGGTACGTAATAGAATTTTTTTACAAGTTATATTAAAGATGTATTTTAGTTGATTAACTAATGTTTGGTCTTGTGTCATTTCGGTGTCGATGGGCACGCCTATTTCTTGAACTTTACCGAAATCATCCTATTGGGTGATAATAGGCTAGAAAGGTAAATCCATTATGTCTTTTGGTACTTACTAATTAACCAAGGGTATTATTGTCTTTTGGTACTCACAGTTTTGCTTCTTTAATATGTGAAAGATATTAAGAAGGGTAGTATTTTCTCCTTCACCAAACTCTGGGACAAGTATGATACCTTTTTCTGGTAGTTTTGTCCGAGTTGCTTTAAATCTTTTTTAGCCAAATTAATCTTCTTTCGAACCATTGCAACTTCCTTCCTCATAGGATCATCCAACACTTTAAGCTCCTAGTAGGTTATTATATGACAAAGAACACATAAAACTAATGATTAGCAGCATATTTAACTGTAATAACTGAAACTTTCTACAGTCATGGAACTTACTTCCCAAATGTGTGCCAAGCGCCGAGTCTCTTGTTCAGCGCGTCCGAGTTGAAGTTCAACTCTCTCTTTCACTTCCATCTTTCTCCTCTCAATCTCTTCTTCCTTAGCTTGAAATGCGGAAATGGAAAATTTTGAAACATCCTCATCCTCATACTCTTCCGTTGATAGTCTCCCACTGCTTCCAATACTCCCATGGTTCTTCATTTTCTGTATTTTGCCTGTGTTGTTGCAAAACAGACACATATGTTTCCACAAGACTTTTCTCCAATTAATGTGTTGTGTTTATGTCAGGTAGTAGAAGCTTGTTTTGCTTCCACTTCAATATTCTTTCTTTCTATCCATATCAAAAACTGGTTTTCTCTTCATTTCTAAAAGCAGTAAAGAGATTCTGTTATAGAAATATTTGTTGTATTTGAGGAACCTTAGAGAATAAATGTTCTCACTGGTACTAAAGTTTTAGTAGTTTATTTTATTCATGGTGTGCTTTTTTTTTCTTTCTTTCCCCACTAGCTAAGTTTTATGCTGTTTATTTTCAATAACAGTTTTATCCTATATTTGATTGTGAGAATAAAGTTAAAATAGAAATGGATGAGAGAGAGAGAGAGAAAATTTGATGTATTATTTGTACAAGAGACAAAGAAAAGAAACAGAAGAGAGATAGTATATTATTTTTTAAAAGACAAAAATATCTTTCAACTGACAAACCAATATTCAACTTGTTAAAACAGTATTGGTGGTGCTGTCTTTGGGTGCTTGTATCTTAATTTTTGAGAAGCAAATTAAGCTGTAAATTGGTATTCAACTAGAGAATATGACAAGCTAGAGGTTCGATAAATAAATTGGATTTTTACAGTTTGATACCGTGGAGTTATAAGGGTTAGAACCTGGCTGTTACACTGAGAAATTTCTGCACAGAAACAATGTAGGGAAGCTACTTTGAGGCCTTGGAAGTGAGTGAAATGCGACTTGCATGTTCTTTTGGGTAGCTGGGAACTCATTTGTGAAGATTGCATGTTGCATCAGAGACTTGAAAATTGGTTAGAAGGTTATCCTAGGGTGCTGGTGTGATAGATTGTGGCTTAGAAGCTTGATTGATTGTTTGGAGCTTCAAAATTTCTACTCTTATGCAGTGACATTCATGTTTTCTTATGCAGTGACATTCATGTTTTCTTGATTGATTGACTGTTTCAAGTTGCATGACATTCATGTTTTCTTATGCAGTGGTTGTTCCGGACACGATTGGCTGCTGCAACTGCTTTCCATTTGAAGCAATCAGTCAATCCAACCCAGTGGATTACTCACTTGGCTCCAGATGGATTTCGAAGTTGGTTGTGATAGTTGTGTGTATTGTTTTCACTTTTCACTATTTTGTTCCTTGTACCTGTAGTATTTGTACAGAGGCTTACCAACTTGTGGATTTCTCCTTTATGGTGTTGTTGTCTTATAGAAGCTAGCTTTATCCAATGATGAAATTTCTTTCTCTTAGGATGTTCTAATCACATCATTTTGTGTTATGTCAAATATCTTCATGTGATTTTCCTTTTTGCATGCTGGCTTGTGCTGCTATATTCTTAATTTTATTCACATGCTAGCTTTGGCCTTTTTATTCTGTTTTTCAATTTGTCCATGCAGTATCTCTGAGCAGAAACCATTTTTTTTTAAAAAAAAAACCTTCAGTTTTAACATCGGTTCTTAATTCACCAGATGTTAAAAATCAGTATTTCATATCGGTTCTCATAGAAAACCGATGTTAAAAATTAGTATTCATATCGGTTCCCATATAAAACCGATGTCAAATATACGCTTATATTTGATAAAAAACTGCCGTTTCATAACGGTTATACGGCTAACCGATATAAAAACAAAATTTCATAACGGTTCAGCACCCGATATGAAATGTCCCTATTTTTTATATCTCTTTTTTCGGCATCGGTTCAGGAACCGATATGAAATGTCAATTTTAACCAATATGAAATGCCTTTTTTCCATTAGTGGATTATGATTGATCATCCTTTGTGCGTTAGTATTCAATTAATTGATCAACGACGGTGCTGCAATTAGTTGGTGAACCTGTGAATAATTGAGGCTAGAATTATTGCATAACCAAATCTTAGTTTTAGTCTTCCAATCATTCAACATTATTGTGCTTTACTTTTTCTTGAATTCAAATTTTTTGAATGACCAGACAAGGGGTTAAATTGTCAAAAAAAAACAAGGGGTTAAATTAGGGCAAAGAATGTTAATCACGAATGACAAAACCGATTAATATTTTTTGAAAGGACAGTTAACTCAATAAAATAAAGAACTACGGGTAGAACTAGACATAAGGGAATCGAAGCTTGCAAATGAAACTGTGATTTTAGGTTTCCCTCCATTGATTCACAATTTTGCATTTTTATTTTTGTTCGTAATTTGTTATTTTTATTATCATGTTACCATAACAACTTAATCAATCGTTAAACTAACTAATAAATGATCTTAACTAGTTTGATACTTGTTAACTAATTTGTGTGGATACGATTATCTTTTATACTATAGAGTACTCTTGCCAACTTCTCAATGCAAAAAGTTGTTGGCGTCATTGCTGGGAAATAATTTAGCAAAATTAAACGAAAAAAATTTTTGTTTCTTAAGATATTCTTTTCTACGGCGGCCCCTAATATGGACTTATAAAAAAATCCACCGGTGGACCTTTTTCTTTTTTTTGAAAAAATGAATTTTAAAATAAAAAAATTGGAAAATAAAAAATATTTTATTAAAACTTACTAAAAATGACAACGGTCCACTTTCTACTTTAATTTTAACGTTTGTTTTTTTGTTTCATTTATCTTATTAAAAGTAAAAGAAAAATCCTATGTTATTATTACTATTTTGCTAGCACTTTTCCTAGAGTCCGTTCTAGTTGAGATTGTTTTGCAGCAGAAACAAATCTGAATCATGTTGAAAACTCTTGGAAATTATAAACCGCTATACGTGTGCAAAGGCATGATGAGGAGAAACCAGATACTAATGATGTAGCCTACAAGAAAAAAATTCATTTGGGACGAAATAATCCGTTGCATAACAGTTAAAATTTCTGTCCCAGCTTAAATTTGGAACGGAATTTGCGACCAAAAAGTTTCGTTGCAATTTGCATGTCCCAATATTTTGGGGACGGAAATAGTCAATCCATCGCAAGGTGTGGACGGGATTCGGGATAGAAAAAATGATTGAATGTTGGGACGGAATATAAAATTTTGTCTCAATTTAGTGAATTTTTTTTTAAAATTCCATCTCAATTAAGTGACAAATTTTAAAATTCCGTCTCAATTTTGTGCTAGATAATTTTACTCAATTTCTTGTCTCATTTATTAACATCCTAATAAAAGTTAATAATTATATAGACTCACAATTTAATAATCGTCAATTTTCATTCAACTAACAAAAAAATACATATTTATTTATTTGTCTGATATGAAACATAAATTGCTCCATCATAAATATAATATACATAATCCAAATTGTAACAATACATCTAAAAGACTAAACTACTAATATTTTGAACTTTTTAAGTCCAAAATCGTCACTATAATCATTGAGGCATGGACACACATGCTTGAATGCTTCCATTCAAATGGAGTCCATATACTCCTCCCTTTGTATTTCTTCCTCCAACGACTTCAATCATCAATAACATCCCCAAAATAATTAACCGAATTATTTGGATGTTACCCAACTGAATTATTTTAGTACTTGATTGGTAATTTATTAAGTGCTAAAATCTATTTGTGGTTGTGATAGGATCGTTAACCGGACAATACGGAATAAGGGCAATACGGTCTTTGACCATATATATAATAAAGAAAAAAGAAAGAAAAGGAAGAGAATTGAGAAAGAAAGAAAGGAAGCGACGGAGAGGAGAAAAAGAGAAGAGAAAAGAAGAAGAAAGGAGAAAGAAGAGAAGGAGAAGAAGAAGGGTCTTCACCACAGCCCAAACCCCAAGTTTTCATCATCATCATCATCATCATCATCATCATCATCATCTTTCCATTAGCTTCCATTCCCTATAATTTTGGTGAGCTTATTTTCATTTTTCCCTCCTCTTTGACTTTCGATTTTGAGAGCTTGAGTAGGGATGATTACAAATTTGATGATGATTTTGATGCTTAGGAGTGATTAGAAGCGAACCTAAGGCGGATTGAATGCGGATTGAAGCTCGATTCGGAGTTGGAAGCGAATTGGTGATTCAAGGGTTCGTTTGGGGATTTTTGAGGAGTTTGGGAATTCGGTTCAACCGTTGCTCTCGCGTCAAGGGTGAGTTTTACTCTAGTTTAGATTTTGATTGAGGATTTCGAAGTGTCGAATTTGAGTTGTGAAAATCGTTATTTGAAAAATTAACGTATTTTGACATAAACGATAAAATTGTTTACGTTTTTGTTTGTGATTGATGAACGATGATTTGATGGTGATCATTGTTGTTTAAATATGTTTTTGGACTGTTTTTATGTTGGGACTGGACTGGAACAGGTATTGGAATTGACCGGAACGATGAAAAACGCGAAAATGGGATAAAAACAGAGTGGTATCAAAAGCGCACGACCCGTGCGTCTCGTTTTGTTTGTGTTTTGCAAAAATGACTTACAGGGCGCACGACCCGTGCGTATGGGACCACGGACCGTGCGCAGTGTTGTGTCAAAATTTTACAATCTTGCCCGAAATGATTCTGTTCGATTCCAATCCTCTTCTAATCCTTTCCTAACCCTTTTCCAATGATATTAGGCTTATAATTCCATGATTTTGAATATGTTTTTAAAGGTTTTAATAATGGTTTGCAAAGCTATGTTTAATTCGAAAAACCTTAAAATAGTATACGGGAGCGAACACGAGAGACGCTTGTTATGTGGAACTGAATGTTCAATTAACGGTGTAATGTCGAGGAACTAAATGTTCAAGTGATAGTTACGATATATAAACTATATCGAGTTTAGGAGATGGCTCATTGCGGGTGGATATATATATTATATCGAGTGTGGGTGACGACCCACGAGGTTAACATACTAGGCGGGTAAGTCATGATCCTTAAACCTAGGCCCGTATACCATTAGGGAAAGTACTATTGGTAAGGGGGTTCACTGGGATTTAGCGTTCGCGCAGGCGATGTTATGTTAAAAAGTTGTTGTGCGATACACGGGGGTTAGCGTTCGCGCAGTTGGTGTCATACTGAGTCATAACACGTACACCGGGGTTTAGCATTCGCGCAGGCGGTGTCATGTTAAAAGTTTGTTGTGAGATTCACCGGGGTTAGCGTTCGCGCAGTCGGTGTCATACTGAATCATAACGCGTTCACCGGGGTTTAGCAGTAATGCAGTCGGCGTCGTGTTGATTGATAATGCACGTGGTTGTGAATTAAACCACGAATGAAAGAAAGTCCTATAATACGGTTCACCGGGGTTTAGCGTTCGCGCAGTCGGTGTCGTGTTAAGTTAAATAGGATTCATAATTAAACCGAGAGCGTTGTTAGGGGTCTCGGTAGAACTCACTGAGATTGTATCTCATTGTTTATATGTTGTTGTTTTACAGAGAAAAAAGGAAAGAGGAGATCAAAGAGGCATGAGTAGGTTTATGCTCGGGGAGTCGCCGAAGACTTAGCTTTTATGATTAAGCTTATGTTTCCTTTGTTGTCTTGTATGACGACGTTATGACTTTAACTGTTATAAAAGTTATGTACTTATTTCCGCACTTCCTTGTATGATATTGAACACTAAATGTAGCTGATGTTGATGGTCAGGGAACCGTTGTGGTTTTAACTATGTTTAAAACTGTTTTGGTATAATTCAGCGAAAAATTTATAGTGGGGTTCAATATCTAAACAGGAAATAATATCTCTGATGTATTAGAGATGGTGCACTTAGGCATTTCTACTCGTTGGAAATACCGGGGTGTTACACAATGCATCATAATCAAGAGGCTTGAGGCGAGTACTCCACTATCGCCAGACTCCTAATGTTGAGGTATATACTCATGTTGTGAACATAGCTTTATCAAGTTTTCCTATAAACAAAAAAAAATAGAAAAAGTTAATTGACTTGGGGAACAACAGATTGTGAATATTGGCCAAGACACCACCATTGGCGATGGTAACATCACCAAGAAGCTTGCTCAACTCTTGATTCTTCCTAACGACCAAAATAAGGGTCATAAAAAAGGGGTCGGTGCTAATACTCATTAAACAAACAAAAAAACTAATTTATAAAAATAAATTAAGTCTTTAAATATTATAGAAAAACATGGTTATAAAAAATATAAAGAGAATAAGTATAAAAATAAATAAATTTTTAAAGTGGTGAAGTCACAAAATTTCTATTGTTCATGTGTGCTGATAAGGTTGGATTTAAGAATGTTTGTCATCTTCTATATATTCATTAACTACTATATATTTACAATCAAATAATAAAAGCGAGACTATATAAAGTAAAAATATAAACATCAATTTAAGTATGGCTCTAATGTCTGTTTGAGCGAAATGACCAAAATAAGGGTCATAAAAAAGGAGGGTCGACGGGAGTACTCATTAAAAAAGTACAAAGGGGTACTCATTAAAAATAAGTATAAAAAAAATAATTTTTTAAATTGTGAGTTGCAGTTTAAATAAATGAAATTTTGAACGATTAAATTTTTTCCGAACACTATAGTACTCCAAAACACATTGCTTAGTATCACACTTTACGTACTTTATCACGAAATTAAGTTATTTAAACCAAACCGGTTATTGAGGAATAAACTTCGCGTATTTGAACATCTAAAATTTTTTCCAGACTCTAAAGTACCTCAAAACACACTGCTTAGCATCATAGTTTGCGTTTTGTCACGATTTTTTTCACCAAACCATTGAGGAATGAACTTCATGTATTTAAACATGTAATTTTTTTTCTGACTCTAAAGTACCTCAAAACACACTGCTTAGCATCACATTTTACGTATTTTATCACGATTTTTTTTACCTAACTGATTATTGAGGAACAAACTTCACGTATTTGAACATCTAAAATATTTTTCGGTCTCTAAAGTACCTCAAAACACAATGCTTAACATCACATTTTACGTATTTTGTCACGATTGTTTTTACCTATAACTGATTATTGAGGAACAAACTTCACGTATTTGAACATCTAAAATATTTTTCGGACTCTAAAGTACCTCAAAACACAATGCTTAGCTTCACATTTTACGTATTTTGTCATGAAATTAAGTTTTTTTCACCAAACATCTTACAAACAAACTGAACGTATTTAAACATCTAAAATTTTCGCCGGGCTTTAAAGTACCCCAAAACACATTGCTTAACATCGCACTTTACAAATTTTGTCATGAAATTATGTTCTTTCACAAAATCGTTTATTGAGGAACGAACTTCAGGTATTTGAACATCTTAAATTTTTCCCGATTCTAAAGTATCTCAAAACACACTGCTTAGCACCACACTTTACATATTTGTCAAGAAGTTAATCTTTTTCGTCAAACTAGTTATTGAGGAACGTATTTGAACATCTAAAATTTTTTCCAGACTCTAAAGTACCTCAAAACACACTGCTTAAATTAATTTATTCTTTTCATTAAACTGGTTATTGAGGAAAAAATTTCATGCATTTGAACATCTAACATTTAAATTTTTTTCTAGACTCTAAAGTACCTCAAAACACACTGCTTAAAATTGCACTTTACGCCATGAAATTAATTTCTTTTTTCACCAAATCGGTTATTTAGGAACGAACTTCACGTATTTAAACTTCTAATATTTTTTCTATACTTTAAAGTACCCCAAAATACATTATTTAAAATATAAAAAAAAAGAAAAAAAAAAAGAAAAATTAGCGCTGGACTTGGCGGAAGCACGAGCGTCGCTTATATGATAGGATAAGACCTCATCTTTTGCAAGTATGTAGATTATTTAGTTGAGAATTGGTCATATTTCAAGCATATGATAATGTGCATATTTTATGAAAACTTGAATGTTTATTTGCCTAATCCCTATACACGTAAAAGAGATTGTGAAATAATACACTTATTCATTTAAAAGTATTTTTCGGGGCACGAGCGTCTAACTAGACAACCTTTTGATGCCACCTATTTGTTATATCGTCTTTCATTGTTGCTTTTAATTCTTCTATTATTGATTTAACAATTTTATTGGGATAGAAAATTTGCTTGAAGATAAATAAATGTTATGTGTGAGGGAGTTTATAAACTCCAAATTAGTGCATTTTTCAAGATATTTTAAAGAAATTATAAATTATTATTGATGTTACTGACTTAATTTGCGTTATATTGCGCAAGAAGGAAAGAAGATGAATGAATAAAATACAACAAGGAGTTGCTAGGAGGAAAGAGAGGTATTGTAACATCCCAGTATTTCTAACTTGTAGAAATACCAAAATGCACAGCATGACATGCATCAGAGTTGACTTGTATGCTTGGAATATTGAACACAACTAAAAACTTTGATAAATAATTATCATACGGTTCCATGAACCTTTTTAAACTTAACATAAAGTACTTAAGTCTCATGACTTAAAACTTATACAACCTGGTGTTTAATATCCAAAACATAAGTAGCGGAAACGATTTACAACTGTTAGCTATTAATAGTTATACAATCGATAATACAAAGACAACAAAAGGGAAAAAGGCATAAGCATAAAACTGATTCTTCAATAACTCCATGAGTCACACCGGCTAACCGTGCTTCTTCGCCTTTGCTTTTCCCTGTTTCTCTGTAAAAACCACAATAATAAAGGGTGAGATAACATTATCTCAGTGAGTCCTATCGAGACCCCTTACTAACACTAGCGGTTCATTATGCAGCATTTTCATCCGTAGCCCAAGTCTGGATAGCTACGTGTAACATGTCATACTAACACAACACCGAAGACCTGCAGTTTCAGTCCCCCGGTGAACCCAATCCACTAATCCTTTCAGCAGTGGGCAAACATAGAAGGGGCCTAGGTTATGGGCTCATGACTTCCCTCCCCTAGTGTGCTATCATAGAGGTCGTCACCCCTTTATCATACCTTGATCCTTTCATCAAGTAGTTCATTATCATACATTTAATAAAATCAAGTAATTCTTTATCATATCATTAATTAGCATACCTTGATACAATATCAAGTAGTTCATTATCATGCCTTGAATTATATCAAGTCATTTTAGTGGTTACCAAAACCTCAATGAACATTTAGTCCATTGTATTAACATATACTTGTGTTTTCTCACTCGTAACCCTAACCGGTTATCGTACATTTAACATATTTGGACAATTTCCAATAACTCATTCATACCTACGCTTATTTATGCGAATTATGGTTTATTTGTCAATACATAGGGTTGGGGAAGGGATTGGAATGGACTTGGAACCAATTGGAATGGCCTAAAACAAGTTTTGAAAGAGGGTAACCGAAGCTGACGCATGGTCCGTGCTTAAGAGGCGCACGACCCGTGCGCATTTTGTAACACCCCAATATTTATAACATGTAGATACATTGAAATGCACAGCTTAGCCATACTCAGAGGACACAATACCTGTTTAAATATTGAACGTACTAAATTTTTCCGAAATAAAACATAATATCTCAGATTCATCTTCTTCATTTCCATGAAGTTTACTTGGTTCACAATTTAAAAGGAATACAGAGCCTAAGGTTCAATCTCATAAACAGGTGAGTGGAAATGGGTTCATACAACTCATATCAAATATAAGTTACATAACCATAACAGAAACAACAAAAGAAGAATAATCGGACACATCAAGACTACAAGTCTTCGGCTTCGCCATAAGCACGTCACCTACTCGTGTCGCCTTGTCTCCTTTTTCCTGTTTCTCTGTAAAAACCAGAATAGTGAAAGGGTGAGATGACATATCTCAGTGAGTTCTACCGTGCCCCCTCACAGTCACTTGGTTCAATTATAAAACCGTTGCAAACTAGTTAAATTTATAAACTATTTGCGTATATACATTCTTAGCCCATTACCGACCGTGCAACAGCCACAATCTTGGCATTTAATGTGCTATTAATTTATTTTAAGCCTTGTAAGTTACTTTACCATTACAAGCTTACCAATCGAAACATCGACCGTGCAACAGCCACAATCTCGGCGAATCGTGCATTGAACTTAGCATAACATCGTCTGTGAAACAGCCACAATCACGATAAACCCCCGTTAGACCATTCCATAACGTTACCAGGGCCTAGGGTAGGGGCTCATGACTTCCCCGCCTAGTATGATATTCGTTGGGTCGTCACCCAACTTGATATAATTTATATACCACACCCGCATTGGGCCGACTTTTATATTCGATATATTCTATAACCATCGTTGTTTTATAACCCGTTTTGATGAATACGATACTAGACATCCGGCGTTATAATACGGTACCAAGTTGTATACATAATCCGATTAGTTATTCAAAACATGTACTCACACGTGATCTACTTTTCGGTTTTTCGAATATTTATACTGTCAAAACTTTTTCTCAAAAATCAAGTTGAACACCTTCAAAACAATGATTTTATCAAGGTAATATCATCTCAATTGGTTGGGAAGAAGATTAGAAGAGGTTTGGAATCGAAAGGAGCGACGAAACGAGAAATTTGCACCCCGAGACAGAACCACACGCACGGTCCGTGCCCCAGGGGCGCACGACCCGTGCGTGATGCACCAATTTATTTTCCCATCTGCAAAGATGACGCACGGTTCGTGCCACAGGGGTGCACGATCCGTGTGCCCTGTTCTGTAATTCGATTTCATTCCGTTTCTCTCGTTTCATTTCTCCGTTCGCGTCCAATCCCAATCTCGATCAAAATCCAACCTCAAAAAAGATGATATATATAGCATTCCAGTCCATAATTCCAATCCACAATCAATATAACTTATGCATATTTTTGTAAAAATCATAATACGCGAGTATTTTGAAAAACGGTTTTCGACTCGATAAATCTTTCGAAATCCAAATTTTAACCACAGAACCAGAAATGCCAATAGTTCAAAAACAGCAAACAAAACCCTAATCGTGAGTAAAACTCACCGGTTTGGAGAGTTCATTCGAAATTCAAGTCCTCACGCGAAATTACGGAATAGTGACCACTCGAACAATCCCCGTAATCATCCAAAGCGTTCCAAAACTGACACCAACAGCCTCTAAATCGAACCCAAGCTCATTTGTTACTGAGTTTGCTTCCAAAATGCTCCTAACCACAATGTATCTTCAAGGAGTTGCTAAGGGTCACTCCCAAGGTTCCAAAGAGCACATGCAATGCTTCACCAAGTTGAAAACTCAACTTGAGCTTCAAAATCCAACAATGGCAAGTGGTGATTTAGAGAGTGTTAGGTTCAGAAATTGATACCAAAAGAAAGAGGATTGAAAATGGAATTGAATGGTACAAAGAACACTTACATGCAAGAACATTTAATGTGGCTTCCTACCCTCCCTTTCCTCTTCTCCTTCGCCCCTTCCTCTCTCTCTCTCTCTATTCTTCTATTCTGAATTTTTGTGGTTGCTGGATAGTGTGGCAAGAGAGTGGGTTCAGTTGGGTTAAGGCTGAGGTGTCTTTTAAAATAAGAGAAATGTCCATCTTGCCCTTATGTAAAATTTTCACTTAATTTCTCCTTTGTCTCACTTTCACTTCTCCAATTTTATTCCTCTATAGTTCCAGCTGAATGGTTAGTCATCAAGGATGGTAATAATGTTTTAATGGGCTGAGGATTTAAATGGTTGGAGAAGACCAAAATACCCTTGGCTCATTAATTCATTCTAGACCGTTATTTTTTGCCCAATTTTTCTCTAACTCGTACTGTAATCCTATGATTTATCCCCTATACGATGTTTTCTCGACTATTCCATATCAATGACATGATTTATCTTTCGTTCGAATAATAAATCACTCGTAATTTCCATAAATTGAATTTATCAAAAATTAGGGATATTACAATCAACCCGACTTTTAAAATTTTGTCCTCAAAATTGAAAAGACATACCTTAATGGAATAGATATGGGTATCGAGTCCGCATGTCATCTTCCAATTCCCAAGTAGCCTCTTCAGTGGAGAAGCCATCCCAGACCACTTTGACAATGGGAGTAGTCCTTGTCCGCAGTGTCTTCTCGCCACGCTCCAGGATATAACTAGGATAATGTTGGAATGATAGATCCGGTCGGAGATCAATCTTGTCAATACTCAGCGGCTGATTCGGATCGGGAACATATTTCCTCAATTGAGAGACATGGAAGACATTATGAAGGTTTGATAAGGCCGGAGGCAAAGCTAGACGATAGGCAACTGGCCCAATGCGCTCGATGATTTGGAATGGTCCAACATATCGAGGACTAAGCTTATTTGCTCGCAAGGCTCTACCGGTACCTATGGTTGGGGAAACTCTTAAGAATACATGATCACCAACTTCGAATTCCAACGATCTCCTTCGATTGTCAGCGTAGCTCTTTTGCAGACTCTGAGCAACTTTCATTCTTTCTTGAATCATTCGTATCTTCTCAGTAGTTTTACGAATCACATCGGGTCCCAAAAATTTACCTTCACCTACTTCCGACCAACACAATGGGGTTCTACACTTCCTCCTATATAGTGCTTCAAATGGTGCCATTCGAATACTGGAGTGGTAACTGTTGTTGTAGGCGAACTCTACCAATGGAAGATGATCCTCCCATTTCCTTCCGCTATCTAGCACACATGCCCGAAGCATGTCCTCAAGAGTCTGAATAGTTCTCTCTGTTTGACCATCAGTCTGAGGATGATAAGCAGTGCTAACAAGCACCCTTGTCCCTAAAGCTTCATTCAATGCTTTCCAAAATCTGGAGGTGAACTTAGGATCTCGGTCCGACACAATACTGGTAGGGACTCTGTGTAATCTTATAATACTCTTTACATATTCCTCTGCTAGCTTGGAGACTTTGTAATTCGAGCAAACGGGAATAAAGTGAGCGGATTTAGTTAATCGATCCACCACTACCAAAATGGAATCATTACCGGCTTGCGACCTTGGTAAGCCCACAACAAAATCCATCGAGATATCTTCCCATTTCCAGACTAGCACATCAAGAGGTTGCAGTTGACCAGCAGGTCTTTGGTGTTCTGCTTTAACCTTTTGACCAATGTTTTAAAAACCGAACCGGACCGGTCGTTCAACCGGTAGAACCGGGAACCGGACCCCCGGCCGGTTGGTTCAACCCCATTTGAACCGCAGTCCTATTGAACCAACCAAAACCGGATCGAACCGGGGAAGAACCGGCCGCTTTGAACCGGATTGAACCGCCCGAAATACATTTTTTTTATTTTTAAATTTACTTTTTTCTCCAAATTTTAATATTTTTTATTTTTTATTTAATAAATTACGCATCCGGTTCAATCATGGTTGAACCGGTTGAACCAATTGAACCATGAACCGGAGGCCTCGCCGGTTCGATCTCCGGTCCGGTTTTAAAAACATTGCTTTTGACAGGTTAAGCATCGAGATACAAACTCAGCAACATCAGCTTTCATTCTTGGCCACCAGTATATCTGCTTTAAATCCTGGTACATCTTGGTAGATCCAGGATGTACGGAATATTGACTCTGATGAGCTTCCTCTAAAACCTGTCTCTTGATATCTTCATTATTAGGTACACAAGTTCTACCACCAAAACAGATAACACCATCACTGTTTTCAGTAAAATTTGGTAATCCTTTCTGAGATTGCAGTTCTACGTCGACCTCTTGAGCCGTATGAATCTGATCCCTTAATACACTTGTAATCTGAATATTCTGTAACACTAATCGATTCCTTTTCTTTGTCACCTTGAGATTCAAGTCTCTAAAAGACTCTAACAATGCCATCTCATAAATCATTAACTCTGCGGTGTGGAGAGACTTTCTGCTTAATGCATCTGCCACAACATTGGCTTTTCCGGGATGATACTTCAATTCGAAGTTATAATCCTTCAGAAATTCAACCCACCTTCTCTATCTGTTGTTCAGTTCCTTCTGGTCGAACAGATATTTCAAGCTTTTGTGATCACTAAAAACTTCGAAACGAGAACCATAAAGGTAATGCCTCCAAATCTTTAGTGCAAACACAATAGCCGCCAACTCCAAGTCATGAGTTGGGTAATTCCGTTCATGAGTCTTCAATTTCCCAGATGCATAGGCCACAACATGTTGATTCTGCATAAGAACACACCCTAAACCCTTCCCGGAGGCGTCACTGTAAATTTGGAATCCCAGCGACGGATTCGGAAGAATCAGGATTGGAGCAGAAGTTAACCGAACTTTCAATTCTAGAAAACATTCCTGACAATCAGATCCCATGTAAACGGTTGATCCTTGCGGGTTAACCGGGTAAGTGGGAGAACCAACTGTGAGAAGCCCTGGATAAATCTTCTATAATAGCCTGCTAGTCCCAAGAAGCTTCTTACTTCAGCTACTGAAGTTGGTCGTTCCCAATTTACCACAACTTCAACTTTGCTAGGATCGACTGCTACCCCCTCTTGGGAGATCACATGACCCAAGAACTTTACTTCCGACATCCAGAAATCATACTTCGACGGCTTTGGGTATAACTTCCTTTCTCGGAGTACATTCAAAACAAGGCGGAGATGTTGAGCATGCTCCTCAATTGTCCTTGAATATACCAAGATGTCATCTATGAAGACAACCACAAACTGATCTAGGTAGGAATGAAAAACTCGGTTCATGTAGTCCATGAATACTGCTGGAGCATTAGTTAGACCGAAAGGCATCAATACAAACTCGTAGTGTCTATACCGAGTACGGGAAAGCGGTTTTCGGAATATCTAAGGCACTTACTTTGATTTGATGATATCATCCAGACCTTAGATCAATCTTTGAGAATATTGCAGCGCCTCGAAGATGATCAAGCAAATCATCTATCATTGGTAACGGATACTTATTCTTGATGGTAACTTTGTTCAATTGACGATAGTCAATACATAATCTCATGCTTCCGTCCTTCTTCTTGACTAGCAATACTGGAGCACCCCATGGAGAAGCACTCGGTCGAATAAACTTCTTGGAAATTAATTCCTCAAGTTGGGATTTTAGTTCCTTTAGTTCAAGAGGAGACATCCTGTAAGGTGCTATAGATATTGGCCCTGTACCCGGCACCAAATCTATAGAGAACTCTACCTCTCGATCCGGAGGTAAAGAGGAAACTTCCTCAGGAAAAACATCTAAGAATTCATTAACAACCTGGACAGACGATAAATTCAATCCAGCTTCAGTTGATGCAGATAATATAACAATAAAAGCTTCCGCACATTGAAATAGAGACTGGCTGGCCGAAGTGAAAGAAATAACACTATCAGTTGTAGGCAGGGAATGTTCCGCCACTTCAGAAGGAAACCCAATGGTACGATTGAAGCAATCAATGGTAACATGGTTGATAGTCATCCAATTCATTCCCAAGACGATTTCCATCCCCCTCATAGGCAAACAGATAAAATCAACAACAAAGTTTCTGTTTACTATGGTAAGTAGACAGTTAAGACATAACGACTGGGTTCTAACACGACCCTTTGCAGCCGTACGAATGGTTATTGGTTCGGATATAGGATATACCATTAATCCTAATCGTTCAGCACATGCTTCTGAGATAAAATAATGAGTAGCACCAGAATCATATAGTATATTAACAGAGTGATGGAATATAGAACCTGTACCCCTTATAAGATTATCATCTGGCTTGATAGTTTGAGCGTCTAAGGTGTTGACCCGAGCCTGTTTTGGAGCATTAGGAGATTCCAGGAAAGCCTTTCTCGTCAGGCACTCATTAGCATAATGGCCCACTTCTTTACAAAAGTAACACTGATTCTGTACAGCTTGGCATCTACCTCTATGATTCTTCTTACAGATGGAACAATTGTTAAACCTTGAAGAATCATTGGTCTGTACCTGCTTTCCTTTGTCAGAATTACCCTTGTGTCTAGGGTTGGAAGAGGTTGATTCGCTACCCCTTCTCTTGTCCTTCCAGAAATCCCTCTTCTCAGCATACATCCTCTTGAGATCTTCTTCAGCAGTATGAGCTTGTTGTACCAAAGTAGGATAAGTGGCCATAGTATAGGAACTAAGACCTTGGTTCACATCACCACGAAGGCCTTGGTTAAACATAATCATCTTCCACCTGTCATTAGGAGCATGAGTTCCTACTTCGTAAAATTGAGACAATCTCTCAAATTTTGCAGCATATTCGCCAACTGACATGTCCCCTTGTTTTAGACTAACAAATTCAACTTGTTTGGCAAGTCTCTGAGCATCAGGAAAGTAGTGACCCAGGAACAACTCTTTAAAATTAGCCCAATTGAGAGGTGTCCCTTGGGTTTGAAGCATCCTGCGTGCATTAGTCCACCAAGTATGAGCATCTTCATCCAGAGCATTGGCAGCACAAATCACTTTCTCTTCTTCATTGCATTGTAATGTCACAAAAATTCTCTCCATAGCATCTACCCAGAAATGGGCTTTCATTACGTCGGATCCCCCTTTGAAGATTGGAGGTTTCATTTTCAGAAACCGGAAGTACATCCTGTTAGGATCCTCAGGTTGTGGTACATTGACTGGCTCATTTGGTTGTGGTTGAGGCACTTGATGCATCTGCTGCATTTGTGCCATTTGAGCCATCTGTTGCTGCTGCATTAGCATCATGTCATTCATCATCTTCTGCTGAGTTTCAATGACATTTTGCATCCATTCCTAGTGAGGATCAATAGGTGGGTTTCTCCTACTCTTCCAGCCATGATTCTGCGAAATATGCACAAAGTATTAAGTTGATCATGCTCAATGTCTAATACCATACTAAGAAGATTCAGACTTAGAAGACGTAAAAGACTCTTGACATCTAAGTCCGACTAGGTCGAACCGCTCTGATACCAAATGTAACACCCCAATATTTCTAACATGTAGATACATTGAAATTCACAGCTTAGCCATAATCAGAGGACACAATACCTGTTTAAATATTGAATGTACTAAATTTTTCCGAAATAAAACATAATATCTCAGATTAATCTGTCTTCATTTCCATGAAGTTTACTTGGGTCAGAATTTAAAAGGAATACAGAGCCTAAGGTTCAATGTCATAAACAGGTGAGCGGAAATGGGTTCATACAACTCATATCAAATATAAGTTACATAACTATAACAGAAACAACAAAAGAAGAATAATCGGACACATCAAGACTACAAGTCTTCGACTTCGCCATAAGCATGTCACCTACTCGTGTCGCCTTGTCTTCCTTTTTCCTGTTTCTCTGTAAAAACCAGAATAGTGAAAGGGTGAGATGACATATCTCAGTGAGTTCTACCGTGCCCCCTCACAGTCACTTGGTTCAATTATAAAACCGTTGCAAACTAGTTAAATTTATAAACTATTTGCGTATATACATTCTTAGCCCATTGCCGACCGTGCAACAGCCACAATCTCGGCATTTAATGTGCTATTAATTTATTTTAAGCCTTGTAAGTTACTTTACCATTACAAGCTTACCAATCGAAACACCGACCGTGAAACAATCACAATCTCGGCGAATCGTGCATTGAACTTAGCATAACATCGTCTGTGAAACAGCCACAATCACGATAAACCCCTGTTAGACCATTCAATAACGTTACCAGGGCCTAGGGTAGGGGCTCATGACTTCCCCGCCTAGTATGCTATTTGTTGGGTCGTCACCCAACTTGATATAATTTATATATCACACCCGCATTGGGCCGACTCTTATATTCGATATATTCTATATCTATCATTGTTTTATAACCCGTTTTGATGAATACGATACTAGACATCCCGTGTTATAATACGGTACCAAGTTGTATACATAATCCGATTAGTTATTCAAAACATGTACTCACACGTGATCTACTTTTCGGTTTTTCGAATATTTATACTTTCAAAACCTTTTCTCAAAAATCAAGTTGAACACCTTCAAAACAATGATTTTATCAAGGTAATATCATCTCAATTGGTTGGGAAGAAGATTAGAAGATGTTTGGAATCAAAAGGAGCGACGAAACGAGAAATTTGCAGCCCGAGACAGAACCACACGCACGGTCCGTGCCCTAGGGGCGCACGACCCGTGCGTGATGCACCAATTTAATTTCCCATCTGCGAAGATGGCGCATTGTTCGTGCCACAGGGGCGCAAGATCCGTGTGCCCTGTTCTGTAATTCGATTTCATTCTGTTTCTCTCGTTTCGCTTCTCCGTTCGCATCCAATCCCAATCCCGATCAAAATACAACCTCAAAACAGATAATATATATAGCATTCCAGTCCATAATTCCAGTCCACAATCAATATAACTTATGCATATTTTTGTAAAAACTGTAATACACGAGTAGTTTGAAAAATGGTTTTCGACTCGATAAATCTTTCGAAATCCAAATTTTAACCACAGAACCAGAAATGCCAATAGTTCAAAAACAGCAAACAAAACCCTAATCGTGAGTAAAACTCACCGGTTTGGAGAGTTCATTCGAAATTCAAGTCCTCACGCGAAATAACGGAACGGTGACCACTCGAACAATCCCCGTAATCATCCAAAGCGTTCCAAAACCGACACCAACAGCCCCTCGAACCCAAGCTCATTTGTTACTGAGTTTGCTTCCAAAATGCTTCTAACCACAATGTATCTTCAAGGAGTTGCTAAGGGTCACTCCCAAGGTTCCAAAGAGCACATGCAATGCTTCACCAAGTTGAAAACTCAACTTGAGCTTCAAAATCCAACAATGGCAAGTGGTGATTTAGAGAGTGTTAGGTTCAAAAATTGGTACTAAAAGAAAGAGGATTGAAAATGGAATTGAATGGTACAAAGAACACTTACATGCAAGAACATTTAATGTGGCTTCCTACCCTCCCTTTCCTCTTCTCCTTCGCCCCTTCCTCTCTCTCTCTCTCTATTCTTCTATTCTGAATTTTTGTGGTTGCTGGATAGTGTGGCAAGAGAGTGGGTTCAGTTGGGTTAAGGCTGAGGTGTCTTTTAAAATAAGGGAAATGTCCATCTTGCCCTTATGTAAAATTTTCACTTAAATTCTCATTTATTTCACTTTCACTTCTCCAATTTTATTCCTCTATAGTTCCAGCTGAATGGTTAGTCATCAAGGATGGTAATAATGTTTTAATGGGCTGAGGGTTTAAATGATTGAAAAAGACCAAAATACCCTTGGCTCATTAATTCATTCTAAACCGTTATTTTTATTTGCACAATTTTTCTCTAACTCGCACTCTAATCCTATGATTTATCCCCTATACGATGTTTTCTCGACTATTCCATATCAATGACATGATTTATCTTTCGTTTGAATAATAAATCACTCGTAAATTCCATAAATTGAATTTATCAAAAATTAGGGATGTTACACGTTTTCACAAATTTTTGAACACGAGCACGAAGAGCACGCACGGTCCGTGCCCTAGGGGTGCACGGTCTGTGCCATGTTTTTAAAATTTTACAGGCAACCTACGAACAGAACACACGGTCTGTGCCACTGGGGCGCATGATCCGTGCGTGTTCACCAGTAGCCTAGAATTGTGATTTTTTTTTTATGAAAACTTGGCCGTTCTGATCGTTCCAATTCCCGTTCCGATCAATTCCCGAATTTCATCATACATTAATTCAGTCCAAAACAACAACATTACCAGTTCCACACATCATAATATCATCAAATAATCAATCATTCAAACATTCGTACCGAAATAATTTTCGCAAATACGGTTTTTTTGGCTCGAAAACTTAATGAAATGAAAATCAACATAATTTCAGTGACATGCAGAGTTTGACACGAATATTAAATCCCTAAGTGAATATAGAACTCACCTCTTGCGATAAAAATCGCACACAACGACGACGACAACTAGACTTCGACGAACGAAAACCGAAATCTCACGAACCGGCTCCGTATCTTCCAACACTCCTCCAACTCGAACCAAGCCACCCAAAGTAGCCCAACAACTGAACTTCGCCCCAATCTTTCCTATAACCCTCCAATTTACTGAAATGCAGTAGGAATCAACTCTTGGAACCTCCTTTGAGCTCAAAAGAACAAGAAAGCAAAGATGAACTCACTACTTCCTTCTCCACCCATGAAACTTGAAATCAAGGTGATGATGGAGGAAGATGACTAAGCTTGAATCTTGGTATGAAATTAGTATTAATGGAAAGAGAAGAACAAATGAGGAAGAATGGTGGTAAAATGTTGGACATGCATGAAGAAATGGAGAAGATGTTCCCCCTTTTTCTTCCTCTCTTCCTCTCGCGACTCTCTCCCTTCTCCCTCTCTTCTATTTTTCTGTTTTGCTTCTCTTGAGTTCAGCCACATGTGTGTGTTTTATCTGAAAGTGAGTAAGGGTTTAAGTGAGTTTCAGCTGGGGGTGTTTTAAAATAAAGGAAATGACAGTTTTGCCCCCTATGCTCTAATTGCACCCTATTATTTCTAAACACCACCCTTTGTGACTTACTTAATCAACCATCAATTTATCATCAAGGCACACATACATACATCATTGGCAATTAAATTAACCATGAGATATAATCAATTATGCCTAATTATTCAAATTAGCTAATTAATTATCTTATAACTTTCTTGCTAATTTCAATAAATGAAATTAGCTAAATTGGGGATGTTACAGGTATCTAAAAGATAGAAGGTGGAATATTCAATTGTATTTTTTTTATCTGATTACAACTCAATGATACATTATATACACTGTTTGACTTTCAACTAATTCAGTTACAGATGTTAAACTGATTAACTACACAAAAAAGTTTAAAAAGAAAACCTTTAAAGTCGAGTGGTAAGATAATCCAACTTTAAAAGATTTATAAAGTCAGACCTTTAATCGACTTTAAAAGTGTTTCACACAGGTCAAACAAGAACAAACACGGTAATTAAAGTTGGACGCTTATTTTACGACTTAAAAACATATTTTTTAAGTCAAACATTCAACCAACTTTAATTCTCCGACATCTAAGTCACTCTAATAGAAGTCGAGCTCGCACCCGAATTTAAAAGTCTGATTTACCCAACTTTGAATCCCTTTTATGCAATAGTGCTTTAGTAAGTTCAAAAAAATATTATTTTTAGACTCTAATTTTTATTATTATAATTTTTTTTGTTAAAAATGGTAAAAGTCCACCTTTAAATTATTTTTGAGAGATCAATATTAAACACACCCCCAATATTAAGGCACATTTTAAATTGAAGATACGCGATATCTTAAGCGAGAAAGTGAGGAATTGAATTTTAAATGAGGTAATGACGTAATGTGGAGGAACGGGTCACAGCAATGGGAAGGAAAGTGATGCTATTTAAGTATTTATGTGATAGTTGACATTGGAGTTTGGATAGCTCTTGTGAATAGAAAAAGACGACGGGATTTTTTTTTTTTTTTGCAAAATTACAGTTTTGGTCATTTATCTTTGGGGTTGGTGTCACTTTGGTCTTTTATCTTTTTTTTTTCTCGTTTTGGTCCCTCATCTTTCATTTACGTTTCATATTGGTCCCTGCCATCAATTTTTGTTAACAGACGCCACACTGACAGTTAACTGCTGACGTGGCGACTTAAATTCATTAAATGATGTGGCAATACATGTATTATTTAATTGTCTAACATATTTTACACATAAACAATTTCGTTTTTGAATTTTTAAAAAAACAAAACATAAATAAACAAATAACAAATAAACAAATAACAAAAAACCAATAACATAAAAATTGAAGAACAGATCTGGAAACGCAAATTGAAGAGCAGATCCAGAAACGAGAAACAAAACCAAAAATTGAAGAAACGAAACCCATAAATTGAATACCACTTTTGGTCCCAGAAATTGAAAAAAAACGGACCCAGAAAAATGATTCAGGGATTCAGAAATTGAATCAGATTCGTTTTTAGAAACCTAGAAATTGGATGTCCAAAAATGAATTGAAGAAACCAGAAAAACGAAGCCCTAAATCATCGTTCTTCTTCTCTCTTGGGTTTCGTTTTTCTTCAAAACGAAAAACGAAATCGAATCAGAATCAGTGAAAAACAAATCTGAATCATTGTTCTTCTTCTCTCCTGGGTTTCATTTTTCTTCTTCTCTCCTGGGTTTCGTTTTTCTTCTTCTTTCCTGGGTTTCGAAACTGAAAAACGAATCAGGGATTTGGGATTTGAACGAAATCGAAAACCATTTTGAGGGATTTGGGATATTAGGGATTTGGGATTTTTTTGATTTCAGTTGAACGAAGATGAACGAAATCTGAAACTGAAATAGATTGAAGATTGAACGAAAAATGAAGATTTCAGTTGAACGAAGATTGAAGATTTCAATTGAACGAAGATTTGGGATTAATTGTTTTATTGATTTTAATGTTTTAAGTTTTTGTTTTAATTTTAAAATCTGATGTGTAAATGTGTAAAGGCCACCTCAATTAATGAATGCCACGTCATTTAATGAATTTAAGTCGCTACGTCAGGAGTTAACTGCCAGCGTGGCATCCGTTAACAAAAACTGACGGTAGGGACCAAAATGAAACGTAAATGAAAGATGAGGAACCAAAACGAGAAAAAAAAGATAAAGGACCAATGTGACACCAACCCCAAAGATAAAGGACCAAAACTGAAATTTAGCCTTTTTTTTAAGGAAGAGGACGGAAGTTTTAGGGGTGCTTTTTGGGTGAGGGAGCAAATCAAATCTTTCACCGGTGAACTATTAAATATGACTGTAGGATGAAGTATAAAAATTCATCAACGGTTGAGATTTAATACTAATTGATTAAATCTTAACCACTCATAACATTACCATATCCTACGGTCAATTTCAGTGATTCAACGGTGAGATATTTGATTTGCTCCCTCACCCTAGAAACACCCAAGATTTAGTATAAAAATTTCTCTATATATATTGGATTGTTTTTATTTTGTAATTCATGAATTTTAATTTTATTTTATTGTTTTTTATGCAAATTTTATTTTATCGTTCTCCATTTTGTTTTGACAAAATTTTATCGCTCTTCATGGTTATTAATAGTTAACCTATTTTCTCCGCTCGTGATTATAATCAAATTTCACACTGGCTAACACCAAGCAGCGGACAAACTCAGTGTTGGCCAGTGTGAAATTTGATCCTAAGCACGAGGGGAGATTTATTTTTCGTTAACAGTGTTGGGACACTTCGTGGGTAGTCAATAATAGTACGAACCAAAAAAAATAAAAATAAAACCATTTTCCAGGGTCTTTGAATTTTAAATTAGGTAGTGGAGGGAACATGTCACAACAACGGGAAGGTATTCTTTTTTCTTCTTGAGTCTTTTTCTCACTGTATTATATAGCCCAAGGAAGTTTTAAGGAGACTCCCTTATTTATAATTGAGTTGGAGTACCCATCGTATTCCTTTCGATACAAATTTTTCTTAAAAAAACAAAGGGAAGGAAAGTGACGCTCAGGGAAGGGAAATGAGAAGATTTGTGTGACATTCTCATTTGCCTCTTGGATAACTCTTGTAAATAGAAAAAAGAGACTCTCTAGTCTTAATATAAATTTTTCTCTACATTTTGGGTCATTTTTATTTTGTG
Organism: Astragalus membranaceus; assembly: GCA_039519185.1. Taxonomy (NCBI): domain Eukaryota; kingdom Viridiplantae; phylum Streptophyta; class Magnoliopsida; order Fabales; family Fabaceae; genus Astragalus; species Astragalus membranaceus. The sequence goes on from CM076846.1 coordinate 2,387,139, forward strand.
TTTCATGAATTTTAATTTTATTTATTGTTCTTTATGACTATAAATATTTAAATCATTTTTTAAGGTATTAGGTGGATCTTGCATGTTTAAAGACTTTTTATGTTCTGATTTCTTATTTGAATTATATTTTTATTTTTCAACAATATTTTTCTATCGATTTTATATTATGATTATGATTGATTTTATGTTGTGCTTTTTAATTAATTAATTGATCAACGGTCGTACTATAATTAATTACCTATAAAATAATTAACAGCTGAATTATTGGATGACCAAATCTTAATTTTATTTTCCAATCATTTGATTTTTTTTGTGATTTATGTTTTTCCTTGAATTTAAATTCTTTGAATGACCAAACAATGTTAATTTAGGAAAAATAATATTAATCACGAATGACCATACGAAATAATAATTTTTATAAGGGAAAAGGGAATATTAAAACTTGCAAGTGAACCGATGACCTTAGACTTCTCTCTGTTGATTCACAATTGTGCATTTCTATCTTTGTTCTTAATTTCTTATTATTTTGTTACCGTAAGTAACAACTCAATCAATCGTTAATCTAAATAACCAATAATGTTAACTAATTTTGTACTTATTAATTAATGCATGTGGATATGTTAATTTTGTATACTACTTCCACGAGAGTCTGAGTTAGAGTACTAAACAATTGTTTAGTAATTGTTACTAAATGGGCGCCATTTTCCCATGCATCAATGAAAAAATTTGGTGACCACACCAACAATAAATTGTGGTTAGTATGTATTAACCAGTGTTTTCATTTACCAGCTCACTCATCACACAAACACTAAATTGTGGTTAGTATGTACTAACCATTAGATTATTGTATAATGGTCACCGTTGCCCTTCCACAATATAATCCACTAAAACCGACACGCCACTAGCCATCTCTCACTCTATATAAAGGAGGAAGATGAATAAGGAAAACCACAAAAAGAAAATTAGAGTGAGAAAGTGAAACTAGTGATGGCCCTTCTTACAAATGAAATTATGGGTTCTTCACTAGTAGAGAGGTCCTTGTTTTATTCTTCTTCTCCAAGAATGCTTCCTCGCCACTGTATTCAACACAATAGCCGATATTTTATCAAACCCGTTTCCATTCCTTTGGGAAACAAAAGAGTTGTGAGGTTAAGAAAGGCTGCTAACTTTCCCGTTGCAGCTCTTAGTGATGATTTGTTGAAGGACTCTTCTACTTCTTTGTCTACAGAGAAACCAGTGAAATTCAAGCTAGGTCATTGTTGTGGTGACAGTAAGGAATAAGATCAAAGAGGATTTGAAAGAGACCCTTGTGAAGCATCTTGATGCTTTAACCGATAAGATTGGAAGGAATGTTGTCCTTGAACTTTTCAGCACTGAGATTGATCAAAGTAAGACTTTCTCAATTCATCATTTTAAGTCATTTCCCATATTTACTTACACTATTTCTCTACAACTACAAGGGTGTATTAGAAGTGTCACTAATTAACTTTCTATATATTATATCTTCTATCTATACTTTCTATATAAGAATTCATTGGGTGAAGTAAAAAACGACTTTAGATATCTTATAGTCTGACAAGTGTTATCAATTTGGTTTTGTCATTTTCAATTTCCCCTTTTCTCTCTCTCTCTCCCTCCCTCCCTCCCTCTCTCCCCCTCCCTCCCAACAATCTTGTTTACTCTTTCTTTATGTCAAGACGGAGAAATATTATTCGTTGCTAATATAATTTTATTCTCTTTAAGTATTCATGATGAGAAAATATTATACTTTGTTGATATAATTATTTTTTATATTTTGTTTTGTAATACTTTTGTTTTTATAAATGAATGTTTAGCTTTTCAGTCACGGTAGGGAAATATTACATGTTTAGCTTTTGTTTTTTTATATTTTAAAATATATTTTAGAAGGGTAACCGATAAATTATTTCTTTATTCTATCCTGTTGGTTTCTAACTCAGCTCAAACTCAGGATAAAATTTCAACTAGAGTGACAGGATAGGATAAGTCACCGGATTAAGTTATCATATCCTGCTGGCTCAACAAACACTGGACTGACACATGATATGATAGACTTATCATATCCTGTCTCTTTATCCTGACCACCAAACGGGCCCTTATTGTCTTTGTAATCTCGATGAGAAAATATTATCACGTGTAGATATAATTCTTTTTAAAATTTTGTCTTTATAATAACTCTTGTGTTTTTTAACACGAAAAAATATTATATGTTAATGATATAATCACGATAAGTAAATATTACCTATTATTAGTTTAATCTTATGGCCATTATAAGCAATGTCAACAAGAAAAAATATTATATGTTATTGGTATAATCGTTATTTAATTTGATCTTTAAAATATCTTTCATTTTTATAAAAGAATATTATTTAGCTTTTTAGTCTTAATGAAGAAGTATTACTTGTTATTAGTATAATTTCAATGCCTTTAAGTAATCTCAACGAGATAATATTATAAGGTGTTGGTATAATTAGTTTTTGAAATTTTGTCTTTATAATGTTTTTGTTTTGTATAAATATGAAGATTTAGTTTTTGAGTCATGATAAGGAAATATTACATGTTGTTAGTCTAATTTTATTGCCTTCAAAAAATCTCAATGGGAAAAATATTATATGTTATTGGTATAATTATCATTTATATTTGATCTTTAAAATACCTTTAATTTTAATAAATGAATATTTAGTCTTTGAATTGCAATGAAGAAGTATTACCTATTGTTAGTATAATTTGATTGTCTTTAAGCAATATCAACGGAAAAATATTATATATTGTTGGTATAACTATTTTTTATATTTTGTCTTTATAAAGTATTTTTATTTTTTGTAAACGAAAAATTAGCTTTTGAGTAATAGTGAAGAAGTAATACCCGTTGTTAGTATAGTTTCACTGGTTTTAAGCAATTTTATTAGATTGTGATAAATCAGTCTTAGTGGTGTAACAGAGTTGTTTGGAGCTAGGGACATCTTTTGGTTGCTCCCGGGTACGAACCTGGTATGCGGCACTTTTATTCCCTATTTTCCCTATATGTGGCCATTGTGCCGGCCTCTTGAACAATTTTTTTGTGATAAATCACATTTTTTTTTATTATGTAGTGATTTTGATTACTTTAATATGATCTGATAGTATAATATTCTAACATTGCTGGTATAATTAATTTTTACATTTTGTGTCTATAAGTGTACACTTTGCTTTTTTATAAATCATTAATTTTCTTTTGAGAAAATATTATTTGTTATTTTTTTATATATGTTTGAGTTTCAATGGAAAAACATAAATGTTATTTGCATATTTTTGTTCATTTTGATTTTCGAATCCAAAAACATTACACGTCGGAATAATTTTTTATATTTGTATTTATAATGTCTTTGTTTTTTATTAACGAGAATTTAGCTTTTGAGTATCGACGAGGAAATATTACACGTTGAATTTCATTGGTTTTGGGCAGTCCTGACGGAAAAACATCATATGTTGCAGTATAATTATCTTGTCCTTGCTCTTATAAGTGACTATCCTATTTTGAGTTCTGACGTACGGTAAAACATTAGATATTGTCGGTATAATTAATTGCATATCTTGTGTTTATAAATGTCTTTCTTTGTTTTTATAAATGATTATTTGCTATGTAAAAATGATTTTATTACCTATTGTATATACGGTCAATAGGTCTCAATGGGGAAATAATATTATAATATTTTATAAATGACAATTTAATCAATTTAATCAGTGTAAATTTAAAAAATATTATACTATCAATAGGTATTGAGACCTATTGATAGTATAATATTTTTTAAATTTTGTATGTGTGAATGTCTTATTTTGATAAATGATTATTTAAGATTTGAGTCTCGACAAGAAAAAATCACATAATAATAGTATTTTTATTTTATTTTTTACTTTTATAAATATTTTTACTTCTTATAAATGACTATTTTGTTTTGAGTTAATATGGAGAAAAATTATATGTTGTTGGTATAATTTCATTGTCTTTAATATAAATATTTTCGCTGGTGGAATGGACATCGTTGGTGGAAAAACGTAGGCGTATGGGGTTCGAACCCTGCTCCCCCCTCCCCTCTAACAACTAACGCACTAATTACTAACCACTTTGCCTATCTAAAAAAACTCTAGCTTACATTTTTAGAGAATAAAAACAACTATGTTTGTTGCGATGTAACATTTTTATTTTATAAATAAAATGTATTTTGAAAATGCCAAAGCACGAGTATCTTGCTAATTTCTTTAAAAAACAACATCCTTTTTTTCTTACAGTCTAAAAACAGTTCTTATTTTTAATTAATTAAACTCACTTTCAATAATTCTTTAGTTTTTAGCTATTCTAATTTACATTCCGTTTAATTTGAATAAATTTTATGTATTTGTTGATTGATGAGAATCTTTGATGCACATATGATATACGATATGAGTATCAGATACGATACGAATTCAATACAGCGACACGAACTTCCTTCAAAAACATACGTCTAGGATTTGTTTATATAAAAATAGAATATTCACAAAATAATAGAAAATACATAAATACATAGACTCAAAGAAACATAGGCTAGCAAACAATAAAGAGACACATAGAAACTAGTGAGTTGCATTTGTAAAATAAAGACTAGGGATAGTTGCTTTCTCTCTCGTGTTTATATGACTCAGGCTACCTTTGTTCTCGTGCTTATATAAGGCACACTGACGATGTCCTTACGACATATATGGGGAAGTATCATGTAACATCCCCAAAATAATTAACCGAATTATTTGGATGTTGCCCCAATTGAATTAATTTAGTACTTGAATGGTAAATTTACGGAGTGCTAAAGTTAATTATTAGTTGTTTTAGGATCACTAATCAGATAATACGGAATAAGGGCAATATGGTCTTTGACCATATTACCACTTAAATATATATATATATATATATATATATATATATATATATATATATATATATATATATATATATGTATATATATAAGAAAGAAAAAGAAGAAAAAGAAAGAAGAGAAGAAAGGAAAGGAAACAGAGAAGACAAAAGGAGAAAAGAAGAGAAAAGAAGGAAAGGAAGAAAGAAGAAGAAAAAGGGAAGAAGAAGAAGAAGATCACCACTCATCACCCCTAAGTTTCATCATCATCATCCTAGCTTCTCCTTCCATCCCTCCAAGCTAGGTGAGTTAAAGCTTCTATTTTTCATCCCCCTTTAACTTCCGAATTTGAAGTGTTAGGGTGTGGTGATTTCGAATTTGAGTTGATTTTGATGGTTTAGGTGTGATTAGAAGCGAACCTAATTAGGCGGATTGAACGCAGATTGAAGCTCGATTCGAAGTTGGAAGCGAAGTGGTGATTCTAGGGTTCGTTTGGGGGTTTTGAGGAGTTTGGGATTTCGGTTCAACCGTTGTTCTCGCGTCAAGGGTGAGTTTTACTCACGTTTAGGTTTTGATTGAGAATTTCGAAATGTCGACATTGAGTTTTGAAAACCGTTATTTGAAAATTAACGTATTTAGACATAAACGATAATTTGTTTACGTTTGTGTTTGTGATTGATGAATGATGATTTGATGAGGATCATTGTTGTTTGAATATGTTTTTGGACTGTTTTTATGTTGGGACTGGACTGGAACATGTATCGGAATTGATCGGAACGATGAAAAACGCAAAACGGGATAATAACACTATAGTGTCAAAAGCGCACGACCCGAAATGATTCCGTTTGATTCCAATCCTCTTCTAATCATTTCCTAACCATTTTCCAACGATATTAGGCTTATAATGCCATGATTTTGGGTATGTTTCAAAAGGGTTTTATTAAATACTTTTGAAATGGAAATTGTTTCGACAAACCGAACAATAGAACACGTGTGAGGTCATATGCCTTTGCAAATAAAATGAACTATATGTTCAACCTACCATTGTATAATTGACGCGGGATAATTATTATTCATTCATCTAAACCGGTCTATGATTCACGATATATAAATTATATCGAATTTAAAAGACAGCCCAATGCGGGTGGATATATAAATTATATCGAGTGTGGGTGACGACCCACGAGGTTAACATACTAGGCGGGGAACTCATGATCCTTAAACCTAGCTAAGCCCGTATACCATTAGGGAAAGTACTATTGGTAGAGGGGTTCATCGGGATTAGCACTGGATTTGCAGTCGGTGTTATGTTAAAATGTTTGTTGTACGATACACCGGGATTAACACTGGATTTGCAGTCGGTGTCGTACTGAGTCATAACACAGTCCACCGAGATTAGCACTGGATTTGCAGTCGGTTTCGTGTTGAATTAAATATGCACATGGTTTATAAATTAAACCACAAGGTAAAGAGGGTTCTTAATTGAATCGAGAGTGTAGTTAGGGGTCTCGGTAGAACTCACTGAGATTGTATCTCATTGTTTATATGTTGTTGTTTTACAGAGAAACAGGGAAAGAGGAGATCCAAGAGGCACGAGTAGGTTGTACGCGGATGGTTGCTGAAGACTTAGCTTTTATGTCTAAGTTTATGTTTTCCCTTGTAATCTATGTATCACAACATTATGTTTTTAAATGATGTAAACGTTATGTAGTTGTTTTCGCGCTTTCTTGTATGCTATTGAACACTAAAATTTGCTGATGGTTGATGGTCAGGGAACCGTTGTGGTCTTATTTATAATTAAGACTGTTCTGATGTAATTCAGCGAAAAATTTAGAGTGGTGTTCAGTAACTAAGCAGGAAATAATATCTCTGATGTGTTACAGTTGGTACACTTAGGTATTTCTACTTGTTAGAAATACATGGGTGTTACATATCATATATGATACGTATCTGATCTGAATACGGCAACAAAACTGAAGTATCTGTGTATTATAGATGAGAATGAATAAGTGATTCATTTTGTGTTGCTGTTATGCAGAAACAAAAGCTGCAAAGAAGAGTAATGAAGCAGTGCTGAAGGATTGGTCAGAGAAGTCAAATATTAAGGCAGAAAGAGTTAATTACACAGCTGAATTCACAGTGGACTCAAATTTTGGGGAGCCAGGAGCTATTGCAGTGACAAACAATCACCAAAAAGAGTTTTTCTTGGAAAGTATAACCATTGAAGGATTTGCAACTGGAGCAGTTCATTTTCCTTGCAACTCTTGGGTTCAACCCAGAAAAGATTTTCCTGGAAAGAGATTTTTCTTTACTAATAAGGTAATTAATCTTCTTCAATCTTTTGTGTTTTAAGTTATTTATTATTATTTTATTTTGGTTTTTGTTCTTGTTATCATAATAACATGGCCCAAAAAATTGCAAAAAAATGATCAAAAGTGCAAACAGAAATCTAAGTGAGACCAAAGTTGAAGGAAAATTTATTTGATGACTAAAAATGAAAACATCATATCTTATATAAGGACTAAAATCAAATTGAACTTTTATATTTACAATAGATATAATATGATTTTCACTTTGATTTTTAACAAAAAAAAAGTAAATTTATGAAATAGATGAATTAATTTCTTGTGGGAATAATTTGAACAGTCTTATTTACCGGACGAAACTCCTACTGGGATTAGAAATTTGAGGGAGGAAGAGCTGGTAAATCTGAGAGGTGATGGAAAAGGAGTTAGAAACTTATGTGACAACATATATGACTATGACACATACAATGATCTAGGAAACCCAGATAAAGGAATTGAACTTGTTAGACCAACTCATGGAGGATCTGAAATGTACCCTTACCCAAGACGGTGTCGTACTGGCCGTCAACCTACCGATACAGGTAATCAATAACATTCCCCCCACCCTCACTAACATTGTTTATAAAAACAATAAAATAACTATATATCATCATGAGTATGTGTCTAGAAAATGTGTAACAAATTGTTGTTATAAATCTAATTAACAAAGCCATATTCGATTGGGTGTTGTAACAGATATGTCTGCAGAGAGTCGTGTGGAGAAGCCATTGCCAATGTATGTACCAAGAGACGAACGATTTGGGGAGTGTAGGCAAAACGAATTTTCTGTACTAAGGTTCAAGGCTGTGCTCCATACCTTGATCCCTGGTCTTAAATCTACTCTTTCTTCGTACAATCAAGACTTTAATGATTTCTCAGACTTTGATGACCTTTATAGTAAAGGAATACCCATTAAATCGGGGTTGGAAGATGATGTTTTGGAGAGACTTCCATTTCTCAAAATTGCCAACAAAATTCAAGAATCCCAAGATATTCTTAAGTTTGATACTCCTAAGATTTTATCTAGTGAGTAGTTAGATTATAGACCCTTGTTTGTTACGGTCAATTTCTCATCCTCTTCTTTTTATTATAAATTTGAGTGACTACACATTTGAGTCAATTTTGTTATGAAATTAACGATGTCACATCATGTTTTCAATGTGCAGAGGACAAATTTTCATGGATGCGAGATGATGAATTTGCTCGTCAAACAATAGCAGGAGTTAACCCTATTACCATTGAGAGTCTTAAGGTTTTCCCACCCGTTAGCAAATTAGACCCTGAGATATATGGACCACAAGAGTCGTCTGCCCTTAGAGAAGAACATATTTTACATCAACTTAATGGCATGACTGTCCAACAGGTTCGTACTTACAAAAAAAATGAAAAATGAAAACTACTCATTTACCCTAAATTAAATCTCAATGACAACATCTAGCTTCTTATATTTTCTTCTCAATGACTATTTTAAAACCTTTGCTCTTCATTTTAATACTTCACTACTTATACTAAACTCCCACTTGTTAAATTTGCAGGCAATAGATGAGAATAAGTTGTTTATCATAGATTATCATGATATCTACCTTCCATTTCTTGAAAGGATTAATGCTCTGGAAGGTAGAAAATCATATGCCACACGTACCATATTTTTCTTGACACCCCTTGGTACACTTAAGCCTGTGGCTATAGAACTTAGCCTACCTCCATCTGGACCAAATTCCCGACCAAAACGCGTAATTACACCTGCAGTAGAAGCAACTACTAATTGGACGTGGATGCTTGCCAAGGCCCATGTTTGCTCCAATGATGCTGGGGTCCACCAACTTGTTAACCATTGGTAACCAAATACCCTTTTTCTTTATCTCTTAATGTTTTAAAGTAGGTTTAAATATTTTTTGGTCTTGTTCCTAAAATATTGTTTGTTTTTGGCAAATAGCAATTTATCGTAAACGACCGAAAATGGACCTAATTGTGAGACTTTTGAGTCATGGTTAATTCGATTCAACTATGATTGAACCAGATAACAAAAAAAAATAGTTGAGAGAGTAATTTTTTAAAAAATAAAGCAAAATTAACGAACCGGTTGAACCATGATTTTGCCCGGTTCAACTCGGTTATATAGGACTGCGAACCAACTATGGTTGAACCAATCGGTCTAGTCCCAACTTCACAATTTCATTTTTAGTCTCTAAAACACATAGTTGAAAATTCAAGTGTGAGTGATTAGTCCCACATCGGTTAGTAATGAGCTATATGAAGGATATATAAGAGAGACCCGACGCCTTGCGGTTTTTGTGGTCCAGTTCATTGGCTAGCTTGTTGTTGCTCCCGGTGCTCCTCCAGACTTCCCAACAAGTGGTATCAGAGCCATGACTTGGTGGTGGGGGGGTAGTGGATCCTGGTTTGGATCAAGGATAACGATGTGGGTGATTCACACTTGAGGGGAGATTGTTGAGAATTCAAGTGTGACTGGTTAGACCCACATCGACTAGGAATGATTTATATGAATGATATATAAGAGAGTGGACCCATATACATGACGCCTTAAGGTTTTCGGTGGAGATGTGACGTCCAAGTCTCTTGATGGTCCGGTTCATTGGCTAGCTCGTTGTTGCTCCCGGTGCTCCCCCGGACTTCCCAACATGTGGTATTAGAGCCATGGTTCAGCTTGGTGGGGGAGTAGGAAATGGATTCTGGTTTAGATCAAGTCTAGCGATGTGGTGACTCACACCTGAGAGGAAGAATGTTGGGAATTCAAGTGTGAGCGGTTAGTCCCAAAAGAGAGGGGAACCATATATCTAATGTATTAGGGTGTGTTTGGAAGTTTGAAGGGGAGGGGAGGGCATGCGACTAATAGTGTAAATTCTTTAGTGATGGAGAGAAAGATTGTCGTCCTAAACCCCCCAAACCCCTCTCCAAGGAGCTCAATAAATGAACTAGGAAGGGGGTTTAAGGAGATAATTTTCCTTCCTATCACTAAAGAATTTACAATATTAGTCTCATGCCCTCCCCTCTCCTCCCCTCCAAACTCTCAAACACATCATTAACGTTTTGAGTTCAAATGTGGCGTCCAAGTCTCTTAGTGGTCAAATTCCCCCGGACTCCCAATACATAAAATTTTACTATGGATCTTTGATGTTTTGGTCTAAATTTTGTTAAGTTTTAATTTTTGTAATATGTTGACCATACTTATTTTGGTCTTTGAAATATCGGCTAAATGTTTAAAACTTGTATCTAGTTGGTTAATTCAGTTGAATTTGTTTTGTTTGTTGAATTGTAAATAGGTTACGCACACATGCTTGTATGGAACCATTTATATTGGCGGCTCATAGGCAATTGAGTGCCATGCATCCTATTTATAAGTTGTTGGATCCACACATGAGGTACACCTTGGAAATCAATGCTTTAGCTCGCCAGAGCCTAATCAATGCTGGCGGTCTCATTGAATCTTGCTTCACTCCTGGCCGCTATGGCATGGATATCGGCTCTGCTGCTTACAGAAACTTTTGGCGCATTGACAAAGAAAGCCTCCCTGAAGATCTCATACGAAGGTAAATTATTTCTGATGCTTGCTTTATTTGGTGTATGAAAATTGCAAAACTAAATCCAAGTAACGTTTTTTTCTATTGACAATGTAGAGGAATGGCAGTACGAGACCCAACACAGCCACATGGTCTAAAGCTCACAATGAAAGACTACCCTTATGCAGAAGATGGTTTACTAATCTGGTCAGCAATAGAAGATTGGGTTTGTACTTGTGTGAACTATTACTACCCAAATTCTAGCTTGATATGCAATGATAGAGAGTTACAAGCTTGGTACTCAGAATCAATCAATGTTGTTTCAGTTCTCACAATCTTAATTTGGAATGCATCTGCACAACATGCTGCTCTTATTTTTGGTCAGTACCCTTATGGAGGGTATGTGCCAAATAGACCCCCTTTGATGAGAAAATTAATACCAGAAGAGGGTGATTCTGAGTATGCAAGTTTTATATCAGATCCACAAAAGTATTTTCTGAATGCATTGCCTAGTTTGTTGCAAGCTTCAAAATATATGGTTGTGGCTGACACACTTTCCACTCATTCACCTGATGAAGAGTATTTGGGAGAGAGACGCCAACCTTCGATTTGGTCTGGTGATGCTGAGATCATTGAAGCGTTCTATAATTTCTCTGCACAGATTATGCAGATTGAGAAGGTTATCAATAGTAGGAACTGTGATAAGAGTTTGAGAAACCGTTGTGGTGCTGGTGTGTTGCCTTATGAGTTGCTTGCACCTACCTCTGAACCTGGTGTTACATGCAGAGGTGTTCCAAATAGTGTAGGTTGCTAATGTACTCTTTCTATCTTTTTAGTGGGAGTATAGTAGCACCTCTCTCTCTCTCTCTCTCTCTCTCTCTCTCTCTCTCTCTCTCTCTCTCTCTCTCTCTCTCTCTCTCTCTCTCTCTCTCTCTCTCTCTCTCTCTCTCTCTCTCTCTCTCTCTCTCTCTCTGTATATGTGAGTGTGCGCACCCGTGTTGCTGATGTTTGTCACTTATGTTATGTTAATAATGCTTCCTAAGTAGCTTTTTTTGTAGGTATTTTGTGGACAACATGGAATTAAGTTTGCTTTGTAGCCAAGTTTGCTGTTTGCTTTGTTGGCAACACCGTATGTTAAATTCACAATGTGTTACTGTTATTCGAATGAAATCAAGTGTGACGGGTTTCATTTGTATGTCTCTTGATGTTATTGTTAGTTTAATTTATACTACCAATTCATGTGATTTGAATCCTTTTTTTTTTTTGACAAAATGTGATTTGAATCCTAATAGTAATAGTTCAGGGAAATCAAAAAGTGGTCCAAGTAGTCGATCAATCTACACCAACTAATAAACTAGGGAGTAGGGAAGATAGTAACTCCAAACTTGAGTACAAGTAGTTAATGCACTTCATCTAAAGAGGCAGACTCGACTAGTACCCGGATTCGATCTCCAGCGATGGAACAAATTGGAGCCAAACTTTACTTACCTTCACAACTAGGGAAGATAGTTTTTAAACTTTCACAGCAAGAATAGCAACATCATGCAGCAATCGGTGGTTAACAAAGTGGTGCATGCCTAAGGGTGAGACTATTGACTTATAGAGTTGTTTTATAGTTCGATTGTCTCTCTAAAATTTTTAAAATCAGTACTTCGATCACTAAAAGTATAGTAAAAAGAAAGTTTTAATATATTTAAATAAATAAATTACATAACTCATAATTGTCGTATATGTGATTTCATATTTTGAAATCATTGAATAATGAGTTCAGTATCAGTGTTGTTGAATACATCCCTCTAGATAAAAGACAGTGCATTGCAAAAACAGTATTGAAAATAGAAACTCGAAACAAAAGTAGGTAGCTCAGTTGGCGAGCTAATGAATGCCGAATGAGTATAAGAAGAAGGTTTGGGATTGAAACCCTGAAAACTAACATTTTCCCCCGTCCTCTAACAATTAACGATTAACATTGCCTATAAAAAAAACAGCATTGAAAATAAAAGGCAGGTAAATGGGAAAGCCTTACAATGAGATGTTGACTTAGCATTAATTTGAGCTTGCAAAGGGGAAGTTTCGTGTGTTGTATCGTAATCATAATGAAAAAAACCTAACCATTATGTCTATCCACAGCTAAAAAACAATGATCAAAGCTTTTTCCCTTGACAACATGATACGCCATAGGCACATCACAGATCTGAGTTTTAGGCAGCACAACAAACAATTCAAATTAATCAAGGAATAATGAACATATATAAGCAGCGCCACCACAACATACAATTCGTCAATTCCCAGTGTTATGCCCCTTGGTGAAATTTCCTAATGAGGAGTGTTAGGCTAGCAAAACTGTAACATCCCTAATTTCGGTTAGTTTCGTTTTACGAAATTAACTAGCGAATTGTTATTCGATAAAATAATAATTCAAGTCATGGACATGTTAAAAGCGCGAAAGCAACATTTAGTTGTTAATCATGTGAATTAAGTATGATTGATTGTGTTGAGTAGTTATAGGATGAGTTTAAGGGAGAATTAGTAGACAGAGGGCATTTTTGTATTTTCCCATCCTTAAGTGACACCCCCAGCTGAAACCACAACACAACCCATAACCTCATTTCAGAAAATTCAGAACAAGAGAACTAGAGAGAGAGGGAGTGAGACGCGAGGGAGAGAGGAGAAGAAGAAGAGTGACAACTTCATCAATCCTTGGTGCATGTAAGATTTTATACCATCATCTTTCTCCATTTTTCTTGCTCTTTCCATAGATACTAAATTCATGCACTCATTCTTCATTTTTACCCTTCTACTATTATCAAGCTTCAAAGCTCAATTTGGCAAAAAATGGAGTTCTAAGCATCTTGGAGCCTTGCATGTCCAAATTGAGGCTAGTTTAGGGTATAACTGAGAATTTCATTGTTGATTGAGGTATATTTGAGGGAGGTTCAGTAGCTAGAGGCATTGGAGTTCATTTGGAGTGATTTCGTGGCTGTGGGAGCGAGAGGAGCTGTACGGGGATTGTTCGTGTGGTTACCGTATTAAGTGTGTTCCGTTGAATCTCGATTGATTGCGAATTCGTCAAAACAGTGAGTTCTACTCATGCTTAGGATCATTTTGTATTTCTGAAATGATTATTATGTGACCGGTTTTGAAGTGTACTTCGTTTCGAAAGTTTTAGGAGTCGAAAAACGTTTTCGGAAAAATAACGTTTTACGGTTTTTATCGGATTTTATATGTGATTGTATGGACTGGATTGACTGGAATATTGCCTATTATTGTTTGTGTTTTTGTTGGATTTTGATCGGAATACGGATTGGACTCGAACGGAATTGCGAAAATGTGAAAAGCGGAATGAAATGGTGTACTGACAAAAGCGCACGAATCGTGCGCCAGGTTCGCAAAATGTTTTTAAAAGAAGGTCCAGTGCACACGGGTCGTGCGCCTAGGGCACACGGACCGTGCGTGAGCTTCTGTCACCGGACACCGAATTCTCGTTTCGTCGCTCCTTTCGATTCCAAACCTCTTCTAATCTCCTTTCCAACCCTTTGTGACGAATTTTCAATTTTAAGACATTGTTTTTGACATGAACAAAGATGGTTTTGAAAATTTCTCTGAAACCTATGAATGTTTCAAAAACCGAAAGATAGTACACGTGAGTGGACATGGGCTAGGTTTAAAGTTATGGAACTATATGTTCGGTCAAGTTTATGTTTATGTATTAACATGAATGACAGGTAATAAAAAGGGATGAATAAACATTTTCATCAAAGATTGTTAAGGTTCAAATATATAAATTATATTGAATACAATAGACGGTCCAATGCGGGTGGATATATAAATTATATCAAAAGGATGGGTGACGACCCAGTAGATTAGTATACTAGGGGAGGGGAAGTCATGAGCCTCAGAACCTAGACCTCAGAGGTTTCAAGCTATTGTAAGCTAGTGGAGAGGTTCGAAGGCAAAATCAGAGCTTTTTCCGTAGATGTAGTATGGCATGAAAGGAAAAGACATATGCACGTGGGCCCTTTATGGACTACGATTAAAAGAAAAAGAAATAAATGGACCGAGAGTTATTGTGAGGGGTTATGGTAGGACTCACTGAGATAATGTTTATCTCACCATTTATATGTTGTTGTTTTACAGAGAAACAGGGAAAGAAGAAAGCGACGAGGCACAAATAGGAGCCGTGCTAGAGGAGAAGTTAGAAGACTTGGTTCTTTTACCTTTGATATTGAGTTCCCTTGTTGTCTTTGTAACTCGATAGTATGACTTGAATTTATTTAAGTTATGTAATCGTTTCTGCTTTTTCTTGTGATGGTATTGAACACTAGGTTATGAGGATATTGAAAGACATGGAACCTATATGATTTTTAATTAAGTTATGAAGGTTAAGACTGTTGATATTAATCATCGAGAAAAATTTTAGTTGTGTTCAATACCTAGACAGGAAATATTACTCTTATGTATGTCATTTCGTGCATCTTAGCATTTATATTTGATAAAAATATTAAGGTGTTACAAAAACTCATTTTAACACGAACCGGATTCACTGCAGTCACATAGTACCTACCACTCAAATAATACTAAAAATACTGATATATTGAGACGGCCATCATATTTGATAGTAAAACTAAAAATTATAAGATTTCACCTGTCAAAGCATGTTTGACCATCAATGCTACCGTCATTGGATTGTGGTAACTGTATACATTTGATTTTTATTATTTTTTCAGTTTATTGACATTTCTTATTTAACCACTTTCTTAATATGTTAATGAGCATCAATCAATACAATATATCAATACAATCATGGTTCTCAAAATCGCAAGTCAACTCGTACGATTCTACGAGTTTACGAGTTTATGATGCCCCAACGAGTCAATTTTCGTGTAGAATCAGAATCTTCATAAACTCGCTCAGACTCGCTCAGACTCACGAGTTTGTCACAGAATTGAAAATTTTTTTAAAAAAAGCCCAAAACGCTGTGTTTTAGGTTAACTTGTAGAGGAAGCTCATTATGTCTAAGATGTGTACAAGTGTTATTCCTTTCAATTGTATTAAAAATGTGGAGTTTGCAAAGATGTTTGACATGATTGGGAGGTATGGAATCGGTTCCAAACCTCCTTCATATCATGAAATTAGAGAAAAGCTTTTAAATAAACTTGGAGTTTTATCTAATAGGAATTGTTATCTACATACTTTATTATTTTGCTTAGTTATGGTGTTTGAAGTTGGAATGTTGAAAATTTTGATAAATTTTGTTGTTATTGATGAAATGTCTTCATTGTTATTGATACTGTTTGACACTACAGTAATATTTTTTCATAATTTTTTAGTGTATTTTTTTTTCATAAACTCTTACGAGTCTACGGTCCTCTCACGAGTCTATGTAGACTCTCGAGTCTATGTAGACTCTCGAGTCTGACAACCATGAATACAATATAATAAAAAATACGAGATAATAAAATCAAGTGCTAGGAAAATATCCATAGTAGACATCTTTCTCAAATGCCACTTGTCCATAAGTTGGGGTAATTTGGTATAATAACCGCTAAATGCAAAAAAAAAATGCAGCTTTTTCAGCTTTACAAATACTGTAGTGGCTGACATAAAGCAGACCCTGACGCGGAAAAAGAAAAACTGCCGCGGAAAAAAATGCAGAAAAAGATAAAAGCTGACGTGCACCCAAGGTAGTCAAAAGCACGAGTTAAGTGGCAAAAACATACGATTCTACGAGTTTGGGAGAGCTTTGCGAGTTCAACAATGGCAGAAATCACACCTGGAAGGGATTCATGAAGACGCCGCGCTGATTCGTAAAAACGGTGGAAACAATGCTTCAAATCGTGTTCTGTTCTAACTCGTTTTTGCGACGGCAGAGCGGAGCAATTATGGGTCGCGGGTGTCATAGCGGCGTGTTCGCGTGAAGTTTCGGGTGCGTTTTTGGGTTTCTGGAAGATAAAGGTGGAATGACGAAAATGCCCTTATTTTTTGCGTTTTTTGTGTTTTTGCGTTTTTGAGTTTCTTGAAGTTTCGAAACAGATCCGTTAGGTTGAAGATAAAGGTGAAATGACGAAAACGCCCTTATTTTTTTATGACGTTAAGTTTTTCATTAAGGGTATTTTGTGGTATTTCACGCGTTTAAGTTAAAACGCAGCGTTTCATTAAGGAAAACGAAAAAACTCAAACATAACACTGTTCTTCTTCTTCGTCCCTTCTCACTCTGCGTTTCTTTCAAAACGCTTCCTATTCTAAAGGCCCTTCCCTTCCCTCTCAATCAAGCTGTTACTGTTCTTCTTCTTCCTCTGGTCTGCTCACATTTCTTCCTAGCTTCTGCTCTAGTATGCTGTGTTTGCTTCTCTTCCCTGTTCATGCTTCACTAGTCTGCTCGTGCTTCTTTGCTCTTCTTCTATGCTCTGTTCTTTGCTCTTCTCTGTTCTTCTCTATGTTTCCTCTCTTTGCTCTCTGTCCCTATTTCAGTTTCAGTAATGGAAACATTTTCTTAACCTCAATTTACAGAATTTAGGAATTTACTTTAAGGTTTTTTTATTTGGTTTATGTAATTGTTTGTTACCATGTTATTGAGACACCAATGACCTGTTATTGTTAATATGGTATAGTATAAAATTTGAGTTTTTTTATCATTCTTAAGAATTTATAAGCATATAGTATTCCTCCAATATCTTAATGTGATTTTTCGAAATAGCGGTCGCCCCGCTTTCCAATATACAGCTATAGCAGTTTTTAGGCCGACCGCTACGCTTCGCTATCCGGGATTTAAAACACTGCTTTGAATTATGCATGACTTTCTTATTGGTATTTTGAATTGAAGCTTATTATTGGTGTTTTATATGCATATATATGTGTGTGTGTGTGTGCACATTTATATAAGTTTGTAAAATATGTATGTGTTAGGACTCTAAGAGTTATGATTCAAATAGAGAGAGACAAGAGCTGACAGAAAAAAGAGGGAGAGAGACAGCTCCCGACGAAAAGCTGACGCGCGTCAGTAATGTCTCAAGAAAAATAATAATATAATAAACATTGTCAAAAAATTACTAAAACCATAATATAATTTCTTGCTATAATCTATCTATTAAAATTAACCAATCAATTTAACCACTAACAAAACTACGAAAATCAATTACTGTGAAAATTATTAAATTAATATTAAATGAAACTTAATAAATTAATATTAAGTTATCTAGAATATACTATTTACTATAATCTATCTATTAAAACTACTAAAATCAATCAATCTAACCACTAACAATTGTCAAAAAGAAAATATAACCTTTATCCAAAATTCCAAAATAGTTTTTTTTTAATAATTTAATAACTTAATTAAAATGATTAAATGATCTAAAATTTACTATTTACTATAATCTCTCTATTAAAAGTCTACTAAAATCAATCAATATTTTTGATCAAAAATAAAATCAATCAATCTAACCACTAACAATTGTCAAAAAAATTTAACCACTATCAAAAATTACAAAATAACTTTTTTTAAAGGGTAAAATATGTTTTTGGTCCCTACAAAATAGGGACCTTCTAAGTTTAGTCCCTACATTAACGAAATAGGTGTTTTGGTCCTCATCTTATTTTCTAGTTTTCATTATTAGTCCTTGCCGTTAGTTTTCACTAACGGAGCTGATGCGACACTGTTTATGTGTCAATTTTAATGTGTTGGCACCCATTACTTATTTCCATGTCATTTTCTTATTTCCACCTCTTGTTAGAAAATGAAAAAACAAAATAAAGCACTAAAATTAAAAAATCAAACCCATATAGTTGCAATCTCATTTCCTATAGTTGCAATTCTGTTACCAAAACCATCTCACAAAAAACCATAATTCGAACGTTAATCAAATCTGAACATTAACCAAAACCATCTCACTAAAATCTAAAATCTGATTTCCAGAACACAAAGGAGAAGAGGAGAAGAAAAATACGATGTCTAGAATAAACGATTTCGAGAGAGAGGAGAAGAACAACACGCATTCCAAAACGCTATTTCCAGAACGCGATTTCCTTTCTCCATCTCTGTGAGTTGCGATTTCATTGTTGACTGATCTGTGTGATGATGTTCGTTGCGATTTCGAGATGATGTTGATTGTCATATCCTAATTTTGTCCGACTAATCAAAAAATTCAAAAAAAGATTTTATTCTCATTGTGTCACGCATCGTTTTAAGTGGACGGGTCTTTAGCACTTTCATGCAACGTTTATGAGCGAGTTTTTCTTTGTTTTTATGTGCACAAGAACTAGATCGAGTTGTAGAACAAAGTGTGAAGGCAAGGGGTGAAGTTTGGAGCGACTTAAGAAAGGGAATAATGCGGCAAAAAGGGTTATTTGATCTGTTAAAAGGAATAACTATAGACCCACGTGGTTCTATGAGCGCTAGCGATCCACGTGGTTCTATGAGCGCTATAGACCCACGTGGTTCTATGAGTGCTAGCGATCCACATGGTTCTATAAGCGGAAGCGATCCACGTGGTTCTATGAGCGAAAGTGAACAGTGTCTGCTGCGCTGGACTCTATAAATAGCGCGTTTTCATTCTACAGAACACACTTTTAGACGGCTGGAAACCCTTGTCATACCCTAATTTTGTCCGTCTAATTTATCAAAAAATCCCAAACAGTTTTTATCCTCGTCGTGACGTATCGTTTTAAACACGTGTGTGTCTTTAGCGCTCGACATACAACGTTTATTTTGCTCGTTTTTTATTGTTGATATCGTAGTTATTAGATTATTTATTTTAGTTGGTGCAAAAAATACAAAAAGTAATTGGAAGCATAATAATTTCTTTTTGGAGATGATTAGTCAAAAGTTTTATTACATAGTCAAGTTTTTTACACACATAGACAAAAACAGTGAAAGGAAATAGTACAAAATTAAAAATACAAAGTTTCAAAAAAAAAAGAAAAAAAGAAGAAAAGGGGGCGCAGCTAGCAGCTGCCCTAGCTAGGGTTTTTCTCCTTGGATGTTGTCTTTCCTCCATTGCCAACTATTGTCCTTTGCACATTCAAATAGTTGTCATTTGTCATTTTGATTCTTCCTCAATTGCTGTCCTTTTTGTGCCACCAACTGTCCTTTCTCTCCTCACCACAGCACCCTAAATTTGCCCTAATTGCTGTCCTTTTGATTCCTCAGCATCACACCAATCTGCCTATAAATATCAAACAGTAGCACACAATTAGGGGACAGTGGCTGGAAAACACACAAAATACACACACACACACACACAGATACGCACACAGCAACAGAGACACAAAAACTGAGATACCATAAAAATTAGAATTCATCAGAGTTCTAATACACTTGAGCAAAATAAGAAGAGAAGCATCGGTAGCAGTGAAAAAAAAGCAAGGCAAGGTTTAGCAGCAGAGCAAACAAAAGGAGACTTATCGGTAGCTGGAAAACTAGGTTGGTGTTTTGTTTTTTAAATCTAATAAATAGGAAGTATGCGCATGTTGTTAGTCTTTAGGTTTAGAGCTTTCTTAAAAAATATGGAGGATGACATATCGTAATTTCTGTTGTTGAAGAAAGTAAGAGATGCATCAAAGTCCATATAAAAAAATTATTCAAGCTTATAAGTATGATGTGAATCCTTTTTATCACTACAACAGATTGCAAAAGCCATAGGTCTGTAAGAACAAAAAAGACCTAGTTCCAAAAAATACAAAAAAAACGGAGTCAAAAATAAAAAAATAAAAAAGCAATTTTTTTTTAGGATCAGAAACAGAGAATGACTAAAAGAGAAAGTCAAAAAAAAGGGGGTGAGAAAAAAAACTTAGATGGGCTCCGGCCACCGGACGTCGCCGTCATCACTGCTGCGAACCACCACCGCAGAATTACACGTACTCGTTTCCCCTCTGCTCGCGTTCGCCGGCACCACCACGGTACCCCCCTGTGGTGGTTCCCCCTCCGGTGAAACCTCCTTCGCATCTCCTTCTCTCTCTAACCGTAGCCAGCACCACCGTCCCTCTCTCATTCCCTTTGCATCTCTCCCTTTCTTCTTACCTCCTTCTTCTCCTTCGTCTTCTTCCCTCTCAACCCAGAAATCTCTCATCTCTCTCTCTCTCTCTCTCTCCCTTGTTTGTTCTTCTTTGAAATTTTCTCTCTCTCTCTCTCTCTTGAGAAGTGGTGCGGCGCTGTGGGTGAGAAGAGAAAGTAAGGTTAGGGTTGCTGTTGTTTGTGAGGGGAGGAGAGGATCAGTTTGGTGAGGAAAAGAAATGGTTGGTGCTGTGAGGAGAAGAGGAGGGTGGTACGGTCTGGTGAGGAGAAAACGAAGTAGGGTTAAGAGGAGAAGAGTTTCGCGGCGTTAATGGGTAGGAAGAAGAGAAATTATGGTTTCTTCTTATCTCTCGCCTTATATATCATGGCATTATACTTTTTTTTTAATTTTAATTTCAGATTATTATTTACACCCATCTGTTTCATTACTGCACCACCACCCTGAGAAGCCCACAATTCGTGGGTTAATGGATCTGAAACAGAAACCGGGCTTTTACTGTTTACACCCTTTTTTTAAATGATACACCCCCTGTTTCTAATTACACCATGTTCTTTTAAAAATACAGCCCCTGTTGCTATTCATACCCCCCTTTTAATAACATAACACCCCTGTTAATTACATTTCCTTTTCTGTTACAACTCATTTAGTTTTTTTTTATTATTACATCATAATGCTTCCAAACCAGTATTTTTCAAACAATTACTCACAAAAATAAATGGTTTGTTACTAATGGTCACTCTGAGCTTAGCTTGTTTGACCGTTAATAACAACTTTAGTTTTCAAACGAGCTATGAGTGATGACTGTCATACCCTAATTTTGTCCGGCTTAGGTCAAAACCCTAATTTTCCACAAAAACTAAATAAATTGAAGAATGAAGAGCATCATGCATTGCATTTTGGGTCCTAGAAGTCATTCCAAGGTCTTTAAAGTCATTTTTAGGGTTGGAATGCACTTTTTAGGCAAATTAGGGTTTTAGGGTCAAAAAGGACATTTTGGTCATTTTTCGCAAAAAAATGATTTTCTCGCCAAAAATGCACATCCACAAAAAGTACATTTTTATTCTATCAAGGATAATTTTTGTACAATTTTTTAGAAAGAAAACCCTAGTCAAAAATAATTAAAAATGTATTTTTCCATTTTTAGTGCATAGAAAAATAAAAAAGGACCATTAAATATTCCTCAATTCTTAAGTGACAATTTTTATTGTCATGGGTGACTAGAGGGAATATTTTATGGTGCCCAAAAACATGTAACACATTTCCAATAGGTGCACCTTCACTTCCATGCCCAAAGTTCAAAAACTCAAAAAAAAAGTGTCCTCAATAAGACAAAAGACCAAAAACAAGTTTTTTTTTCTCTCTCTCTCTCCCCCCCCCCCCCCCCCACAATTTCGAAATTCTCTCTCTCTCCCCCCCCCCACAATTTCGAAATCCCCTCTCTCTCTCCCTCTCATAAAATTCTTCCACACTCTTCTATTGTACTATTATTCCTTATCTTGAAGGAATATGCCTTGTACCATCCTTAAACCTTCTCCTTTGGTGCATATCACCAATTCTCACTCACTCTCATGAAGATTCATGCTCTCTTTGGTAAATTACCTCACTCACTTACACTAACCTCTTCATAAGGAAACACCAATTTTCCTCTTTGGTAACATTCCATCCCAATCATACCCCTAACTCTATTTTTGCCTCACATTATTCCTAAAATAAGACAAGTTTTTTTTTACAAAAAAACTCTCACTCCCTTCCCTCATTTTCGCCCCCACTCTCTCACTCTCACCTTTTGTGTTTTCTCAATACCCTCAATCCAAGTGACCTTTAATCCTAACCCTCCATTTAATTTTAAAACTCAATCCTAGAGCACTTAGTAAGGCCAATGACCCAATTGCCCCTAAACCTAAAATAACTCTATAAATACTCCCTCATTCCCACACCTAAGGATCTTTTGGCCTCTCATTCTCCTACACTAAAACCCTAGCACACCAAAAACACCTCCTCTCCCTCTCCTTCCTCACCCCAAAACCGAAATCTCTCTCACTCCCTCACTTCATTCTTTTCATCTTTCACCATCAAATCTTCCATTTCTTGCTAGATCATCATCATTCCTTCCATTCTCTTCAAGGTTGCATCATCAAATTGCTAAGAGCTAGCAATCTTTGTGGGTTCAAGGGTAGATCCAAGTTCATTTTGAGTCTATATCATCTCCTTCTTCATTTCTTTGTGATTTTGAGGTAAGCCTTGAAACCTTGCATCTCATATTTAGTTTTTCTTGCATAATCTCTCTTCTACTCCCAACTCCTTCTTGATTGCTTGTTGTTGTCGCCTTGAGGATCCATTTCAAACATTTTGACAAGGACTTAGGGAGTCTTGGGTGTTTGAGATGGGTCCTTGGCCTTGAAGGAGTTGTTCTTCTACTTGATTAATTTCCCTTGCATTTTTACACATTTTTCACTAAAGTTCATGAAATAAAACATCACTTTCTTTCAAAAAAGGTTTCGGCCATGTAGTGTTTTTAGTGGTTCATGCATTTCTTTGTTCATTTATGGTGTTTAAGTTAAATAAAAAAATGGATCTAGCCAACTATGCTTTTAGGTTCATAGGTAGAAATTAGGGTTTTTATTGTTCTTGCATTTCCTTTGATTTTGAGTTGAAATAAATGATGGAATGACAATTGTTTGAGCATCAAATGTATGGGCAGATCCTAGGGTTTATGTTCATATGCTCATTGATGTGATTTGGTTGCAAGAACATGATGAAATTTGTGCTTGAGTTTTCCTTGCTATGCATTCGGCCATAAGGCCTATTTTTGCCCTCTTTGATTGCTTGAAAATTGTCATTTTGATTGTGTTTGGGCAAGTGCAAGTTATGCAATTGTGTTTGTTTACTTTTTACCATTTTACTTTACCACTTCATTAACTTTTTACCAAAAGACATAAAAATATTTTACCATTTTGGTCTTTACCACTTCATTAACTTTTTACCAAAAAACCTAAAAAGATTTTACCACTTTGGTTTTTACCTATTCATTAACTATTCACCTAAAACATAAAAATTTTACTACTTTGGTTTTTACCACTTCATTAATTTTTTACTAAAACATAAAAAGATTTTACCACTTCCCATTTACCTCATGCATTTTTACTTTACCATCTCATTAAATAATTACCATTTACTTCATGTATTTTTACTTTACTTTTCACTAACTTCTTACTTAAAGTTTTACAACTTATCAACTTGCAAAAATACCCAAAACATTTTCACACTCATGCATCTTCATTCATACTTAGTTTATGTGACACTCTCATGCATCCTCATATGCTTATATCTCTTGCATCTTCTTATGCATCCCTGTATGCCATCCATTCATAAATAAAGTGCTATGCATCCACTCCTGGTACACTCATGCACTTACATGCTTACCTAATCATGCATCCTTGCTTACATATTCAATTATTTAACTTAGAATACTCTATGTTTACAATCAATTGTATTCACTTGTTCTTGATGCCATGTAAATGTCTTGACTTGATTGCAATGTTTTAAAACTCGAACCGGTGACCGACTCGGTGAAGGTACCGGGTCACTGGGTCAAGGGTCGGACCGAAGGGTCGACAGTTGAACCGCATGACCAAAACCGGAACCGGATGACTCGGACCCGGTCTCTATTTCGAGAATTTTCAATACCTATATAGTATATAATATAAATTCCGTCCCTGTAAAATTAATAACTATGTTTATTTTATATCTACTAAAATATAAAAAATTCCCAAATTTTTAGGACCTATATATTTCATACTTGTAAAACTTAATTTGCTAAAATTACACACCATGCCTATTTTATTTTTATTTGTTTGGTATATATTAAATAAATTTTAAAAGTTCATATCATGCTTCAATAAATATTTAGAACAAATTTCATAAGTTAACAACTTAATATTAAATAAATCTTTAAAAAAATACTTAATATTAAATAAGTTTGTTGAAACATAATATTAATATTACAAGCTAATGCCATGAGGATGAGCATACTTGACTTTTAGGAAAAGAGGTACCAATTATATATATTTGAAATAAATAATATTCTCAATAAGATTGGTAGCCTCATGGTAGTGCTCAACATTTGCTTTCAATAGGTCAGGGGTTCAAACCCCACTAATGACATTTTTGTTGAGGGTTTTGAGCCTCTTTTGTTTTAAGTAGTTTAGAAATAGTCCCACATCGGATAGAATGAACAGAACATGGAGGAAATGAGATATAAAAGCAAGGTGTATGTCAATGGGAAACATACTTACCTAGATGGCAATCACTAGTGGGGGCTTGCATTCGCGCGGCCCCTCCCAATTACAGTTCAAAGATTTGATAAAAAAAAAATAAAAAAAAAATGGACAACCCGGTCCGGTTTGAGCCGGGTCACCGGGTCGCCGGTTTTCCCCAAAACCGGCCGGTTTCCACCGGTTCCCACCGGTTTGGTGCATAACCGATCCAAAGGCTTGACCGGCTCGGTTATCCCCCGGTTCGACCGGTTCGACCGGTCCGACCGGCCGTCCCGAGCCGGTTTTTAAAACACTGCTTGATTGTGTGCCCTCCTCTCCACTTGTATGACCTCCTAATGGAGACGTAAGTCTACACGCATGTTGTAGCATAGAGCCATTAGGGTAAATACAATCCTTCTTGCACACACACAATTACTTTGAGAACTTTGTTTTGCATCTTTAATAATTGAATCCTTTGATTGTATGGGCATGTTTAATCTTGGTTAATGAATGATATGTTCATGTTTGCTTGAGTATTATTCATTCATTTGCATTTGGTTATGGATTTAGAATTGACTTGAAATGTTCTACTCCTTTTCTAAAACCCATTTCCTAAAATCATTTCAAAACAAAAAGAAACTTTTACTTTCAAAACAAAAATAAATCAATCGTCATTAAACACCAATCGCGCCGTTGCCGATTAGGTCATCAATGATGATCTCAATTTCAAAAGAGTTAGTAGTGAGGCCATTCTAACCGTTGTTGTTCGGTCTTCGCAAAAGCTCTATCCCATTTTCGAAAACTTATTCATTTCTCAAAAATAAACCAATTGTCATTAAACACCAATCGCGCCGTTGCCGATTAGGTCATTAATGATGATTTCATTTTCAAAAGAGTTAGTAGTGAGGCCATTCTAACCGTTGTTGTTCGGTCTTCACAAACGCTCACCCAATTGCGAAAAACCCCTTAAGCCGTTTTCAAAACCAAAAGCCGAGAACTACGTAGCTTTGATCCCTCTTCCAGTGAGGGTACGTAGGACCGAGATCCTGTTCTGTCAAGCACACTTTTAAAAAAACTTTGTTTTGTTCCCGAGAACTATGTAGCTTTGATCTCTCTTCCAGTGAGGGTACGTAGGAGCGGGGTCCTGTCCTGTCAAGCACACTTTTAAAAAAAAACCCGAGAACTACGTAGCTTTGAATTCTCCATCGCACCGGGAGATACGTAGGAGCGGGGTCCTGTCCCGTCAAGCACACTCTTAAAAAATCTTTGTTTTGTCCTGATTTTCAAAGATAACCAAAAATATTCTTCTTCCCTCATGTTTTCAATAAAACAAACCATAAAGAAAAGAAAAGAAAAGAAGTAGAATAAATTGCTTTCAACTCGAACTTTTGTCGAAACCACACATCAAGTTAATGGTTCCCTTTCGGTAGAAAGGAGGTGCGGGGTGCTAATACTTTCCTCGTACCTAACCGACCCCCGAACCTACATCTCTACGTTTTCAAAAGACCATCCACCTTTTCAAGGACTTTTTTTCAATGTTTTGGTCTTAAAATAAAAATATTGATGGCGGCTCCAAACTTCTTCCGCATTGTCAAACGAAAAGTCCCAAACCGAATTTTTCGGGCGCAACAATGACCACTCTGAGGTTTACTTGTTTGGTTATTACGAATACGTCTCTCAATTTCAAAAATAAATAAAAAAATACCAAACACACAAACGTTTTCTACCCAAGAACTACGTAGCTTTGATTTCTCCATCGCACCTGGAGATACGTAGTGTAGCGACCGAAAAATCCGGAGGAGGGATTCTTCGAAGTTCTCGAATGAAGCCGCCACCAAAGTTTTAGTTTAAGGGCAAACGTTGGGAAATCCCTATTTGAGTAGATAAAGGGGGTCTTGCGGACCAGGTTTAGGCTCGGGAGTCGTTTATGCGTAGGGAAGGTATTAGCACCCTACGACATCCTTCCTAAGGAAGGTTACCTTTTAACTAAATGTGCAAACGTTTATTAATTCAAAAATAATGTTTTTACCCTTATAAAAAAATAAAATAAAAAGATTCGATAAACGGCTAGTTGTTTTTTTTTTGTAATTTTGAGAAAAAATGAGAGAAAAGAATTTAAAGAAAAAAAAAGGTTTTTTTATTAATGCAATTGACAGAGGTCGGCCGCCCTCTGGTCCTACGTATCTCCTGGTAGAGAATCAAATCACACGTAGTTCTTGGTAGAAAATGTTTGTTTGTTTGGTGTTTTTTTAATTATTTCTTGAACTTGAGAGAAGTATTCGTAACGACCAAACAAGTAAAACTCAGAGTGATCATTACTCGTAACTCGTTTGAAAACTAGGGCTGTTATTAACAGTCAAACAAGCTAAGCTCAGAGTGACCACTAGCAACAAACCAATTTGACGTTTGTGAAAACGTTCCCTTGTTACTTGGGAAAAAAATAGGTTTGTGAAAAAAATGCTTATTTATGGAAAAGGAAATTAATTTTAAAAAGAAGGGGGTGTAATAGTAAAATGGGATGTAATTAGCAGGAAAAGGGTTGTATTTTAAAAAAGCTGGGGGTGTAAATATGAAACATCTCGGTTCCGCGTGTTTTGCAAGCCGGGTTTAAGTGAGGTTGTATTATGGAAACTGGGGGTGCAGTTAGCGAGCCCAGTTCATTTTGTGAGCTGGGCTGCGTTTAAAGGATGGGCTTGCGTTGGGGGTATAACAAAACGGAGGGGGTGCGAACAGCAGTCTAGTTCAGCCCACGTTTTTTGGGTTAGCAGGCTGGCCTACGAATTGGGCTTAGTGTAGGGAGGCTGTATTCATTAAAAACGGGGGTGTGACTATGGATCTGATTTTAAAATTAAAACTAACATAAAAAACAAACCCTAAACAGCATATATAAGGAAACTGTTAATCAAAACCTAATATTCATTTCCACTCCTTCAACGCCGTTTTCATACTTCCAGGAGAGAGAAAAAAAAATCAAAAAAACCAGAGAAGATTGAGAGAGAGCAGTACGGTGAGAGAGACTTTCGTTGGGGGACGGTGGCGCTGCAGATCGACCACCTCCCGACCGGTGATGGCAGCGCCTTGGTGACGACGATGGCTGATTCGAAGGGGAACGGCCGCGACGGCGGTGGGGGGCTTTTGACCGAGAGGAGAAGACTTCGCGAGGGGCACCGGAGACCACGGCGGCGCGAAGGGGGGGGGGAACGAAGGGGGGTTCACGGTGGCGTGGTTGACGATGACGGCGCTGGTACGCCGGTGGTGGAAACGGAGGCGTGGTGATGGCTACTGTGGCCGTTGGTTGGGAGATGGGTCGGTTGTGGGGGTGTTTGGTGGCGCGGTGGCGAGAAGGCGGTTGGTGGTGGCTGTTGGTGAGGGTGGACGCGGTGGACCGAAGGGTTTGACGGTGGTGATTTGGTGGTTGTGGGGGTGTGGTGGAGACGTGGCGTACGGTTACGATGGTGTGGAGGTGGGTGTTCGGTTGTTGTGATTTGTG
Source organism: Astragalus membranaceus (assembly GCA_039519185.1). Taxonomy (NCBI): domain Eukaryota; kingdom Viridiplantae; phylum Streptophyta; class Magnoliopsida; order Fabales; family Fabaceae; genus Astragalus; species Astragalus membranaceus. Next base: position 2,415,647 of record CM076846.1, read on the forward strand.
AGGTGGGAAGGGGAGAATGAAGGAGCTGGTGCACAGTGGTGGTGCACGGTGGCGACCACCATAGATGGTGGTCGGAGATGAGGTCAGTAGCTTTCCTTCTCTGTTCTCTTAATTTTGAGTTTTTATCTTCTGAGTTTTTTTTTTATCTGTGTGCCTGTTCCTCTCCCTTCCTGATTTCTGTTCTATTGCATTTATAGGCTAATTGTGTGGTGTAGGGGTGGTGTTGGAAGCAGAGGATCAAAGCTCATAGGGGACAAAGCTGTTGGCAGCAGTGACACAGTGGAGCAGCAAGGATGGCAGCAGGGTTTTGGCTGGAAATGGAAGAGAGCCAGAGGGACAAGGAGAAGGCAAGTTTGGGCTTGTAGCTTCATGGAGAGGGAAGGCAGCAAGTCGCAGGCTGCTGTCCTTTTTTGGTTTTTGCTTTATTATTTTTTGTACTCTTTTTGCTTTTTAATTAATTTTTGTACCAATTGTAATTAATTTTTTTGTCTTCACCTACATCAAAGTTGACTTAGGTTGTACCTCTTATTTGTAAAAAAACTGTTTATAATAATAAAAACATTATTTCAGAAATTGATTTTTATTAGATTTTTATAACAAAATTAAATCGATAACAACGACGAAAAATATACGTACGCGACGAGACGCGTCCATAACGAGAATACGTGAATTCGCATACTAGAATAAACAATCGTACACAACGAGACGCGAACACGTATCCGCAACGAGGACAAAAATTATTAAAAAAACGCACGCGCGCACAATGAGAAGTAACACGCCTGTACACGACTGAGAACACACACATAAACGACAAAAACAATATTTTGGATTTTCTAGTTTTAAATTAGCCGGACAAAATTAGGGTATGACAGCTGCACCTCTTTATTTATATTTTATTAGGAAATGTGAAACGTTTCAAATTTCTCGAGTAAAATAGAAATAAAGATAAAAAGACACTAATTTTGTCAAGACTATTTTTTATTTTCTTTTATTATATATTTTTTTTTAGAAATTCTTGAAAAATTGGGTTGACATAGAACAAAAGTAAATAAGGATCACCGGGGATCTGAAGGAGCGCTGGGCTCTGATGGTCTAATTCGCAGTCGATGCTTGGCGCATTGGTTGGAGTTAAACTGAAGGACCGACGAGGTCTAAAGGGCATGCCTAAGCCTGATGGACCCATGGGTCTGATGGAGCGCAAACTAGCAACGGTACTAGTAAAACGGTCTGCTTGGGGGGTGGCCTTTTTCGAGCGGCCATGGGGGCAAGGTCAGGTCGTTGACCTGATTTGCGCACCTCGAAGGACGTGCACTGTGTTTTTTAGGCGGACACAGCTAGTCTGAAGGGCCTGGGGCCGGATGATCCGTTGGTTGCTCGATAACGCGACGTGCGATCTGGATTGAAGGACCATTGATGGTCTGAAGGAGCGCTTGGGCTCTGAGGGACCGCTGGGGGTCTGGAGGAGTACTGAGATTCTGGGTTGTGGTATGAGACCAGCGCTTGGAGCACTGACTTCGAGGGAACAAACTATTGGGATTGGTACGGGGCGTACATGCCTTGAACATACCTAATGAATGCATTCACCTGAGACGGGAAAAGCTATCTATACGAATGATGTATGCGTGCAATATAGGTATGTGAAATGGTAGGTATCCGATGGGATGAATGAAATGTGGCAGATGCTGTGAGTTGAAGTTGATGGGACATGGAGGTTGACGAACAACGTGTGTGAATGCAGATAAAGTAGGAATGTGGTGGTGCTGATTAATGATGAAAGTAATGGAATGAGCAATTTTCCTCCTTTTGTTTTTTTTGGCTTTTCTCTTTTTTCTCTTTGGTATGAGTGTATGAAATGCAAAGTGTGAATGTGATGCAAATGTAATGCTAATGTAATGCTTCGATGCGAATGCCATGCATGGTACAAAGATATGATTAGTGATGTAAAAAAAACTCTTTTTTTTTGGGGGGCAACGATGAGACCGGCACTTGGACATCTATCGAAGCAAACAATGCCATGCATGTAATGTGATGAACATGGGATGATGAATGAAATGGGTATACCTTGGGTGTTGAACCTGATGGAATGATGGACGGATTTTTCTTTCTGCTTTTTTTTATTTATTTTGCTTCTTTTCTTGACGCATGCAATGCGAATGTGAATATGATGCGAATGTAATACTTTGATGCAAATGCTATGGTGAATAAAGGAAACACATGAATGCGTAGCAAATGATATGATTGGTGAAGTAGAAAGCTTTTGGCAACGATGAGACCGGCACTTGGCACGTCTATCGAAGCACAAAAGTGTTAAAGGTATGCAATGTGATGAATGTGCAATGCGAAAGTGAATGGACTACAAAAGGCCTGTGAATGATGGATGCTGAAGTTGGTCGGAAACAGAAATTGATAGGTTGTGTATGCGAATGCAGATAACATGCGAATACGAATGTACTGCTGGTTGCATGATGGAATGATCTATACTTTGGTGGGAGTAACAGGTGCAATGTGGATAATTTTTGCCTTTTTGGTTTTCTCTTTTTTTTGTTTTTTTTTTTGCATAAATGAATGAATGAATGAATGAATGAATGAATGTGCACACGTAATGCTTAGATGAATGGTTGTGGTAGCCGCATGACTTGATGTTGTATGATGCAATGATTGGGATATGGGAGGTTTTTTTTTTTTTATTGCCTTTTTGGTATTTGATGAATGCATGGAATGAGAATGTGAATGTGATGGATACGTAATATTTTGATGCAAACACTATGGTGCCTAAATACATGGTGCATTGATGTGATTGATTGGGATGTAGACAGACTTTTGGTAATGATGCGACCGCCATTTGGCATTTTTATTGAAGCGATACATGTTATGCGTGGCTATGCATGCCCGCCTACGCAACGCGTAATGCACAAGAAGCAAAATTGTGTAGGCGAAACAAGTGGAATGTGAATGCATGTACAATACTTGTATGAAAGAGTTGTGATGGGTATGACCAGATGCATGGTTTAATTCTAGAATAATGAGGACATGCATGATTTGTTGGTAACAACACTTTTTGTTTTTGTAAGGATGCAAAAATGTTTGATGTGAAACGAAGCTTTTGATGCTGAAAACAGAGAGCTGAACATTTTGAATTGATCGTTCTTTGGAAGAAAGATTTTTGATGGCTTGGACTTGAACTCTGGTAAGCTCAAGATTGTCATCTTGAAAAGTGTGGCTTGCAGCAATGTATTGGTGTCATTTCTAGAGATCGAGATGTGTACTTGCAGATGGGTTCTCATTTGGTTATGATGACCCATGATGGCTAAGCTTTCAAGTCTAAGATGTTAACTTAGAGGGATTGTCATTATTGTGTGTCCCTCTCTTTGAAGCATTTGTTTAATAAATATGAAAAACGATGTGGATGCAAATGAATGTGCCAGTTGACTCAGGGTTCAAGAAGTGTAGGGTATGTGACACGTGAGTGGGGTGAAGAATGAGGTTTATTGGCTCAAGCCTATGAGAGATAAGCTTGCCCCAAGGTAAGAAATGTTTGACTGCCCCAATTTTGACTTCAAATAGTGGGGAGTGAAACAGTCTGCCTTTGTCTAGGGAGGACGATGACACCCAAGGATATAGACTGATTGAGGGATTGGGAAATATGCTGGTATTGAGGGTGACAAGTGACTAGGAATGAATGGAATGAAAGGCAAAAGGGTTCTTTCGGCCCAAGGGATATGATGCCCCGGTCTATAAGAGGACAAGGTTACCCCAATCCATTAAAGATGAAAATTGCCCCATTTTGAGTGTGGTTGCGACAGGGTGCGAAGTTAGAATAATGGTTTGGAAATTGGTCTGGTATGGCTATATGGGTGTAGCATATGAACGAGATGAAAGATGGGGGTATTTTGGGGATGCTAAAAAAATCTCCCTGAGTTTGAGTGGAATGGAGGGTGAGGTATTGCCCCATTTTGATATGATAAGTCAAGTAACTGCCTTAGTAGGGATTTGTGGTTTTCCTTGGGAAGGAGTCCACAAGCTAAGACAGTCAAGAGCTTTTGGTTCGATGAAAATTCACTTTGTTGATGATCACTGTTATATTCTCTTGATGAACTTCGAGCGTGCAAGCCCTTTAAGTTTTTTTTATTATTATTTTTTTTTATTTTTTTATTTTTTGTGTAATAATATTTTTATATTTTTTTTTGAGCAAATAAATTATTCTGATTATTTTGTCCTAGAGCATAAGCTTTGAGAAAAATGGAAGCAACCAATCACTGATCAGAATAGGCCTTAGGATTGTAATATGGCCAACGGTTAATGATTCATGAAGGAAATGATTACTTTGCTCCTGAGAGTGTTCGGGGTTGGTTGAGACAAAGAATCTTTTATGCGCTTTATGGTAGAATGAACCTGTTTTAGGGTTATAGCGCATTTGAGGGTTTATGGGGGATAGGTTGCTTAGGCCAAAGGAAGTGTTTGAAGGTTTATTTCAGACAAGGATCTTTTATATGCTCGATGGTGTGAAGTATCAGCTCACAATTTCTACCGCTTTGGTTTTCAGGATTTTTCAATCCTCTTTTTTTTATTTCACTTTTTTGTGATTTTTCTTCTTTTTTTCTGAGCTGAGCGAGCTGTTAAATATGGGATTGATCCTTGTCTAAGGTGTTTGAAAGATTTTGATTTTTTTGGCTCGAAGTGGGTGGCAAAGGGTATTTCTCTTTTTAGGATGTGGGAAAGTTGTCAAGCTTCACTTCAAAACATGATTGCTTATTTTCTCGAAATTGTAACTATAGGACAAAACTTCATTTTAACATATTTGCTTTTCTTTATTTATTATTTTTTTATGCCCTAATTTTTGCTTAGGCCGCTCTCGCGAGTTTTCAACCTAACGGGCTTTTCTTTTTTGGATTTTTTTTACTCAAAGGACTTGCACGAGTGTTTAGAATGCTAGCAGAAAATCTTAGTGATCATTACTCTGCCCCAGTATGGAGCGTACAAAGTGTTATTCGTGAAATTTCATCACTGGGGGAGAGTGAATGAAATACTCTTGTGGGGACTGGGCCTTTTATGGATGGTTGGGTCTGGTTTTGGAAGTGGCGGAAAGATGGGGGTGGTATAACTGACTCAAACAAGGGTAAACACACATGTCATGTTAGTTTATTTTGCAAATGCTTCATGGAGAGTTAACACCGCTTAAGGTTGAACAATTTTAATTGTCAAAACCACACAAGTTAACAAAATAGACATTTAAGCTTATTATCACGGGTGTGAGATATATGTTGGCTGGTGTCCTTAGTGGGGCACGCAGTGGCTAAGGGTCAAGCCTATGATATGGTCAATATTGTAGTGACCATGATGGTGAATGAGTTATTGGTGAATTCCATTGAAGGGTTAAGTGGGTAGGTGGTTTCCATGAATGTGGGGGGTATGAGTAGGATGTATATGGAGTGAAGGGTGAAGGACTTAATGTTGGTGAATCAAGTTAGAGTATGACAACATTTTCCAAGGAAGAGGAATCAATATATTTTCAAGAAGGCTTCGTCTCTCATCAAACAGCATGTCAAAAAACTTATGAGTTTCATTTTTATTTTTTTGGAAAAAATTATTTGAATAAAGCAGAATGCATGAACATATGGATGTTGTACACAGACAATGATGCAGGTGAATGGAATGCATAATGATACCTTAAGCAAGTGTGTGATTTTTTATTTTTTATTTTTTACAGTTCAACTAGAGTGAGAGGCTAACAAGACAACAACAAAAAAAACTATTGAATCATGCAAGAATAGAAGAAAATGAAGCGAATCCTAATTTTGTTTTAATGCATGTGAGAGGATTAATGCCCTTGAGATGGATGTGAGAGGAATGAATGATTTTTGTTTTTGTTCTTTATGACGCATGAAGGAACTGTTTTTGAGATGCATGAGAATGAATGACTTTTGTTTTTGTTCCTTCATGATGCATAAAGAGGAGTAATGAAATAATGAATGAATGTAATTTTTTTATGATATCAAGGTGATATTATTTTCTCATTTTTGGCGTGTGGCTTACGCAAGATGAAAAATAAAAAATATGATATTTTGTTATTTTCTAGATGATGAGATGCAGGTTGGTACGATGAATGCATGATAATTTTTTTATTTTCTAGTTGAAAGACTAACTATGCTCACGCAACAAGAATAATCAAGTTAAACGCACATTGTGTCCTAATGCATGAAGGAACACATGGTGAAAAATGACGAAAATGCAGATGCGAATGCATGAAATGCGTGCATGAATGATCACTTGGAAATGTCAGTTATTCTAAATGATTTTTGGAGACAATGCGGCACGTGACCGATGCAGAGCCTCTTTCATGTATCAGAATGAAATGCTAAATACGTATCTATGAATGATGCGAAAATGATGACGTAATTTTTGAAATGATGCATGTTGAAACGGTATATAAACGATGTGTGGATGAAATGGCGTATGGATGATTTAATGAAACAACAGTTTTTTTTTTGGACGAGTGAAAAGGTGCGTGAATGCTATCATGATATTGCAAATGATGAAATGCCTATATTATTTAATGATGGTTTTTGTGAATGATTATGGATGAATGAAAATGCATGCTAAATGAGGTATTCAGTTATTTATCAAAAATGTGATCATGTTTTTTTATTTTTTCTTTTTCATGAAAAGAAATGCAATGTATGAACGAATAACGTTGCATGATGCCGATGCGAGGAAGGTGAAATGAATGATCACTTGAAAAGATTGACTATCCAAGATGATTTTTCGGAGGCAATGCAATATGATGATGAATAATGTAAGAAAGTGGCACCATTTTATTATTTTCTTTTATTTTGGACATAATGCATGCTAGATGACTGATGCATTCGAGGTGGTTAGGAATGGGGAGCTTTTATTTTTATTTTTCTATGCATGGAGAGGAGTAACGAATATAATATATTTTTCCTACATGAGTATGCAAGATGATGCAAGTTGGACAAATATGTAGTTTCTTTGTTTTTTGGTTGATGATGTGCATGTCAGTACCATGAGAACGAGATGCATATGGAAATGAGCAATTCGTTCTATGGTGATTTTTTATTTTCTAGCAAAATATGATGACGGATATGAAAATGCATGTATGCATGAAGAAGTAAATGTTTGATTCTAATGCAATTATTTTCGTTTTCCGAGAGGTAGTGCAACATGTATGCAGACTCTTATTTTTGATTTATTGGATGACAAATGATACAATTATAATGAAATGATTTTTTTGTTTTATTTGGGAAATGACACATGAATATGGAATTGTTGCATTTAAACTAGGATGACCACATGAGGGAAATGATGTATGAATGTTATGTTTTTTTTTAAATGTAATTCAGGACTTTATGAATGATGTGGTACCTACACTGTGTGATCATGACTTTGAATGATTACGGATGAATGTCGGTGCCTATGATGCTATTGCCTTTTTTTTGTGTGCGAGGAAACAAAATGCATGACACTCGCAGCGACTTTTTTTTTAATGCGTGGAAAAGAGTAATGAACATAACCTTTATATAATATGGGGGTAATATTCTTTTGGTGTACGGATACGCAAGATGAATGCAAAAATGATACATTCACGATGCATGATAGTGCAATAACAATGAAATGCTTATGAAAGAGTGATTTTAGTATGAATGAATGGTGATTTTTTATATGTTTTCTTTGAATATACATGAACAACAATGGAGATGAATGAAATGCGTGATGGTTTATCCCCCTTTTTTTTATACTTCAACTAGAGTAAAAAGCAAACAAAATGCTATTAGGTGATGAATGATGCAATAATGAAGAAATTTATAATTTTTGTTTTGAAGGACTGATGCATTTGAGATGGATAGGAATGAATGACTTTTGTCCTTGTTTTTTTATGATGCATGAAGATGACGCATTTAAAAATAAATTTTTATAATAGCAATGCGATGTATGAGTATGAGAGATGATGCAACTAGGATAAAATGGACAAATAAAAATTGACGTTTTGTTATTTTAAAGATGATGAGATGTATGGTAGTGCAATGACAATGGGATACATAAGAATGATTTTATTTTATGATAATTTTTGTATGATGCCTGAAAGGATTGATGCATGCAAATGGGGGACAGAAGCGTAAAAGGGTTTTTTTTGAGTGATTTTAATTTTAGAGAAAAATTAACCAGATTGATAGAGAGGGTAAGTATAATGCCCCTGTGTCCTAGGTGGGTCATGTCTAAATTGGGATTTTCAACATGGTCTAGGGTCGCTTATGTGATCAATCTCTCAGGTGGCTCTGTTCACTTCCTCACAAAGGTCTCTAGAACTAAAATCCCCTTCACGATATGATCCACAACGATAGCGAGCTACCTGGTGTGGGATACCATGAAAGAGCGCACTCTGGTTGAGACTTTCATGAGAGTCAGACAGATAAAATCCAGAATGACTGTCACTAATAATCTCCACTCGTCCTAAGTTATTTGCAGACCCGAGTATAAGGCCCCACTCAGAGGTGTGTGCGAAAGTGTAAGTGAAGTGTGTGATGAGGGCAAAATACCTAAACTAAACAAGCTGGAAAAGATAAACAACAATAATAACACAAAAGCGTCATCTACCCTAAGGTTCAATAATATAACAAAATGCTAATAAATAAGTAACACAAGCATAAGGGCAAAAACAAAATATAAAGCTAATAAAAACTTACACATTTAGTTAACCAGGCTTGACTCTCTTAATTTGTCCCAAGTGAAGTCGCCAGCTGTAGCGACCGAAAAATCCGGAGGAGGGATTCTTCGAAGTTCTCGAATGAAGCCACCACCAAAGTTTTAGTTTAAGGGCAAACGTTGGGAAATCCCTATTTGAGTAGATAAAGGGGGTCTTGCGGACCAGGTTTAGGCTCGGGAGTCGTTTATGCGTAGGGAATGTATTAGCACCCTACGACATCCTTCCTAAGGAAGGTTACCTTTTAACTAAATGTGCAAACGTTTATTAATTCAAAAATAATGTTTTTACCCTTATAAAAAAATAAAATAAAAAGATTCGATAAACGGCTAGTTGTTTTTTTTTTGTAATTTTGAGAAAAAATGAGAGAAAAGAATTTAAAGAAAAAAAAGGTTTTTTTATTAATGCAATTGACAGAGGTCGGCCGCCCTCTGGTCCTACGTATCTCCTGGTAGAGAATCAAATCACACGTAGTTCTTGGTAGAAAATGTTTGTTTGTTTGGTGTTTTTTTAATTATTTCTTGAACTTGAGAGAAGTATTCGTAACGACCAAACAAGTAAAACTCAGAGTGATCATTACTCGTAACTCGTTTGAAAACTAGGGCTGTTATTAACAGTCAAACAAGCTAAGCTCAGAGTGACCACTAGCAACAAACCAATTTGACGTTTGTGAAAACGTTCCCTTGTTACTTGGGAAAAAAATAGGTTTGTGAAAAAAATGCTTATTTATGGAAAAGGAAATTAATTTTAAAAAGAAGGGGGTGTAATAGTAAAATGGGATGTAATTAGCAGGAAAAGGGTTGTATTTTAAAAAAGTTGGGGGTGTAAATATGAAACATCTCGGTTCCGCGTGTTTTGCAAGCCGGGTTTAAGTGAGGTTGTATTATGGAAACTGGGGGTTCAGTTAGCGAGCCCAGTTCATTTTGTGAGCTGGGCTGCGTTTAAAGGATGGGCTTGCGTTGGGGGTATAACAAAACGGAGGGGGTGCGAACAGCAGTCTAGTTCAGCCCACGTTTTTTGGGTTAGCAGGCTGGCCTACGAATTGGGCTTAGTGTAGGGAGGCTGTATTCATTAAAAACGGGGGTGTGACTATGGATCTGATTTTAAAATTAAAACTAACATAAAAAACAAACCCTAAACAGCATATATAAGGAAACTGTTAATCAAAACCTAATATTCATTTCCACTCCTTCAACGCCGTTTTCATACTTCCAGGAGAGAGAAAAAAAATTCAAAAAAACCAGAGAAGATTGAGAGAGAGAGCAGTACGGTGAGAGAGACTTTCGTTGGGGGACGGTGGCGCTGCAGATCGACCACCTCCCGACCGGTGATGGCAGCGCCTTGGTGACGACGATGGCTGATTCGAAGGGGAACGGCCGCGACGGCGGTGGGGGGCTTTTGACCGAGAGGAGAAGACTTCGCGAGGGGCACCAGAGACCACAGCGGCGCGAAGGGGGGGGAACAAAGGGGGGTTCACGGTGGCGTGGTTGACGATGACGGCGCTGGTACGCCGGTGGTGGAAACGGAGGCGTGGTGATGGCTACTGTGGCCGTTGGTTGGGAGATGGGTCGGTTGTGGGGGTGTTTGGTGGCGCGGTGGCGAGAAGGCGGTTGGTGGTGGCTGTTGGTGAGGGTGGACGCGGTGGACCGAAGGGTTTGACGGTGGTGATTTGGTGGTTGTGGGGGTGTGGTGGAGACGTGGCGTACGGTTACGATGGTGTGGAGGTGGGTGTTCGGTTGTTGTGATTTGTGAGGTGGGAAGGGGAGAATGAAGGAGCTGGTGCACAGTGGTGGTGCACGGTGGCGACCACCATAGATGGTGGTCGGAGATGAGGTCAGTAGCTTTCCTTCTCTGTTCTCTTAATTTTGAGTTTTTATCTTGAGTTTTTTTTTTATCTGTGTGCCTGTTCCTCTCCCTTCCTGATTTCTGTTCTATTGCATTTATAGGCTAATTGTGTGGTGTAGGGGTGGTGTTGGAAGCAGAGGATCAAAGCTCATAGGGGACAAAGCTGTTGGCAGCAGTGACACAGTGGAGCAGCAAGGATGGCAGCAGGGTTTTTGCTGGAAATGGAAGAGAGCCAGAGGGACAAGGAGAAGGCAAGTTTGGGCTTGTAGCTTCATGGAGAGGGAAGGCAGCAAGTCACAGGCTGCTGTCCTTTTTTGGTTTTTGCTTTATTATTTTTTGTACTCTTTTTGCTTTTTAATTAATTTTTGTACCAATTGTAATTAATTTTTTTGTCTTCACCTACATCAAAGTTGACTTAGGTTGTACCTCTTATTTGTAAAAAAAACTGTTTATAATAATAAAAACATTATTTCAGAAATTGATTTTTATTAGATTTTTATAACAAAATTAAATCGATAACAACGACGAAAAATATACGTACGCGACGAGACGCGTCCATAACGAGAATACGTGAATTCGCATACTAGAATAAACAATCGTACACAACGAGACGCGAACACGTATCCGCAACGAGGACAAAAATTATTAAAAAAACGCACGCGCGCACAATGAGAAGTAACACGCCTGTACACGACTGAGAACACACACATAAACGACAAAAACAATATTTTGGATTTTCTAGTTTTAAATTAGCCGGACAAAATTAGGGTATGACACGTAGGAGCAGGGGCCCACTCCTGTCAAGCGCAAAAAAACTAAAACTTTTATTAGGTCTTCCTTTTCAATTTTGCAAATAATAAAAAGGGTAAATTAGAGTGTTTTCTTTGAATTAACTTTTTTTACACATTAAATTAAAAGGTAACCTTTTTCTTTGAAAGGATGTTGTGGGGTGCTAATACCTTCCCCACACAGAATCGACCCCCGAACCCAAAAATAAATATTTTTTCAATGTTTTCCTATTAAATAAATATTGATGGCGCCTTCATTTTCAAAATGACGAAGAATCCCTCCTTCGGCTTTTTCGGTCGCTACATTAATGAAAATTGGTTTTGGGTTGGTGGTGATGTGGATGTAACCATGGGTTGGTAGTGTTTTTTTACAGATCATGATCTTCACGGACCTTCAATCAAAAAACGAGTTTGATATTCAGACTCCTCACGTCATCCTCTTCGAAAGCCCTCAAAAAATTTGTCATCGTAGTACCCTTCACCGGCGACCACCGTGCTGGAGGTCATCTTCGCCGCCTCTTCTGCCAGAGGAGAGGAAGAGGAAGATCAATTTTTTTTAATAAAATAGAAAATTTTGGTGAAAAAACAAAAAAGTCACGTGGATAATAAAAAAAGTGAGTAGATTAGCTGATTTGCCATGTAGATTAAAAAGAATACACGTGTACAAGTCAACTCAGTTTCCATTAGTCCAGTCAGCATGATTTAACGCAAGGGACTAATAATAAAAACTGGAAAATAAGATGGCGACCAAAACGTCTATTTCGTTAATGTATGGACTAAACTTAGAAGGTCCCTATTTTGTAGGGACCAAAAACATATTTTACCCTTTTTTAAATTTAATAATTTTTACAATTAAAATGATTAAAGTAATATTAAATCATATAGAATAAAAGGACTAAATAAGTGGAAACGTTAGCGGCAACGAGAGACTGACAATGGGATCGGCAACGGGAGCGGCAATCAATACAATATATTAAAATACATGCAAAAAAAAGCAGCTTCTTCTGCTTATCAAATACTCCATCCGTCTCAATCTAATTGTCCTCTTTGTCATTTTTCTTTGTCTCAAATTATTTGTCACTTTACAATCTCAATGCAACATTTATTATTTTTTTCCAACAATACCCTAACTTTTATTTGTATTTCCAAGGTTTCCATTCCTCTCTCCTCATAATAATATAAGGGTATTTTAGTCCTACCATAATTTTTGAACATAAAAAGTAGCGTATCTAATCATTTTCTTAAAACCACACATAACCTTAAATGATAATTAAATTGAGACGAAGGGAGTACTGCAGTGGCTGACATAAAGCAGACCCTGACGCGGAAAAAGAAAAACTGTCGCGGAAAAAAATGAAGAAAAAGAAAAAAGCTGACGCGCGCAAAAGAAAAAGACAAAAGCTGACAGAAAAAAGAGGGAGAGAGACAGCGCCCGACCCAAAGCTGGTGCGCGTCAAAAAAGTCTCAAACAAAAAATAATATAATAACCATTTTAAAAAAATTACTAAAACCATAATATTAATTTCTTTGCTATAATATATCTATTAAAATTACTAAGAAATATATCTATTAAAAAGTCTCAATGAGGTTGCTGGTTGGCTAGGCCTTGCATGGGGTTGGTCCTTACCCTAATCTAAACTTTCTGTAACCAAAAAAAAAAATTTAGCCACCGACAAAACTTCAAATATCAATTACTTAAAAAATTATTAAATTAATATTAAATGAAAATTATTAAATGAATATTAAATTATCTAGAAGTTATAATTTACTATTTACTATTTACTATAATCTATTTATTAAAACTAACAATTGTCAAAAAGAAAATTTAACCACTATCCAAAATTCCAAAATAGTTTTTTTAATAATTTAATAACTTAATTAAAATGATTAAATTATTGAATGATCTAAAATTTACTATTTATTATAATCTCTCTATTAAAAGTACTAAAATCAATCAATTTTTTTGATGAAAAATAAAATCAATCAAACTAACTACTAACAATTGTCAAAATTATTTAACCACTTTCAAAAATTTTAAAATAACTTTTTTAAATTTAATAATTTATTAATTTAATTGAGATGATTAAATTAATTTTAAATCATCTAGAATAAAACGATTAAACAAGTGGCAACAGTAGCGGCAACAAGAGACTGGCAATGGGATCGGCAACGGGAACGACAACGAGAGCGGCAACATGAGCGGTAACAAGAGCGCCAAAGGAAGCGGCAACGCGAGAGGCAACGAAAGCGTTAACGGGAGCGCCAATGGGGGTGCCAACCGAGTTTTTTTATACGTATCTGGATCAGTTTGTAGTCGTTTTCATCGATGATATCTTGGTGGACTCGAAGACCATTGAGGAGCATGCTCAACATCTCCGCATTGTTCTGAATGTACTCCAAGAAAAGAAGTTGTACGGAAAACCTTCGAAGTGTGATTTCTGGATGCCTGAGGAAAAATTTTTGGGACGTGTGATTTCCTAATCGGCAGTCGCTGTAGATTCCAGTAACGTGGAGGTTGTGTTAAACTGGGAACGACCGACATCAGTCGCAGAGATCGGAAGTTTCTTGGGTCTAGCTGGTCATATAGAAGATTTATTCAAGGGTTCTACAAAGATAGTTCTTTCACTTACTCGGTTAACTCGTAAGGGTCAACCGTTTACGTGGGAGACCGATTATGAAGAATGTTTTCGGGAATTGAAGATTCGGTTGACTTCTGCTCCAATCCTGATTCTTCAGGATCCGTCATTGGAATATCAAATTTTCGGCGATGCTTCTGAAAAGGGTTTTGGATGTGTTCTCATGCAGAATCAGCAAGTGGTAGCCTATGCGTCCAGACAGTTGAAGATTCATGAGGAGAATTATCCAACTCATGATTTAGAGTTGGCAGCTATCGTGTATGCACTGAAGATTTGGAGACATTACCTGTATAGGTCTCATTTCGAGGTCTTTAGTGATCACAAGAGCTTGAAATATCTTTTTGATCAGAAGGAGCTTAATAACAGGCAAAGAAGGTGGGTGGAATTTTTGAAGGACCATGATTTTGAATTGAAGTATCAACCGGGAAAAGCCAATGTGGTGGCCGATGCACTAAGTAGGAAATCCATCCACATGGCCGAGCTTATGATGCATGAAATGGAATTGTTGGAGTCTTTTAGAGACTTAAATCTGAATACAAGATCAAGGAGGAACCGGTTGGTGTTGAGCCATATGAGGATCTCTAATTTCCTAAGGGATTCTATACGCTTAGCACAGGAAGTTGATGTGAAGCTACAAACGCAAAAGGTATTCCAAGAATTTACCACGGATAGTGGTGAAGTCATTTGTTTCAACGGTAGAATCTGTGTGCCCGATGATGAGGACATTAGAAGGCAAGTGTTAGAGGAAGCACACCGAATTTTACATTCTGTACATCCTGGGTCCACCAAGATGTACAGAGATTTAAAGCAGTTATAGTGGTGGCATGGCATGAAATTAGAGATTGCTGAATTTGTATCTCAATGCTTAACTTGTCAGAAAGTTAAGATAGAACATTAGAAACCTGCTGGTCTGTTACGGCCACTGGAAGTGCCCGTGTGGAAATGGGAAGGCATTTTGATGGATTTTGTAATGGCGTTGCCAAGGTCCCAAGCCGGTAACGACTCCATTTGGGTAGTTGTGGATCGGTTAACCAAATCAGCTAGTTTTATTCCAGTTCGTTCGAACAGTAAGGTAACTACTGACTATTTTTCACATTGCGAATAACTATCAAATGATTAATTGAGAGATCCGCTTACAAGTGACTGAAATTTCCGAAGTGAAGCTTGGCGTGCGGTATAGTAGTTTTGAAAAATCATTTTTGTGAAAACCCGCATGCTAAAGTTAATTTTGGGAACGAATCAAGAGGCTAATGAAATTGGATTGAGGAAGAAAATCCTAGGAGGATTACTTAGGTTGAGGGGAAGAACGCTATTGACTAATTCGGAAAGGAATTGGGTGCGTCGTGGATAAAAATATTGTGAGGAAAGTTACAATAGAGGAAGAAGGAGCTCTGAGTTCTGTTTGAAAGTTGTTTTGAGAACAACTGAGATGATTTTCATTACGTTCAAATTTATTTGATGTCCCCACGGTTTATTTCTATGTTTAAGGTCAAAGTTTTTAGTAAAACCCTCATCCCATCTTTTTGAAAAGTTTTATCTCGAAATCTTGGGGGCGAGTCAAGAAGTTTCACGAATGACTTTTCGTCACAATTGTCAATGTGCTCGAGAACTGTTATGGATTTTATAATATTTGTTGAGAGCGTGTTTACACCCTTTGAGGAAATCGTGTTTGTTTTTACCTCTACCGAGGAGTACCAGTTTGTGGATCTCATTTTCAACATATATTTATATCAAGTGCCTTGTATTAGACCCTTTGATTTAGATTAATCAAAGTTGGGGTGTAAGCGAGGATAATTGGAATGAATCTTCAAAAGTGTTTTCAAACGCGGCGCCAAGCCCATGTAGGCGAGTGATGAGTTTCTCGTGTTGATTCGTAACAAGAGAGTTCGGACTATAACCTTAGAAGCGTTCTAGGGTAGTAGTGGATCATACTTAAAGATTGACGTACCAACTTGGGAAGATTTTCTACACTCATATCGTTAGTTCAAGATTGTTTTCCAGCAAATTAAGACCTTCTGAGAATGTCGATTCTCGGTGAGTCAAATGAAAGACTTGACGAAATTTTGAGGATAAAATTCTTTCAAGTTGGGGAGAATGTAACATCCTTAAAATAATTAGTCGAATTATTTGGATGTTAACCCAATTGAATTAATTTAGTACTTAATTGGTAAAATTATTAAGTGCTAAAGATAATTATTGGTTGTTTTATAATCGTTAACCGATTAATTTGGGTCAAGAAAGATTTAGAAACGAAATTGGAGATTAAGGGCAATGTGGTCATTTGACCAGATTACCACTTAATATATATAAAGGAAGGAGAGAAATAAAGAAAGAAAGAAAGAAAGAAAGAAAGAAAGAAAGAAAGAAAGAAAGAAAGAGGAGAACGAGAAACAGAGAGAAAGGAGAGAAAAGAAGGGAGAAGAGAAAGAATGGGTAAGGAGGAAGAAGAGGAAAAATGGAGGATTTAGGCTCATCAAAACGACTTCCTTCCAACACGAAAAACGTTCAGTGTTACTTCCTCTTTGATTTGGTACCAACATCATCATCATCAACTCACTCTACACAAATTCACCATTTTCGAATTTGGAGAAGAAGGGGAGGAAATCTTGAGTTTTTTTCTTCCACAAGTGTTCTAGAGGTTAGGGAATTTGAAATAAGTGATTGGGTGCAAGCTTGGAGTGAAGGAATCAAGGATTGGATGACTTAGGGTTTGAAAATCAAATTTGGGGTTATGGATGAATAGTAATTTGGAGGTTGAAGATGATGAATAGTGTTTGATGATTCAAGGATGACTAGGAGCGAACCCGAAGCGTATTGAGTGCGGAACGAAGTTCAATTTAGCGAACTGGAAGCTAGTTGGTGTTTAGGGTTCGAATGGGGGATTTCGGGGAATTCGGAATTTCGGTCAAAGAGATGTCTCGGGATCGAGCGAAAAGATTGGAAGCAGATTTGGGCGTCGTCGGAGCGTGGAAGTTTATGCGGGGATTGTTCGTGTGGTTATGTGGAGATTTTGAAGTCTCGGTGATTTCGGCCCGGTATCGGCTCTCGCTTCAAGGGTGAGTTTTACTCACGCTTAGGATGTTTTCGTTTTACAATGAATTTTTCGTGATTTGGTTTCGAAAGATTTTGAGTCGAAAACCGTTATTTCGAAATATGTCGTATTTTGATAAAATTCGTTTTGATTGAGATTTTGATTGATTTTGTGATATTGAATGGGTCTGTTTTGATGGTTGTTTGAACTGTTTTTAATCGGAACAAGAATCGGAATTGAGCGGAATAGCGAATTTCGCAAGAAAATGGAAAACCAGCACTTTTTAGCAGACGGTCGCGTCACGACCCGTCCCCATCGCGTCGCGACCAGGCTCAGTTTTTCCACGCAATTATTTCTGTCTCTTTTCGCGTCGCGACGGTAGCAGTTCGCGTCGCGACGCTTTGCAGTTTTTCAGCAACTGTACACTGAATTTGTTTTCGCAATAACTTTTGATCCGGAAACCCGATTGAGATGTTCTAAGATGCGTTTGAAAGCTTATTCAGAGGCCTAACTGAATATTCTATTTTAAGGTAAAAATGAATTGTTATGGAGTCGTAAAATTGTGTTGAAAAGTGGCGAAGTAGTATACGAGAGAGAAAATGTAGATTTTGTTTATGATGCGAACTATTGGTCTGAGTGTAAATGAATACTGAGTCCATATGATTGTAGATATATGTATATATATAGAGTTGGGTGACGACCCATGTGTAACATACTAGGCGGGGCAGTCATGATCCCCTTCCCTAGGCTCCATGCCAATGGGAGAATGTACTATTGGTAGGGGGTTCACCGGGTATATAGCAACGGATTGCAGTCGGTGTTTTGTTAAAAGTTGTCGTGCGATACACCGGGTATATAGAAACGGATTGCAGTCGGTGTCGTACTTTGTTTGTTGTGTGATTAACAGGTTCACCGGGTATATAGCAACGGATTGCAGTCGGTGATCTGTTAGAAGATATATAATGCGGTCCACCGAGTATATAGCAATGGATTGCAGTCGATGCCGTGTTAAGTTAAAAAGAAACTCATAATTGAACCGAGAGTGTTAGTAGGGGTCTCGGTAGAACTCACTGAGATTGTATCTCATTGTTTATATGTTGTTGTTTTACAGAGAAACAGGGAAAGAAAGGACCACAGAGGCACGAGTAGGTGGAGCTCGGATGGTTGCTAATGACTTAGCTTTATGCTTAAGTTTATATTTCCTTTGTTGTCTATGTACTGCAACACTATGTATTTAGTATTATATCTTTCTTCCGCTTTCTTGTATGATACTGAATACTATAGCTGCTGATGGTTTATGGTCTGAGAACCGTATCGTCTTGTTTGTAAATAAGACTGTTTGGTTTATATTCAGCGAAAAATTATAGTGAAATTCAGTGTCTAAGCAGGAAATATATCTCTGATGTTTTAGTGATGGTGCACTTGGGTATTTTTATTAAATAAAAATACCGGGGTGTTACAGTTGGTATCAGAGCAGTTCGACCTAGTCGGACTTAGTTTAGGGTTGAGTCGATTCCCTGTTAGTCCTGGTTGTAATTACACTTGTGATGCTAAGAGACATTGAGCCTGGTCAACTTAATACTTAGTGCATCATAAGCGGAATTATGGCAGGATGATCAAGACGCAGTCCTCGACCAAGACCAGAATCTCCAATCGGTGCATCCTCAGGAAAGGTGACATGACGGTGGAAAAATACACCGCTAAGTTGAGAAGTTGTCTCAGTTTTACCAAGTGGTAAAGTAAGCTCCGGATGACGAATGGAGAATGCAGAAGTATAAGAGGGGCCTTAGTGCTTTTATGACTTAGGGTCTCCGTTCTTATACTATTACCAATTATGTTGCCTTAGTGCAATCAGCCTATGTCACCGAGGATGATCTCAAAGAGAGTACTGGAAAGGAAAGAAGGTAGTTGAATTACCAACTCGGAATGAAAAGTCCTAAGATAAATTCACCAAAGGAAAAGCAGGTGAAGTTCTTCGATTCTTCAAAGGTCAGAAGATGTTCTAACTGTGGAAAACGTCACAGTGGTGATTGTAAGCAAAGATCTAATCGGCACTTTTATAGTAATGTAGTGGGTTACTATGGTAAAGAGTGCCCAGCATGGAAGAGTTTCAAAGAAGCTCAAGCTGCTCCAACACGCGGACGAGTCAACATTCTGGATGTTTAGACAGTTACAACTGCAGACAATCTACTGAGGGGTATGAGATCAGTTTTCAATAACTCCGTCAGTATATTAGATGGCTCGGGTGCAACCCATTGTTTTACAGCACAATCATGTGCGGATCGGTTGGGACTAGCATTGTCTCCGCTGTCCGAGCCAATAACTATTTTTACTGCTGCTAAAGATCGTGTCCAGACCCAATCCTTGTGTCAGAATTGTCTACTTGTCATAGGAGACAGAAATTTCGTTGTAGAAATTATCTGTTTGCCTATGAGAAGTACGGACATCGTTCAGAGTATGAATTGGATGACTGCAACTCATGTTACAATCGAAGGTGCCAATCAAGCAATCAGTTTCGCCTCAGAATCTATTGAATTGACTAAGGCAAATTCTAAAGCAGTTATCTTTCACCCCAGCAAGCCAGCCATTATTTCAAGGTGCGGAAGCTTACATTATTATGTTGTTTGCATCCACTGAAACAGGTTTAGATTTGTCATTTGTTCAAGTTATGAATGAATTTCTGGATGTTTTTCCGGATGAAGTTTCTTCTGTACATCTAGAGCGAGAAGTAGAGTTTCTATAGAGTTGGTTCCTGGCACAGGATCAATATCTATTGCTCCTTATAGGATGTCTCCTTTAGAATTAAAGGAATTGAAGTATCAACTTGAAAAGTTGATCTCGAAGAGGTTCATTCGACCGAGCGCTTCTCCATGGGGTGCTCTGGTGTTACTTGTCAAGAAGAAAGATGGAAGTAGGAGATTGTGTATTGACACCGACTACTCAACAAAGTGACGATCAAGAACAAATATCCTTTGCCAAGGATACACGAATTGCTGGATCAACTTCGAGGTGCCGTGGTGTTTTCAAAATTTGATCTGAGGTCAGGTTATCATCAATTAAAAGTTAGAGCCTTAGATATTCCGAAGACAGCTTTCCGTACTAGGTATGGACATTACGAGTTAGTAGTGACGCCATTCGGTTTGACTAATGCTCCGACGGTATTCATGGATTACATGAACCGAGTTTTTTTATACGTATCTGGATCAATTTGTAGTCGTTTTCATCGATGATATCTTGGTGGACTCGAAGACCATTGAGGAGCATGCTCAACATCTCCGCATTGTTCTGAATGTACTCCGAGAAAAGAAGTTGTACGGAAAACCTTTGAAGTGTGATTTCTGGATGCCTGAGGAAACAATTTTGGGACGTGTGATTTCCCAATCGGGACTCGCTGTAGATTCCAGTAATGTGGAGGTTGTGTTAAACTGGGAGCGACCGACATCAGTCACAGAGATCAGAAGTTTCTTGGGTCTAGCTGGTCATATAGAAGATTTAATCAAGGGTTCTACAAAGATAGTTCTTTCACTTACTCGGTTAACTCGTAAGGGTCAAACGTTTACGTGGGAGACCGATTATGAAGAATGTTTTCAGGAATTGAAGATTCGGTTGACTTCTGCTCCAATCCTGATTCGTCGGGATCCGTCATTGGAATTTCAAATTTTTGGCGATGCTTCTGAGAAGGGTTTTGGATGTGTTCTCATGCAGAATCAGCAAGTGGTAGCCTATGCGTCCAGACAGATGAAGATTCATGAGGAGAATTATCCAACTCATGATTTAAAGTTGGCAGCTATTGTGTATGCACTGAAGATTTGGAGACATTACCTGTATAGGTCTCGTTTCGAGGTCTTTAGTGATCACAAGAGCTTGAAATATCTTTTTGATCAGAAGGAGCTTAATAACAGGAAAAGAAGGTGGGTGGAATTTTTGAAGGACCATGATTTTGAATTGAAGTATCAACCGGGAAAAGCCAATGTGGTGGCCAATGCACTAAGTAGGAAATCCATCCACATGGTCGAGCTTATGATGCATGAAATGGAATTGTTGGAGTCTTTTAGAGACTTAAATCTGAATACAAGATCAAGGAGGAACCGGTTGGTGTTGAGCCATATGAGGATCTCTAATTCCCTAAGGGATTCTATACGCTTAGCACAGGAAGTTGATGTGAAGCTACAAACGCAAAAGGTATTCCCAGATTTTACCACGGATAGTGGTGGAGTCATTTGTTTCAACGGTAGAATCTGTGTGCTCGATGATGAGGACATTAGAAGGCAAGTGTTAGAGGAAGCACACCGAATTTTACATTCTGTACATCCTGGGTCCACCAAGATGTACAGAGATTTAAAGCAGTTATAGTGGTGGCATGGCATGAAATTAGAGATTGCTGAATTTGTGTCTCAATGCTTAACTTGTCAGAAAGTTAAGATAGAACATTAGAAACCTGCTGGTCTGTTACGGCCACTGGAAGTGCCCGTGTGGAAATGGGAAGGCATTTTGATGGATTTTGTAATGGCGTTGCCAAGGTCCCAAGCCGGTAACGACTCCATTTGGGTAGTTGTGGATCAGTTAACCAAATCAGCTAGTTTTATTCCAGTTCGTTCGAACAGTAAGGTAACTACTGACTGTTTTTCACATTGCGAATAACTATCAAATGATTAATTGAGAGATCCGCTTACAAGTGACTGAAATTTCCGAAGTGAAGCTTGGCGTGCGGTATAGTAGTTTTGAAAAATCATTTTTGTGAAAACCCGCATGCTAAAGTTAATTTTGGGAACGAATCAAGAGGCTAATGAAATTGGATTGAGGAAGAAAATCCTAGGAGGATTACTTAGGTTGAGGGGAAGAACGCTATTGATTAATTCGGAAAGGAATTGGGTGCGTCGTGGATAAAAATATTGTGAGGAAAGTTACAATAGAGGAAGAAGGAGCTCCGAGTTCTGTTTGAAAGTTGTTTTGAGAACAACTGAGATGATTTTCATTACGTTCAAATTTATTTGATGTCCCCACGGTTTATTTCTACGTTTAAGGTCAAAGTTTTTAGTAAAACCCTCATCCCATCTTTTTGAAAAGTTTTATCTCAAAATCTTGGGGGCGAGTCAAGAAGTTTCACGAATGACTTTCCGTCACAATTGTCAATGTGTACGAGAACTGTTATGGATTTTATAATATTTGTTGAGAGCGTGTTTACACCCTTCGAGGAAATCGTGTTTGTTTTTGCCTCTACCGAGGAGTACCAGTTTGTGGATCTCATTTTCAACATATATTTCTATCAAGTGTCTTGTATTAGACCCTTTGATTTAGATTAATCAAAGTTGGGGTGTAAGCGAGGATAATTGGAATGAAGCTTCAGAAGTGTTTTCAAACGCGGCACCAAGCCCATGTAGGCGAGTGATGAGTTTCTCGTGTTGATTCGTAACAATAGAGTTCGGACTATAACCTTAGAAGCGTTCTAGGGTAGTAGTGGATCATACTTAAAGATTGACGTACCAACTTGGGAAGATTTTCTACACTCATTTCGTTAGTTCAAGATTGTTTTCCAGCAAATTAAGACCTTCTGAGAATGTCGATTCTCGGTGAGTCAAATGAAAGACTTGGTGAAATTTTGAGGACAAAATTCTTTCAAGTTGGGGAGAATGTAACATCCTTAAAATAGTTAGTCGAATTATTTGGATGTTAACCCAATTGAATTAATTTAGTACTTAATTGGTAAAATTATTAAGTGCTAAAGATAATTATTGGTTGTTTTATAATCGTTACCCGATTAATTTGGGTCAAGGACGATTTAGAAACGAAATTGGAGATTAAGGGCAATGTGGTCATTTGACCACATTACCACTTAATATATAAAGGAAGGAGAGAAATAAAGAAAGAAAGAAAGAAAGAAAGAGGAGAACGAGAAACAGAGAGAAAGGAGATAAAAGAAGGGAGAAGAGAAAGAATGGGTAAGGAGGAAGAAGAGGAAAAAGAGAGGATTTAGGCTCATCAAAACGACTTCCTTCCAACACGAAAAACGTTCAGCGTTACTTCCTCTTTGATTTTGTACCAACATCATCATCATCAACTCACTCTACACAAATTCACCATTTTCGAATTTGGAGAAGAAGGGGAGGAAATCTTGAGTTTCTTTCTTCAACAAGTGTTCTAGAGGTTAGGGAATTTCAAATAAGTGATTGGGTGCAAGCTTGGAGTGAAGGAATCAAGGATTGGATGACTTAGGGTTTGAAAATCAAATATGGGGTTATGGATGAATAGTGATTTGGAGGTTGAAGATGATGAATAGTGTTTGATGATTCAAGGATGACTAGGAGCGAACCCGAAGCGTATCGAGTGCGGAACGAAGTTCAATTTAGTGAATTGGAAGCTAGTTGGTGTTTAGGGTTCGAATGGGGGATTTCGGGGAATTCGGAATTTCGGTCAAAGAGATGTCTCGGGATCGAGCGAAAAGATTGGAAGCAGATTTGGGCGTCGTCGGAGCATGGAAGTTTATGCGGGGATTGTTCGTGTGGTTATGTGGAGATTTTGAAGTCTCGGTGATTTCGGCCCGGTATCGGCTCTCGCTTCAAGGGTGAGTTTTACTCACGCTTATGATGTTTTCGTTTTACAATGAATTTTTCGTGATTTGGTTTCGAAAGATTTTGAGTCGAAAACCGTTATTTCGAAATATGTCGTATTTTGATAAAATTAGTTTTGATTGAGATTTTGATTGATTTGATTGATTGTGTGAAATTGAATGGGTCTGTTTTGATGGTTGTTTGAACTGTTTTTAATCGGAACAAGAATCGGAATTGAGCGGAATAGCGAATTTCGCAAGAAAATGGAAAACCAGCACTTTTCAGCAGACGGTCGCGTCGCGACCCGTCCCCATCACGTCGCAACCAGGCTCAGTTTTGCCACGCAATTATTTCTGTCTCTTTTCGCGTCGCGACGGTAGCAGTTCGCGTCGCGACGCTTTGCAGTTTTTCAGCAACTGTACACTGAATTTGTTTTCGCAATAACTTTTGATCCGGAAACCCGATTGAGGTGTTCTAAGATGCGTTTGAAAGCTTATTCAGAGGCCTAACTGAATATTCTATTTTAAGGTTAAAATGAACTGTTATGGAGTCGTAAAATTGTGTTGAAAAGTGGCGAAGTAGTATACGAGAGAGAAAATGTAGATTTTGTTTATGATGCGAACTATTGGTCTGAGTGTAAATGAATACTGAGTCCATATGATTGTAGATATATGTATATATATCAAGTTGGGTGACGACCCATGTGTAACATACTAGGCGGGGCAGTCATGATCCCCTTCCCTAGGCTCCATGCCAATGGGAGAATGTACTATTGGTAGGGGGTTCACTGGGTATATAGCAACGGATTGCAGTCGGTGTTATGTTAAAAGTTGTCGTGCGATACACCGGATATATAGCAACGGATTGCAGTCGGTGTCGTACTTTGTTTGTTGTGTGATTAACAGGTTCACAGGGTATATAGCAACGGATTGCAGTCGGTGATCTGTTAGAAGATATATAATGCGGTCCACCGGGTATATAGCAATGGATTGCAGTCGGTGCCATGATAAGTTAAAAAGAAACTCATAATTGAACCGAGAGTGTTAGTAGGGGTCTCGGTAGAGCTCACTGAGATTGTATCTCATTGTTTATATGTTGTTGTTTTACAGAGAAACACGGAAAGAAAGGACCACAGAGGCACGAGTAAGTGGAGCTCGGATGGTTGCTAATGACTTAGCTTTATGCTTAAGTTTATATTTCCTTTGTTGTCTATGTACTGCAACACTATGTATTTAGTATTATATCTTTCTTCCGCTTTCTTGTATAATACTGAATACTATAGCTGCTGATGGTTTATGGTCTGAGAACCGTATCGTCTTGTTTGTAAATAAGACTGTTTGGTTTATATTCAGCGAAAAATTATAGTGAAATTCAGTGTCTAAGCAGGAAATATATCTCTAATGTTTTAGGGATGGTGCACTTGAGTATTTTTATTAAAAATACCGGGGTGTTACATAAACAACCCCAATATTCCTACAATCTTAGATCGTTTGAACTCGTTGGGAGTCATATACTAGTATTCAATTCCTTGATTCAATTGTTTAAAAAATGAATTTTACACGCCTAATTAAAACAAAGACAATAGGTGTTACAGTGGCGGTTCCAAGATTTTGATTTATTCGCTTCTCTGAAGTTGGAAATTGGAAAATTGAATTTCCTACCTACCAAAGTTTACAACATGGAACAAAAACCATTTTCCGTTTTTCAATAAGAATCACGTCGAAATTTCAAACCAAGTGAGTGATAGCGATCTCTACGACTAAATACGATATATAGAAATAGTCAAAAGTTTCTTTTGCAAAAAAAAAAAAAGAAATAGTCAAAAGTTTATGGAGTATTTTGTTAACATTCCATTCCACGGTCATAATGATCCAGGCATTTTAACATTCCTCTGTTCTGCGACTCCTTTTCTAATCGACAACTTAATTAACTCAAAGTAATTAAAGTAGACCCGGTGGATGAATCAAATTCTATAACCATGCGAGTCGTACACGGTATCCCACCATGCCTAAATTTTTTTGCTATAAACCAGATATCCTCTACGCGCAACAGCAGAAACTAATCCCTCGAGTTGGGTAGGACCACAATGGGCGGCAAATTCCCAAGTTAACAGACTTAACCATATCAACTAAGCAAGTAGCAATACCACTAAGGCTCTGTTTGGCCAGTCTAATCCGCTAGCTTATAACTATTGGATTTTAATCCAAAATACCCTAGGTATATTTGCAACGGCCATTTTCCTAAAGCTAGCCGTTAGAAGCATTTAGTTGTTCTAATAGTTGTTACAACAGTTAGATAGTCTGTTGCAAAATCAATTTGAAGAGTTTGTTATCAAAACAAACTAAAACTACCTAAGGCTATCTTGTATATAAAAACTATACTGCTGTACAGATTTAACACAGTGAATAAAAAATTGCTTTACAGTTTTATTCAATACTCTATTTTCTTCTTTATGCTTTATGCTTTCTCTGGTTTTCTTCTTCCTTTGAGTTCTGTGAGTGAGAGCATCTTCAACAAGTGGTGTGAGGACCTCACAAGAGAGAAAAGAAAGGGTGAGAAATTATTTCAGTGACTGAAATAATAATTGAAAGAAGAAAATAGAGAAATAGAGAGGAAATATACCTTCTGTGGTCTTGAGAGATCTACAACAGTTTGGTGCCTGTATGTTCATCAAGAACACGCGTAATAGTGTTGTTATACCTCACAAATAACCAAAAGGCGTGAGTTAGTATACAATCAAAGTGTGAAAAAAACAGAAAAGAGAGATTGAAGAAAGGGAAAAATCATATACATGTTTTGCTATCTTGTTTGAAGATCTTCAAGGTGTGAACCTCTTCAAACACTCACAGCACATACAATCAGAAACCTAGAAGAGCTGAGGTTAGAATTTGTGTGTAAAGAAGTGAAAAACGTAAAACGAAGGAGAAAACAAAAAAGAAAATAGGTTTATACCTTCATATCAAGCAGCGATTCAAACCCTTTCAAGCTTCATCACCTGCGAACAACAAACATAGTGAGAACTTCTCAAATCAGTCAAAAAAAGGAAGAAACTATAGAGGGTTACTGAAGCTTTACCTGCATCTAAGCTTCACCTGTAGTTTCGTTGAAGATCAGTGTGTAATTTCTGCACAATCATCATCAAGCATCAAACCCTAGCAGAGAAGAAGAAATGAACGAAGGAGAAACAGAGTAACAGTGAGAAAGAATAGTTCAGCTGCGCAAAATTAGGGTTTTGGTTTGGTTATTTTGTCAAAGTCAACCGGGTCAGATCCGATCCGTGTTGGATCCGCGTGCATCAACATTGGTTGGGTTCTGGGTTCCGCAAGAACCCGACCCTTTAAAACGTTTTGTGTGTTAACAGGCTTTTGGTGTTTTTGGTAAATCAATTTGGGTCAAGTGGGCCTAGTGTGTTCGCTAATTACGCCTACCGGAATTGTTGATTCAGTTCCAACAATAACGGATCAGCTCGTTTTATATTTATAAGCTACTTCAACCGCTAACTTTATCAAACACTTTAAATTCAATCTGCTAGTTTATCCGCTATCAGCTCAATATTTACTGTAAGCTAGCTTATCCACTACTTGATAAACTCTGCCTAACTAAGTAAGAAAGTTCACTCAGTACTTATCTTTTGAATAATCTATGCTGATCCATTACCATATATGGCTTTCCTTAACTACTACAACTTGCAAATCTTTAGTATCTAAGCGTGGTATTTTGGCTGGGGATGCTGATGAGATGACAGCTCTAAAGAGATATTCTTATCCTTATAAAAATTTGAGAAGGCTAAGAAGGAGGATTGGAGGAATGATGGAAATTTCATATAGAGAAGCTTCAATAATCAATTATTAATAAACATCAGTAGCAGCGGAGTCGTCTCAAACAATTTAGAGGCCCTGCTCAAATATTAAAAATTGGACACCTAATTATACTTTTATCAAATATGTCACTAAAAACTCAAACTACTTTATTTAAGTGTTCTGCATCTACTAAAGAAATTCCTCCCAATAGAAGATGATAAATGTAAATATAAGTATGGGTTGTTGAACCGCATGAATCGGTCTTTAAATAAGTAAATGTATTTTACATAAGGTATATATATTATTTGTAATGCTAATAGGGAAACACCAATTTGGCCCCGCGGTAAATTGGCATTCCACTATCTGTTAATGCTGGTTTCGAGTCCCGCGGCTACCATTTTTAATAATAGGGTTTTTTTTGGTACCCCCATCAACTCCCATCATCCCTGTGAAAATACCTTAAAATTTTGACAAAATTACAAAACATTTATCATTTCTCACTTGCATTCGTTTGACCAGAAATTTACCAGAGATAATCGGATTTACCATTCAAAGCTATATCCGATTTCCAGTTCGGATTTACGCATCAGATCTACGTACTTCCGATTCCCCAAGAGACAGCGCAAACAGTAAGTCGGTAGGTAGATCCGCTTTGTTTTTTTTAATTTGTTTTTTTCAGTGTCTAACAGGTATCGAGGGGAGTCCTCGTCTCGGGCATCGCCATCTGCTCCGAGTACACGCACTCACCACAGGATTGCGGGACATGCGTCTGCCCGCCATAGGCGACAGCAGCAGTATCAGCAGGTGGAGGAGGCCCCTGACTATCAGTATGAGGAGGGCCAGCAGGGGCATCCTCTTGATGAGGATTCTATGTCTGAGGGCCATTCTATGCCTGAGCAGGAGTATTATCAGCAGCAGTATCAGCAGTACCAGGAGGAGCACTACCATCAGCCTCAGCAGCATGAGGAGCAGTCTCCTCTATTCACTGGGCTAGGATCTCATGTCTGTTCCATTATATTGAGAGACCCGGTAAGTTTAATTTATTTACGTAGCCTTCTTAGTTTAATTTATTTAGATAGCCTTATTTTTTTATTTTTTTATAATGCAGACATATGAGCGTAAATTGAAGGTCTGTGTCGTTTCCACGTACAAATGCAGATAACCGTGCTACTTAAACAGAACATGAATGGACATCATTGCTTGGACGTCATCGTCGTTCTTGATATCCATTGTAGAGCAGTGCACACGTCCATCAGACCAATCCTTTTTCCGATAAACTATACGAGTTATCTCTCGCTCGTCGCCCTCCACTTGCACCTTACCCAGCAGTTTATCTTTTAGGGCAGCGAATGTTATGTTGTGTTTAAGTTTTCACTGCATTGTGTCACGCCCCTCGAAGCAAACACCATCAACTTTGTTGGTGATGATGCCCTGATGATGAATGATAGTGAGGGGTGAATCCTGTGAGTATTGTGTTAGGGATTAATAGAAGTGGGATGCGCCCACATGATGTCACTGACCACATCGGAACCCTCAACTTTTCTGCTCCAACATAAATAATTTTGCGACTCAATCAATCTCAAAAGCTCCTGAATGTCAGTTCTAGGACCCTTCTTAGAAGACCTATAGGCATAACGCTGCCTATATATTTGAGGAAGAGAAGTGACGTTGTCTGGATAATGGTTCTTCAAAGCAGTAAGACAATCTTTCGGGGCAACATTCAGATCAGTGTGCTCATTAACAATAGCTTTCTGCGGCTTAGTTAAACGACCAAAAGCTGTCGACCCGACCGGGACAGTAAGCAACTCATGTGTGTGAAGACCACATCTAACATTCACACGCCAACCCCCATGACGTATTGTACAAGTAGCTCTCAATGTAAACGGACAGCTTCTTCTCTTAGACCCGAAAACTCTAGAATCATTAGACCACTTCCCTTGCTTCTCGCAACCAAGTATAATCTTATCTCTAGAACCCATTTTACCTCCAGCTTTGTCAGATCTTACGATGATAACCACAACTCCAATACCCCTCCCAACCGCGTTAGCCCACTCTTCAACATCCTGACGTGTAGAAAAAATCTACAAAATAGAAAAAATAGATAAATGTTGCGTACAATTAATTAAATATCTACCAAACTTTGATTAAGAAAATTGGTTTGAAAAATATACCCTCTCCGTCCAGAATGCCTCTGTAGTGTCTACCACGAAAGGAACAACCTGCGACTCTGTATGCACAATATCTGTTTCAAAATAGAACAACAGTTATACAGAAAATAATTAAAAAAAAAAACAACGCGGATTTACGTGCCTCAAACGTAAATCCGCTTTGTATTTTTTACAAATAGGATATACCCCCATCCAGGTATATCCGATTCATTAAAAGATAAAAGCGGATTTAGGTAAATCCGATTGCGCATCGGATTTAGCTAAATCCGATTTATTAAAATTTCGCTTTCTGTTCTGAATTTAATGGTCAAATCGGATTTATCTGTCAGTTTGATAGATCCGATTTGACTTATGCGTGTGAATTTAAGTATTTAAAGCTAATCGGATTTACCTTCCATTTAGGTAAATTCGATTTCCAGATTAAGTGGTCCCCCACCAGAGAATCTTCAAAAAGTCAATTTTTGTAATTTATGTCAGGGGTATTTTCGGGATTACGATATTGGGTGGGAGTAGATGGGAGTTGATGGGGGTATAAAAAAAAACCCAAAATAATATTCAAGTGCAAAATGATAAAAAAAAAACAGAATAATGGGGCCCCTAAAAAATTTCTACTGAACTGGGCCCTAGCACAGGCCGCACTGCTGAATGATCGGCCCCCTGATTAGTGGTCGTGTGGAAATTTGGTTTCTTTGTATATTGTATCTACCAAATTCATCAAACAATTAAATAAAAGAAAGTTATCAAATCGATGAATTTGAACAAGTTTAAGTTATGTGGTAATCTAGTCTAGGTATTGGTTTAAAACACTTAATCGTGATTGCTAAGTGAATAAATCTAGAGGACTCTTCATGGTTTAATGGAGCTGACATCAAAGTTTATTTATTAGGGTAACATTCAAAAAATCAACAAGAATGTAAAATTTGCATGATTATGCATCTATACATTTCTCATGGTAAAGATAATGTTGAATTGTGCAGGATTATGCTATATTGTGTTTAGACTGTCATGTGTATTTATTTCCCAAAAAAAAAATTACTGGGTGAGGAAAATTGTTACTATTTTTTGAAGATCGGCAAAGCTTCTAATGTATTCGTGGCTAATGCGAATAAAGAAGTATAGAAGGCAAAGAGTTTGATATATTTCTATCACGATATTTAAATCTAAAGGTGAGTTTAGCGCCAACTTTGGCTTTTTTTTATCAACTAACTTTTGATTGTTTTATAGTAAAAAAAATTCAATCATTGTCAGTACTGCCCATCATATTTTATAGGGGTATTTTGGTAATATTATTATTCTCCAAAAAATTAATTTTATTACAAAATAGATAAAGTACGATGTTAAGCAGTGTATTTTAGGGTATTTAGGCTTCAGAAAAAAATTTAACAGTTCAAATACGCGAAGTATGTTCCACAATAACCAATTTAGTGAAAAATAATAATTTTGTGACAAAATATGTAATGTGTAACGCTTAGCAGCGTGTTTTGGGGTACTTTAGGGTTCGGAAAAAATTTTAACAATTCAAATATGCAAAGGTTTTTTTTTTTTTTTTAAACGAACAGGCAGGAGGCCCGAATTCATTAATAAAAGAAAAACAATACAAAAAGCACAAGGGGGGACTATACCAAAACCCTTGGAAAATAAGACAATAAAAGAGAGCCTAACAAAGGCCTCTAAAATTAACAACCTTAGACCACAAACGAGTTAACACACCCCGTACCACTGGAGACGGGACCCCCGCCATCATCGCGAAGTCGTGCCACCGGCCAGCACCGAGATAGCACCTAGCTTGAACGAGGAAGTCGAGCCACCAACCACCCCCGCGGTCTTGCACTCCCGGCCAACACCGGGGCACAATCAAGCAGAACCGCAAGCGACAGGAAAAAGGGCCCACGCCTAAAAGTGCGGAGGTAAAACTACGGGTCCAAAGCCCACGACGACAGTCGCCAATGCCTCCAGAGCAAACATGGGTTCACTGAAGCCCAACCCAGGTTTCCTCCAACCCAAACCACTCGGGTCAACTGACCGACCCAGAAAGCACCAAACCTCCATCACAGGCCGCCACCATCACAAACAACCACAGGCCGCCATCGGTGGAGGGGGTTCAGGTGGAGGAGGTTCAGGAGGAGGAAGTTCAGGGACATCCATCGCAGGGGGAGGAGGATCCGACGGTCTGAAGCTCAGATCTGAAGCGACGGCCTGAAGCAACGATCTGAAGCAACGGCCTGGATCACGAGCGACGACCTGGAACGCGAACGACCCGGAGAAGACGACCTGGAACGCGAACGACCCAGAAACCGGAACGCGCCGCAAGAAAGCTTCCTCTTTGGGGTCCACCCAGCTCGCGACCATCACCGAAGAAGTTGCAGGAACCGGAGGAGGGGCGACGACCGCCGCCTCCGGAAACAGCACCTCATCACGATCCACGGCCGACCAGAAACTAGCGGCTGGCCTCTCAATCAGCTGAAGCAGATCGGTAGGCGGGCTAGCCATGGCGGCCGCCTCAGCGGCGGTAGGGAGACCTAGATAGAACAACCCGTCTCGCGGGTGATTGAACGCCCACACCATCGAGAGAGCATCAATTTAATATGCAAAGTTCATTTTGGAGAGATGATGGGTTACACACAGTTTAGAAAATGGAAATGAAATTAAAATTTCAAAAATTCTAGACAATTGATCGAGACCATGAAAAAATGCTAGACAATAATTACCAATAGTTGAAACATTTCTCAAGCTTTTGCTACAGGTACTTTTGATCCTTCTATAGTTGAAAACATTAATTGCCTTGGTACCTAAAGTAGATTGTCCCCGAAATTTCAAAGAGTTTAGGCCAATTAGCTTATGTAATACTATTTATAAGCTAATCACTAAAGTCATTAATTGTGAATAGATTACGACATTTTCTTAACCAGATCATTGGGCCTTATCAAAGTAGTTTTCTACCTGGAAGAAGTACTAGTGATAAAGCCATTATCCTTCAAGAGGTTATTCATACTATGAGAAAATCCAAGAAAAAGAAGGGAGATGTTGTGTACAAGATTTACTTAGAGAAAGCATATGACCATATTAATTGGGACTTTTTCAGTTTGGGTTTCCTGACATTACAATCAAGCTTATTATGCATTGTGTCTCTTCTTCAAGTTTGTCTATTATTTGGAATGGCAGACGGCTCCCTACCTTTCAGCCCTCAAGGGGCTTGAGACAAGGAGACCCTCTTTCTCCTTATCTTTTCGCTATTTGTATGGAAAGCCCTTCACATGCAATTCAGGCAGCAGTGGATAACAATCTCTGGAAACCCGTGTGTATATCTAAGAATGGTCCACTTTTATCTCACTTGTTTTTTGCAGATGATGTTCTACTCTTTTCTAAAGCTACAACTTCTCAAGCTACTCTTATAGAAGGAATTATGACTGATTTTGCTAATAAATCTGGTTTGAAGGTTAATGTTGCTAAGTCTAAGGTTTTTTTTTCATCTACTACTAGTAGAAACACAATAGACTCTGTTGTCTCTATTACAGGAACTAGAAGCACCACTTCCTTGGAGAAATATCTAGGCTTTCCGATGATACATGGAAGGCTAAGGAAGAGTGATTATGAGTTTCTTGTGGACAAAATTCATCAAAGATTGGCATCTTGGAAGAACAAACTGCTAAATAAGGCTGGTATAGAGTCGCGTTAACTAAATCTGTTTTAACCTCTATTCCTACCTATTACATGCAGATTGCTTGGCCTCCTCAAACTATTTGTGCTCAAATGGACAAGCTATCGAGAGACTTTATTTGGAAAGACACAGATGGTAAGGGAATTCATTTGGTTGGCTGGGATAAAATAACCAAACCGAAACAACGGGGAGGGCTTGGCATTAGGATGGCAAGAGAAGCCAATACTGCTATGCTAGGAAAAATGGGTTGGGATATTCACAGAGATGCAGATAAATTGTGGGTTAAATTGCTAAAAAACAAGTATGTGGGCAATAATGTTGTGTTAGATGTTCAAAAAAAAACTGGCTCAGTTATTTGGAATTCGATTATGAAGGCGCGAGGGGCCTTAAGAGATGGCTACGAGTATAGGTTGGGTGATGGCAGCTCTTCCTTTTGGTTTGATAGTTGGTCTAATCAAGGAAAATTGAGTAATCAAGTTCTTTATGTAGATATTCATGATACGAATGTTTGTGTTAAGGATGTTCTTCGGAATGGGGAATGGAATCTAGAGCAACTATATACGCATCTCCCTGATAATGTCACTGCTGCTATTAAGGCAATGCCCCACTGTTTGAATCATAATATCCCTGATGGTCTCGCATGGAAAGGTAATTTGGTTGGCTTATACACTGTGAAAGATGGATATCATTGGTTAACGTCTACTAATCATAGTTTGAATGGAGACAATATCTCTGAGTCCTGGAAGTGGTTGTGGAGGATTCCAGCTCCTGAGAAAATTAAGTTTTTCCTTTGGACAGCGTGTCATGATGCTCTTCCTACTAGAGCTATGTTGCATAATAGAGGAATGTTAATATCATCCACCTGTCCTAGATGCAACATAGTAGGAAGACATTCTCCATTGTTTGAGGGATTGTCATTTTCCCCACCAACTATGGAGGTCTATAGGATTTGATAACATAGACTTTTTCAGTGATGCTAACTTCATCTCTTGGTTAAAGACAAGAATTGCAGGTGTCAATCCATTTTTGTTCCTCTTAGCTGTGTGGTGGACTTGGAGGACCCGAAATCAATTTTGTTTGGCTCAGGAAAATGTCACTATTTATAATCTAAAGATGCAGATTTATAAATTGGCTAGTCTTCTTCATAAGCTTTTTTTGTGTCCTGCTTCTAATTCTTTGATGCCCCGTTTGGTTTCTTGGCATCCAGAGGCAGCTTCTGAGGTTGTTTTAAATGTGGATGGGAGCAGCTTTGGTAATTGAGGTGCATCAGGATTTGGTGGTGTGCTGAGACAATCTAATGGTAATTGGATTTTTGGATTTATGGGATCTGTGGGATTTTCTAATAATCTCCATGTTGAGTTAATGGCTCTTTACCATGGTCTGAGATTAACTTGGGAAAAGGGATATCACAATGTTGTCTGTTATTCTAATTCTACTCTGGTCATTCATCTAGTTCGCAATACTGTTAATCCATGGCACCATTATGCAGCTATAATTTGCAATATTAAGGAGCTCATTGCCAGGGATTGGGATGTTCAGTTGTCTCATACTTTGAGGAAAGCAAATGCAACTACTGATTATTTGGCTAAGAAAGGAGCATCTAATTCAGTCGGCTTGCAAGAGTTGGAAGACCCCCTGATGGCATCAACTTGTTTCTTCAATCTGATGTTACTAGAGTCCTCTTTATGATGATGTAATTTTTGTTCTTTTTTTCCTTTTCTTTTCCCTACTCTTACGAAAAAATTTATCAATATAAGAAAATTAACTCCACTAATGCCACGTCATATTCTGGTTGAAAATTTTTCCACTAAACTAATTAAATTTCTAATTTCTAATATAATTGATAATTAAATTTTCAAATGGGTAACAGGGGTCACAAGGTCAACTTCACACCCTGAAAAAATAAAGTTAGCACCAATACCTCTCTATTAATATTTTTGTTGCACATTATGAAAATATTTTTTTGCACCCAAAAGGTTGAGTACAATTAGACGACCTTGATGATCAGGAACAACAACCGTGAACGTCATTAACCCACACATTCCAAAATATCCAAAAATAACCGCACACCCTGGAATATAAGTAAACTCAATTCACTTATGTTTATAAACAACTTTGAACCTACATGAAGCCCGTTCACATATATTTGAGTATTTCAGTTCATTCAAACATGTGTGAACCAAGTTCACATGTACTCAATATTTTTTCGTAAACGCGTCAAGACAATTTACGTATGTTTAACTAAACTGAAATCTCTCAGACATACGTGAATCGAAATGTAAATAACCCATGTGGGAGGTGTTGTTAGCCGCAACCCATTAACTTTATGGCTAATGATATTTCTTTACTACAAAACAAGCTGAATTCAATTTGACTTAGATCCTGGCCTTATTTGGAAAAGAATCATTTGAATAGAAGCGTACAAATATGATAGTACTAATACACATGTTGAAGTGGATCCTTCTTCCGTCCATAAGTCTGTACCGGCCATGAATTCAGCTACGTTTTGTTCTTCTCGATTGGTCAATAAGATCTGTAGATTTCCAAGTTCTTTGACCAAAAATCAAGTTCCACTGTTCCAGGGACACAACTGCAATTCTAGAAATAATCCAAGAAAAAGCATAGTACATTATGCAATATGTGGCCTAAATATATAACCCACTTTCTCAGCTGTTTCCCAAACAACCACGTCTTTTACTTGGAAACTCGTTATCTCGTTTTGACTCACCAACTTATTGAATTTTTGAACTTTGAAGTGAAGAATTTTTTTTTTTGGTTTAGAGGTCTTTGACCCCGCTCCGGTGTCTAGGGGAAAGGGACCCCGAATCCAGAGTTCGGTCGGGAGGTAAGTAAAGCGTAGCTCCAATTTGCTCTAACACCAGGGATCGAACTCGGGTACTAACCGAATCCGCTCCTTTAGATGAGTGCATTAACCACTTGCACCCAAACTTGGAGTTCGAAGCAAGAATATTAGTCCTAATAAGATAAATATTAGTGCCTATATGAAAAAAAATCTGTTCCTAAAAAGCAAACTGTAATATTTGCCTCCTGCAGTCATTCAGTTTTGTCAAAAAAAAAAGTTACGTGATTCGGTCAAAAACAAAGGTTAAGTGATAGAAACTACCAACGGCCGCATAAGGCATTATTTATTAAGGTCAAATAAACTATAGGAAGTATTTTATATTGAATAAGTTCATAAAGTTAAAGTGGAGATCTTCGATAACTACAAGCTGATAACATTTTTTTCTAGTTTATGGAGTAACCTTTTTTTTGGGTTAGAATGATCGTCGGCTACTCATGGAGAGTGTCCTAACATTTTCAACGAAAGATTAATATCTATTTATATTTAGGATTAAATTTCGCACTGGTCAACACCGAGTTTGTCCACCCGGGAGAATCGGGTCGATCCCCTGTATCTTAGAATAGATTAAGCCACTAGGCCAATGACGTTGGTTTGTTTTATCAAACGTATTTTAGATTGTGTTTGAGTTTATACTTTACGGTGTATTATCTTTTCTCTTGTTTTAATATTATTATCTTAATATCTTAATTGAATTCTTCATTTACTGTCAATTAAATGACATAAATGATACAGTTATAAAAAAATGACATAAATGATACACATTCTTATTATTTCATATAATTTTACAATACAAGTATTTATATAAAGCATGAAAATAAAACAAAAAATATTTAAATTAAATTTTTAACTAATAACAACCATTTTAGTTATATTAAAATAAACTGATAAAAAAATAAGTAAATAAATTATAGGCTTAATTACAATTTTGGTCCCCCTAGTGTTACCAATCCACGATTTTGGTCCCCCAAGTTTTAATTTGACGAATTTGATCCCCCTATTTTCCCAATTTGTAAAATCAAAGTCCCCCTCTTAATTTGGTCAAAATTAAAACTGTATTTTGACTTTTAATCCTACGTGGCAGTCCACGTAGGCGCACTGTTCATCTTCCTCTTCAACCCCCCCTCTTTGGTTCCTCTTTCTTCCTCCCTCACCCCTCCTCCCACCACCTACCCACTCAGCTCACTGTTTCCTCTTCCTTTCCCTCCGTCAGCCACCGTGACCCCCCACAGCCACGACCCCTCTCCCTCTACAAACCGCGACCTCTCTCTCTTCGCATCTCCCCCCTCGTTTTCCCTCTCGCCGTTCTCTCTCTCTCTCTTCGCATTTCCCCCCCTCGCCGTTCTCTCTCTCTTCGCATCTCCCCCTCGTTTTCCCTCTCGCCTCTTCGCATCTCACCCCCAAATCACCGATCCTCCCTCTTCTCACTGTCGCAAACTCTCTCTCGCTCACTGTCGCTCTCCCTCCTCTCTCAAACGCCGGTGCCATCACCATCGCAACCCCCTCGTTCTCTTTCTCTTTCGTTTTCTCTCTCTGCGGGGGGAGGGGGGAGGGGTGAGGAAAAGGAATAGTGTACGCCTACATGGACTGCCACGTAGGATAATAAGTCAAAATACAGTTTTAATTTTGACCAAATTAAGAGGGGGACTTTGATTTAACAAATTGGGAAAATAGGGGGATCAAATTCGTCAAATTAAAACTTGGGGGACCAAAATCGTGAGTTGGTGAAACTATGGGGACCAAAACTGTAATTAAGCCTAAATTATATTATCAAAACTAGCAAAAAATGAGTACTAGTACCCATCTTCTCGTATTTTTTAATTTGCTTGTTGTGTGTATCTTTTTCTCAAATCTATATTTTAGATAGGGTTTTGTTCTGTAGCGTATCTCTGAACTGGTATCCGATCTTAGATACCAAGTCCGGTCCGAGATAGTTGGTAGCTGTGTTCTTGGTCAATCCGAGTTTGAGCTCCGACCCGAGGTGGGGTAGTACCTACAATAACACTCCGACGCTCAAGTCAGTAAATGGGTCGATTGCAAGTGAGAGAATTGGAAAGTGTGTACCTTTAATGCTGGCATTGAATGCTTATTTATAGGTTTTGGGAACCAATGAGAACCATTGGATGTAGGTATTTAATCCTCGCCATTGATTGGTAGGTTTGCCTTTGGTATTGGGCCTTAGTGCACAATGTTGTAGTGGCCCAATCCATAACAGTTGCCCCCCAAGTCGGTTTGCCCTAGGGCGAGCTCGACTTGATGCCTTGTCCGGTTTGAGGTAACCTCTGAACTCGATCTGGTCTTGTCAGTCTGAAAAACACGCCTAGCTTCCGAGGCTGAGCTTATACTATGGTCAGTGTTTTGTCTCCAGCCTCGGAGTTCTTTGAGGTTTGGGCCGTGTTCTCCTTTTTAGAAAATCGAGCTATAGGTGCTCTGCGCGAGCTTGTATTCGGATGGCTATTATACGTGGCGATCTTCCGAGGTTCAGAGAAAGCGAAACCGAGTGACTCGAGGTATTTTCATTATGGCGACGCTTTGATTCCAGCGCTGTCATCAATGTTATTGATGGGGTGCGTCGTTCGATGGGGAGTGGCGTAATGACGGCGCCTCGATTGACGTGTCCTGACTAGGTTCTCTTGATTGGACGTGTTGTCTAGGCCCAGGCCCAAATTGTAGCCGATGGAACACTATAAATATGTGTGAGGGACTCACTTATTTGCACTGGCTTTTTTGCAAATTGCTCCGGGAACCGACCTTAACATCGTTATTCTGTGTCTTGGTCTCCGAGCTTCCCGTTCAACTTACTGTAGCGAGGGTCTCCGCCTTTCAGTTTATTGAGGTCGTCAGAGCACGCGAACAAGTTCAGCTCCGTAGAGCTTCCGGTTTCCAAGGTTAGTGTGCTTCCACTGTTTCTTTTTCTTTTTGCCTTATGTTTTGGCCGGTATTCCTGTTTGCACGTTTTCATAAATACAGAGTGGGGTCGTCAGGTCGGGTTCCGACTTGGTTGTGGACCCACTGTTTCGCGCTTAAAGTTGACTTGGCATGCCCCCATTTCTGCAGGTGCGATCTGGCTAGAACAAAACAAACCCACCGGGTTATCGATATAAATCGTCCAAACGTTGCCAAACTGATGGCTTCCGATCCTAGAGACTCGGAAGGAGTTCGCACCGATAACCTTAGATCGGCCGAACCCGATGTTCACGAGGGATTTAATTCTGCTCCCAACAGCTTCCAAGCGGAAGAGCGCTCTCCCGAGATTCCTGATAATGAACTGATGGAGGAGGGTCGCGCAAGCGAGGTCCGATCCGAAGACGTTGTGGTTTGTCCCAAGTTGACTGATAACTCACAGAAATGTGAGTTATTTATGCCAAAACTAATGAGAATTAGCTTGAGCCGAGTGTAATTTAGGTGAACAAATGCGGAATTATATAGAGTAGCTACAATTATATTTAAGTGTGAAAAGTATAGTTTGGGCACTGCGTGCCATTTTGTAGGATTTAACTTGTGTGCTAGCGTGCAGGATTTTTAGTTAAATTAATGCTATGTTCAGTGCTATGGTAGCAGCGTGGCAGACAGCGGGTGAGAGGAACAAAATGAAAGGGCATCTCAGGTGGCACAAGCAAGAAAAGGGTGTTTTGTCTTTTGTGAGCATGTGCATTGGAATGACAGCGCATTAATGGGCCGCTAAAAGACAAACAGTCCTTGATTTTAGGGTTGGCAGCACTGTACCCGAATTGGCATTGGCCCAATTGTACTTCAAGTGAGAGAATATCATATAAGGAGGCACTTTAACCTAAAAAGGGTAGGACGGGTAGTACACAATATCAGCCTCCACGATTCCCTAGGTCAGAGATATACTGTTCCATTCATTCCATCACTGTACCTCATCGTCCCCAACCATCTTTCCACCATTTTCAGTGTTGGAACTCCATTGTTGAAGCTGGAAACTCAGAATCAGCAGCACAGATCTTCATTCTCGCAGCACAGAAGCTCTAGAGCAGATCTACAGCATCTGAAGCTTGCTTTAAGCTTCATTTTGTCTGTATAATTTTGTATTCTTCTGTATACTCTGTCCTCAGTGCTGTTACTGTTTTCATGGCTTCAATTATGGTAGTTAGGTTCTCTTTTGCTTTGTCCAAGCTCGTCATGAGCTAACTCTATTTTTAGTCAAGACTATGATGATGTAATTAAGATCTATTGATGTATAATGTGATTAATGCTTGACACTCCATTAATTTGCGTGAGTAAATGCTATACATCCCTTTTGAACTTGATCACTTTAACTAGGATAACATACTTTTATTTTTGGAAAGAAATTGAAGTGCTGAATTTGCAAATTAACATAGTTTGAATAGTAATAGGAATATTACCATTTCCTAGTGAAGAATAGGAATATGAAGCTAGAGTTATGGTGTGAACTGAAACATGCTTTTCAACCTACGGAATGAACCTCATGGGAGCTTAGGAACAAGGAAACCTTGACAACATTTCGTTTCACAGAGATAGGAATATCCACATTCATTCTGCACATTGAGTACTGTCATAACATCACTCAGAGCATTGCATCAATAGTAACTAATTACAGATTCTTGTCTTGACTATACTCATCTCTCTGATTCTACCCCCTTATTTTACGGTTTTACTGTCTTTAACCATTTACCTTAACCTTTGCACAACAATGAATTTTCACCATGTTTTTATTTTTACTTTTTACTCATTATTTCAAGGGCTATCCAACAGAGTTAGTTGTTAAACATTAATCCTCGTGGGACGATATTTCTTATCACTTTATTACTTGTTTGACTGTGTATACTTGCACACGTTTTTGCACAACAAGTTTTTGGCGCCGTTGCCGGGGATTAATTGATTTAATTTCTAAGTCTTAGTAGTATTTGTTCTAATGAGTTTTGCTTCTCACCTGTGTTGTTGTGTATTTCATTTTAAGAGAATTGTATGCGCAGAACTAACGAACCAAAGCATCCTTTTGATCTTGAGATTGAAAGAACAGCAAGGAGGTTGAGAAGAGAGGCTAGAGAGAGACTTGAAGCGCTGCAAGAAGCTCAAATGGCAGAGCCAAATCCTCATGTGATGCCTGTGATTCAGGTAGACCCTGAAGGGCGAGCAATTGTGCTCCAGACACCAACAAACATCGAAAT
The DNA here is from genome assembly GCA_039519185.1 of Astragalus membranaceus. Taxonomy (NCBI): domain Eukaryota; kingdom Viridiplantae; phylum Streptophyta; class Magnoliopsida; order Fabales; family Fabaceae; genus Astragalus; species Astragalus membranaceus. The sequence continues at coordinate 2,456,853 of CM076846.1, forward strand.
GGCCAATGACAAGGAGAGGCCTATAAGGGATTATGCAGTATTTGATCCTACCACCATGGATACTGGCATCGTGACACCCGCTATCAATGCTGCCCATTTTGAATTCAAGCCAATGATGTTTCAAATGTTGCAAACAGTGGGGCAATTCGCTGATGGGCCCACTGAAGACCCTCACTTGCACCTGAGACAATACCTTGATGTCTGCAGCAATTTTAAGATGCCAGGGGGTGATTGAGGATGCATTCAGGCTAAGGCTATTTCCTTATTCGTTGAAGGATAGAGCCAAAGCGTGGTTGAATTCTTTGGAACCCAACTTGGTGGACAGTTGGAACAAAATGGCTGAGAAATTTCTAGTTAAGTATTTCCCTCCTGTCAAGAATGCAAGAATGAGGAATGATATCACATCTTTTAGGCAACAAGAGGATGAATCCTTATATGAAGCCTGGGAGAGATTCAAGGAAGTGCTCAGAAAGTGTCCACATCGTGGCATTCCTTTTGCTATCCAACTGGAGACATTTTACAATGGTCTAATTCCTCAATCTAGGCTGTTGTTAGATGCCTCTGCAGGAGGTGCTATTCTGAATCATTCCTATAATGAAGCCTATGAATTGGTGGAAACAATTGCAGCCAACAGTTATCAATGGCCCACTGCCAGAGTCAGTGCTGCTAAAAAAGTTGCTGGAATTCATGAAGTGTCTGAAATGACTGCCCTGTCTGCACAAGTGGCTTCCCTCACCAACATGCTGAAGAGTCTATGTACTGCTCCACCTGCTGCCACTGTCGCTGTTGCTTTCGCATCTGCAGAAACAACAGTCACAGAGAAAGCTGATGCACCAAATTGTGTGTATTGCAATGGGGGGCATTTGTTTGAAAAGTGCCCAGGGAACCCTGTCTCTGTCAATTATATAGGGAACTTCAACAAGAACAATAACCCCTATTCCAACACATACAATCCAGGGTGGAGGAGCCATCCAAATTTCTCATGGAAGGACAGGGGAGACACAAATGCAGCACCCATTCAAGCTAAACCTGCTACACCGCCAGGATTTCCTGCACAACCTACTCTCAAGCCTAATGCTGACAACTCTTTGGCTGAGGCACTCACAGCGTTCATGAATGAAACTAAAGCCCAGAACCAGAGCCAAGGAGCTGCCATCAAGAATTTAGAAAATCAAATTGGTCAGATTGCAACTGCAATTACAGCTAGGCCAAGTGGTACTTTACCGAGCACTACTGAGCCAGCAAATCCACTTGGTAATGAGTAAATTAAGGCCATAACACTAAGAAGTGGTAAGGAAACTGCTACCTTACCTGCAGTCACCAATACAGGTGTTGTCCCAGTTGCTACCAGCACTGGTGCAGAGCCTGTTGCGGTAAACTCTGATGCCACATCAGATGCTGCCACTCCAGCAGTACGTATACCCCAGAAGTTGATTCCTGAGAGGCCACCTCCACCTTTTCCTCAAAGATTGAAGAAGGTTAATCAGGACAAACAATTCAGGAAGTTCATGGAGATCCTTAAACAACTTCACATAAACATCCCGTTGGTGGACGCTTTGCAGCAAATGCCAAACTACACCAAATTCATGAAAGATGTATTAACTAAAAGAAAGAGACTTGGTGAGTTTGAAACTGTAGCTATGACTCAAGAAACCAGTATGCTGCTACAGAGTAAGGTTCCCCAGAAATTGAAAGATCCAGGTAGCTTTACAATTCCTTGCTCCATTGGAGGTAATTACTGTGGTAGAGCCTTGTGCGATCTGGGTGCAAGCATCAATTTGATGCCCAAATCTATTTTTCAAAAGCTAGGAATTGGCGAAGCAAGACCCACCACAGTAACCCTTTCATTGGCTGATAGATCAACTGTTTATCCTGAAGGAAAAATTGAGGATGTTTTAATTAAAGTTGATAAATTTGTGTTTCATGTGGATTTTATAATACTTGATTTTGAAGCTGACAAGGATGTGCCAATTATCCTTGGAAGACCATTTTTGGCTACAGGTAGAACCTTGATCGATGTTCACAAATGGGAGCTGACTATGAGAGTCAATGACCAAGAGGTCACATTCAATGTGCTGAATTCCATGAAGTACCCAAAAGACAGCACCAGTAATGCAGAGTGCAACTTTGTCTCTGCCATTGACAGTTTAGTTCAGAAACCGTTGCTGCTGCAACATGATGTGCTGAAACAAGAGCTTGGGCATCTGAAATTGAAAGAGTTGAAGGAAGAAGGGTTGGCCAAGCTCAATATGGATAAACAAGAGGTTCAAAGATGGGCAAAAAGGTATGAATCTTTGGAGCTAACTTCTGAGAGTTTCAAGGATAACATACCTTCCAATGAGAAACCGCCTAAGCTTGAGTTGAAACAACTTCCTCCACATTTGAAGTATGCCTATTTGGGGAGTGAAGATACTCTCCCTGTTATTATTGCTGCTGGGTTGAGTGCCATCCAAGAGGAGGAATTACTCGGTACCCTAAAAAAGCATAAGAAAGCCATTGGCTGGCAGATGTCTGACATTAAAGGGTTAAGTCCTACTTTGTGCATGCACAGAATCTGTATGGAAGAGAACTCCAAAAATAGCATTGAAGCACAAAGGAGGCTGAACCCAATAATGAAGGAAGTGGTCAGGAAAGAGATAATTAAATGGCTGGATGTTGGAATAATTTATCCCGTTGCTGACGGTCTTCCTCAGAGATTTGCAGCTTTCTCACAAGGTCGATAAAAATGATATCTGCCGAGCTTCCCTGATCGACAATGATTCTTCTTATCTCGTGATTGGCCATGACAGCCCTGATCAAAAGAGATACATGCTTGTTGGGTTTGCCATCTAGCAAGTCTTGATCGCCAAATGCCAAAAGAGGTCAGTCTGGGGTCAAGGTTACCGCCGAGGTGGAAGCAGCACTCATAATCTCCTTCCATTTTCTTTTCATAGTCTTGCCTGAAGCTTCGACGGGGTATCCACCAGAGATGACCATCATTACCGGCCGACCTTTAGACTTTCGGAAATCGCACCCGTCTTCCGAGCTTTCCTCTCTTTCTTGACGAGCCTTCCCCTTCGTTTTAGGGTCATCCTTCTCTTCTTTAACCTCTACCTCTTGCCGAGGTGCTTTGGCCACATACTGACTCAATTTCCCTTTCTTGATCAGATCCTCAATGTCGTCTTTCAGAGCGTTGCAGCGATTGGTGTCATGTCCTTTACTTCGGTGATACCGACAGTACTTATTAGATCGCTGCCCTGGTATGTGCGGGGGTGGATCGGGGAATTTAACTTCCTTAAATTCCGCATTCATGCATTCTGCTAAAATTCTGGCTCTTGTTTCGTTAAGATCGGAATAATGCTGGTGACGGTTGCGAGACCTGGGTTTACTGTCGTTTCGGGCCTCCTTCTCATTCCGAGGCTTGATCATTCCAGGGTCGACGTCTGACTTTCTCGCAACCGCTCCTTCTTCGTGGTCGATGTACTTCTCAGATCGCTGGAGGAACTCGGCAAGCGACTCGGTTTGATTTACTCCGACATCGATTTGGAAAAGACTCCCTTCTCGAAGACCGACTTCCATGAAGAAAAGTCGGAAAGAGTCATCGAGGTTCCGGACTTGTGCGGCTTCCTTATTGAACCTCTCAATATAGTTCCGCAGAGACTCGTTCTCCCCCTGCCGAATTGCTTGCAAAACTTTCCGGGATTTTGGCTTCATTTTGGAGTGAGCGAAATGGGCAGAAAATAACTTGGCTAGCTGGTCCCAAGAGGATATTCAATTCGGCTTGAGGGCTCTAAACCAGTCCAAAGCCAACTTCTCAAGAGTGATGGGAAAAATCCGACATTTGATTTCCTCTGGGACATTCTGATATTGCATCATTGTATCGAAGTAATCGAGATGGCGATCAGGATCACTAGTCCCATCATGCATCTTTAAACCTTCAGGGGTTTTTTCAAGGTGCTTTGGCACCGGAAAATAGTCGATCTTTGTCGTGAAGGGTCATTTCCGTGCTGTCGATCTCTCCCTCGGAGGAGCTCGCTGGTTAGGGCGCCTAACAGGGGACCTTCGAGAGTGATGGCGCCGACTTTCATGCCTCGGGGATCTTTCCTGGCTTATAGAACGTCGCCTCGGAGAAGAGGATTCCAAGGACGAGCTTCGGCGAGGAGAATCCTCAAGATAATAACTGTCGTCCGGTGTCTCACTCGGGGGAGTTCCAGATCCTCGTCTTCCTTTTCGACGAGGTGGTGAACGGTGGTGGTGCCTCCTCCATGCTAGAGATCGGTGACGCCTTTGACTAGACATTCTTCTGCTGGGAGAATGGTTTTGAGGAGAGGACCGATCCGGGATGTCTCGAGCTCAGATCTCGGCAATTTCAGCTTCCAGCTGGGAGTAGTGCTGACTCCTCTGCTGGTCAGCCTCGGCCTGTCTTGTCAGCAGCTGAACGAGCTGTTGAACAGCATCGACCGACACCTGAATAGTCTGGGGAGGAGGTGGAAGTTGGTCTGGATGAGTTGTGGTCGTGGGCCGAGCTACGGGGCAGAGTGACTGCTACACCTTCGGGTGTTTCCTGCTGTTGATCGGGTCTTACTATAACACTTGAGACGTTCTTCTGACGTAACACCGGAGCCATTGCTGACCAACGAGATGGGGAGGGACTAGAGTATAAGAGCTCCCACTGTGGTCGCCAATGTTCTGTACCGTATCTCTGAACTGGTATCCGATCTTAGATACGAAGTCCGGTCCGAGATAGTTGGTAGCTGTGTTCTTGGTCAATCCGAGTTTGAGCTCCGACCCGAGGTGGGGTGGTACCTCCAATAACACTCCGATGCTCAAGTCAGTAAATGGGTCAATTGCAAGTGTCACTATCATTTTGGTCTTATTGCTGGTTCATTTAGTTATTAAAAAGGGAGGAGGAAAACGAGATAATGATAATGGAGGAGGAGGAGGGTAAGGGCGGGGGACATATTGGAAAGTGTGTACCTTTAATGCTAGCATTGAATGCTTATTTATAGGTTTTGGGAACCAACGGGAACCATTGGATGTAGGTATTTGATCCTCACCATTGATTGGTAGGTTTGCCTTTGGTATTGGGCTTTAGTGCACAATGTTGTAGGTGAAATAAATAAAAAGTGTTGTGAACGAATGTAACAACTAAAAGTTTTTTTTTTTACAAAACAACCAACCGAATGTTTAAATAACATATTATCATGAATACTTAATGAATAATGAAACCAAACACGTAGCATCAAATTCTCGTTTATATATGTCATGTAAATCTTATGAGGAGATGAGATTAATCGTTTATATATGTCATGAAATTCTCGTTTATATATGTCATGAAAATATTATGAGGAGATGAAATTAATTCTCGTTTATAATATGTCGTGAAATTCTCGTTTATATATTCAAAAAAAGTGTTTTGGCAAAAATGTAAATATTTGAGATTAGTTGGTTTGTACAACTGATGTAAAATGTTTTACACCATGACTTAGTAAATTCTTGTTTTCCCCCATTAAAAAAGTAAGTGTTACCCCATGAAGAGAGTTTTTTCCAAAAATTAATGGGGCTACACCTAATTTTTTATGGAGGCATTTAAAAATTTACTAAGTCTATTCAAACAAAAATGTTTTAACTACAATTGCTCACCTCTGTTTATGATAGTTTGGTTTCAAAATTTAGATCTATCTATTACTTCTATTTCTCCATTCCGTGGACTTCTTATTATTTTTTTAATAAAATATTGATTCTAGTTAACATTTTATAAGTATCACACTATTATAAAAGGAACGTAGCTTGACAACCACAAATATTAGGTAAACACTTCGATATCCATTGAGTTCTGTTGGGTATGGCTCAATCTACGATCACCCAATGACATATCACTTTTTTATATTTAAGTATTTTAAAATAAATTTAAATATTGTACTAATTTTGCCTACATGGTATCATATCCAACAAAACTCACTGAGTATCATAGAAGTCTCCCAAATATCAATACTCACCTTGACGAAGTGTTTCTGCATAAATTTTTCATTAAAGAACACGACATAATAATAAACGGATTTTCGTAGCACCCATACAATGATGGAGGAGTACCAAAAGAGCCTACAATTTAAGTTCTCAATTAATAGGATACTAAATAATTAGAAATTTTGTTTCATGATACTATTGTCTTAGCTAATAATTAAAAATTAGTAACCGCCAAATGTACCTAGTCTTTTCGATAATGGACTTTCTTGCGTGTTGTAATAGTGGAATAGTGGATAGTATTTCAACTTCAAAATCAAAATACTTGGACATTAAGTCATATCAATAAAATTAATATATAAATAGTTAGCTAATGTTTATGGTTTATAAAACCATTGAGGGAAATTGTTCTACAATATTTTAGATAGAAATTACCTATGCTACTCTAGAACATCATTCTTTGATAATTTCACTGTCTTACGCATTAGCATGTGCAAATATCTGGGCATTTTGACAAACATGGCTGTCACTCTAAAATATGTCATCATTAACAATTTAATGACCAATTGTTATTAAAGAAAATAAGCTAATATTATATTGATATTTTTTATTAATATTGCTAACTTTCATTGCATTCCATTTATAACAAAAAATTTCAGCGAAACATCATTATTAGACACTTTCTTAACACAAAATGTGTGCTGAAGTTCACTTTCAACCTGTCAATCACAATGAATTTTGAACAATGCAGTCTCTAGATTTAGGTTATAAACTAAAAAATGTATAAAATGATGTATAGTGTAATTGGTATAACCTAAAAATGTATGTTTAGTTGTTCTATACTCTCCAAGATTAGAAAGCAACGCTGAATTTTGACATCATCTCCTTCATCTAGTTCTTCATAAAATATGTAGACCGATTGTTTCTTGATAAAAGCATGTATTCTGTTTCCCCGAAATATCAAAAACAAATGTTGCACAAATCAAAACATGATTAAGCTGATTGACATGTGGTAGCGTAATACAAAGAAGAACAAAAATTTAGTACATCAAATTACTATTGTATTTCAAATGAATCATGGCTGAATGATGTCTGAATTCAAGCTGGTAGCACACAAGCAGCGAAACCCTATAGGAATTTCCCATATTGAACCATCTTGGTCTAAACCGAAATGCATTACTGTGGGACCAGGAAAATCAAATTAATTCGCAAATACATAATAAGATGACACGTGTAATCATATTTATTGAGATTTATTCTCAATTGATAATTATATAGATTTATAATATCAACAGTATCAAAATAAGTAGTGGTTAATACGTGTATTTATAATTTCAGAAAATATTATCAATTATGCTATATTATGTCAATTCTCAGTAATAAAATTAAAGAATCTTTAATCAGCTTATATTAATAAATGAGTTATTTGAATTGAGATTTTCTTGCTCTTGATAAAAAATCAATTGACAATATTTGTTTATTTCAATTAATTATACCAAGAATTTAAAAACACTTTTAGTTACCGGAGTTAAGTATAATTGAAAACAACATTAACAAATATTGGGTAACATTATATTTTCGAAAAAAAGAACATTACATGGATTTGGAAAATCTAATAATTCATTGATTCGAGTAACAATAACAAAATAGTAGACCTTCTAAAAATTAAACATACAATTCAGATAAATTATATATATATATATATATATATATATATATATATATCACATAAACATCAAAATGACACAATTAGATACATCCGCCAGAGTTATGTTTCTATTCATGAATAAGAAATCATCCATCATTTCTGCATCTGCGAACATTTTGAAAAATGAGACTAGAATAAAAATAGGTCAAATGAGACTAGAATGATAACTTCTAACCAAAAATTGTCTACTTATATATCTTTTGAAAGGTGGGAAATAATTTGAATTCGAAATTTTTGAAAATGACATAAAGGATAATATTTCTCCACTGCGCAATCACGCGCATTTAATTTATTTTAATATTTACTTGCTAAATGATGTTCGTTATTGATTTTCCTAATATTAATGCATTCATTTCACATTTTTGCATATCAATATAGGGTAGGATAGAATATTTCTCCTGTGGAATATGAGAAATGAAGTACATATTACATGTAGTATACATAAAATAGTACAAAATCATGGTACACCTAATATTGTAATTAATATGAAATTATTGTGAGAATGACACGTGGAAAAACATTAGTTGAGATTCATTCTCCAATGTTATTAGTATAGATTACAAATTAGAAAAATGCTATATTTCGCGAGAATAAGCATAGCGAATCACAAATGACATGGCTGGCGTTTTCATTTCGGTTTCTCTATCTGATGCAAATATGCAATTCAGATGATTTCAAAATGTTTTGGCCCATCCCCCATCTTCAATATCCACGCTCACTGAACCAATATTGGCAGTAATGGAGATTTGATCTCCGTCAACCCTATTTCACGTTCTCCACAGTAATCGATGATGACGAATACCACGTCGGCGAGAGATTCAGCCTCCGTGTTGGCCTCGCCGACCTTGGGAAGAGCTAGCATGGCAAGAGATTCAGCCTCTGTGGTCGCGCCTCGTACATGTGCAGAATTGTGTGCATATTTAAATGTATCTTCCATGTGATTTTTTATCAACACTGTTAAACTGGAGAGTAGATGCACTTTGCTAATGTCCAAACTCTTCAGTTTATAACTTTATTAACAAAGGAGTAGATACCACCGAACCAAAAGCTCAAATAATTTGTTGGATCATATTTGCATCAGACAAAGAGATAAAGAAAGACACTGAAAAGATGATTAAGAATAAGAAGGGAAAAACGAAGGTTAGCAGGGGAATTAATAGAGGAAGTGAAGCAAATGTATAGAGGAATAACAACTTCGATGGTGGTTATTTTTGATAGCGGGCACAGGGAAAATTGCTTCGGCGTCCTTGACGGTGCATCTCTAAAATTTATGTCTATTTTCTTTAATTTTTATTTATTACTTATAAGTAGTTTTTTAAAGGGAGGTCCACGTCATTTGCAAAATTCATGAAACCAACCATTCGGTGTATATAGCGGCGCTGTACAAATTATTAGTACAATTCAAAGCCCATTAATTCATTAATTCTAGAAGTCATAGAGAAACTTGTGCCCATTAATTCACCATGTACAAATTATTAGTACCATTCGCCGTAAAGGGCGGCGGTTCACAATTTTCCGTCTAATCTAGGCCATTTTATTTGACAGTTTTTTTTTTCTTTTCTATTAGTACAATTCAAAGCCCATTAATTCTAGAAGTCATAGAGAAACTTATGCATTATTTACCAAAATCTAGGAATCATAATTATGAGAAATAAATAAATTAATAAGTTTAAAATTAAATAGTATATTCAAGTGCTTATGTACAACATTTTGTTTAAACCAAAATATTAGATGTTGTCAATTCACAATGTTTAATACTATTATTTTTGGTTTTAATTCAGAAGAAAATATCATTTTTCATTTGATGAATGAAATGGTTTCTTAAAATTTCATGTCTTGACATTTTGAATTATGCTTTTTGATGCGAAAAATAAACTGAGAAACACATTAAATTGCAAATAGGTAACCGTAATTTTTTTCCATTTTTGATTGTTGAATATAGTTATTTACTGAATTTCTTAATATAAATGTAATTAATTTATTCCTTACATAAAAGTGTGGCACCAAAAAAATATAATAAATAACAAACACATAATAAGATGACACGTGTAACATCATTTATTGAGATGCATTCTCAATTGTTATATATAGATATAGATATAGATATAGATTGCACCTTAGATAACACATGAGACATCAAATTCGAATGGTGCAATGGATGTAAGCGCATGGAGAGTATAAAGAGGCATTTACATTCGAATGGTGCATGACATGCGTGTAGCATTAACATAGAATGAATTTTGTGGAGAATATCAATGATCTGTTCACTAAATTATGGAATTGGAATAGGAATCTCCATCCATTCGAATTAAGAGATGTCATACAAATCGAATTCTTGAAAATTGAACCAGAGTGAAAAATATTAATGAATAATGCTTATGTATGGAATAAGAATCTCCATACATAAGCATAATTAAAATCGAATTTATTTATCAATGAATAATGAAATTTTTTTGGGAATTTAAATGTGATATAATTTATCATTATAGAGGGAATTGAAAAGGCAACGAATGTGGTAGCAAAGTGTAGAAACCTGATTATAAAGAGCTCGGTACTATGCGGCAGAACCTACTTGCGACTCAACCCCTCCAACTGGTGCAACACGCGTTTGTTGATTAAACTATACCTTGTTGTGTTCACATATATGGCTTCAATGTATACCCTAATTTCTGACCTACGACTGGACAAGACTGGTTGGAAATTTAAGGTTCGTGTTCTGCATACATGGAGGGTTCCTGAATTCAACAATCCAATTGTGATAACTAGTATTGTCATGTAATTGTTTGATGAGAAGGTAATTACGATATGTTTGTCTTTCAAATAGTATGTTATGTTAAGTCGTACTCTAATTTTCTATAGTTGTCATTTTTAATTTACAGAGCTCCAAGATTCACTGTTCTATTAAGAGGCCACAGATGCCCGCTTTTGAAACTGTAATCAGGGATGAGTCGTGCTATTTCATTCAAAAATGTATTAGTTGCTCAAAGTAATGCTAAATTTAGGGTCACTATTGGAAAATACAAGCTTAACTTTACGCATAAATTTAGGGTTACTATTGGAAAATACCAGCTTAACTTTACGCATAGCACAAGATGTAGCCTATAATCCAAGTTCATGAATTCCCTCTCCATATGCTGCGACGCCTTTTAATTTTCCTCCAAGTTTAATGCTCTTAGTTAATGAATTAATCGATGATATCACATTTCAATTCCCACTACAATCATCATTAATCAATAAATTCAAACAATTAATGCATCCATTGGAAATAGTATAGCACAAGATGTAGCCTATAATCCAAGTTCATGAATGCCCTCTCCATATTCTGCGATGCCTTTTAATTTTCCTCTAGGTTCAATGCTCTTAGTTAACGAATTAATCAATGATATCACATTTCAATTCCCACAACAATCATCATTAATCAATAAATTCAAACAATTAATGCGTCCATTGGAAATAGAATATGGGCGTGTGGCAATAAGTGCTATTGTAACAAACAATTAATTAATTTAGAGTTATTTTTCTAAAGCAATTTTACTCTCATGGAATAAGTCCCTATGAGGGGAAATTTGAAAAACACAATTACATTTTTTATTTTGAAAAAATAAATAAATGAGGCTAACTACTTTTCTGAAGATATGTGAAGTATTTTTTTTTTTGCATATATATGAAATCAGAGGAAGTACGTACTAAGTGGTACTTCCCATGCCCGAAAGATAATATTTTTTGTCTAGTAACATAATCAATTTTCAAATCAAATTGAGCACAACTAGGATTATAATGTCCGGTATCTTTTTTTTTGGCAAATGAAACACACTCTTAAACCGTAGAGATTAAAAAACTTCATTTTTCTTAGTTAATGCCACTTTGAGTTTTTTTGTTATAAAAAATAGAGTACATGAGAGCTTGATCTCTTAGCAAATCAATTTACTCTATTTCCAATGTATTCATCGGAAAAAAACATGTAGTATTCCAATTCAAATGTTATCAATGTAAAACAAGGTAAATCAATGAGATTACAGTGCACTTAAGTACTACTACTATTTGAGATGTACTGTAATCCATCCATCCATATATCCAACTCCATTTTCCTCGCGTCAGAATAAACAATGTAAAAAAAAAAGAAGAAAAAGTAAGTGATAGTGTAATAATTATGCATATAGAAAATGAAACGAGTCAACTATATATTAACATCATATGCATAATATTTAGGAAAAAAAACGTGTGGACTATGGACGGTGAATGGATTCATCTTTTGCCACCTTTTATTTAATCACAATATTTTTCATTTCTTCTCTTCTCTGTATATAAAAGAATTCTCAGCCAGCTAATTTTCCATTAAAACAAACACGCCACTAGACTGGCTATAACCATCTCTCACTATTCAACTCTTTTTCTCTGCACAAATTAAGAGAGAATCAACCTTCTGCAGAGAGAAAAAAAAAGATTGATGTTCCTTGCAAATGAAATTATGGGTTCTTCATTAGTAGAGAGATCCTTATTTCTTTCTTCATCCCCAAAGGTACTTTTAGGCAACAGTATTCAACAAAAGAATCGATATTTTATCAACCCAGTTTCAGTTCCTTTAGGAAACACAAGAGTTTTAAGGTTAAGAAAATCTGCTAAGTTTCCAGTTGCAGCTATAAGTGAAGATTTAGTGAAGGGATCTTCTTCTTCATCTTCTTCGACACCTCCTTCTGTTCCTGCAGAAAAACCAGTGAAATTCAAAGTTAGAGCAGTTGCTACAGTTAGAAACAAGATCAAAGAGGATTTTAAAGAGACCTTTGTTAAGCATCTTGATGCTTTAACCGATAGAATTGGAAGAAATGTTGTCCTTGAACTTTTTAGCACTGAGATTGATCCAAGTAAGTCCAATAATTTCTTAATTTTGTTATTATTTTTTGCTAGTTTAGTTTTTATAGTTTAAATTTGAATATATTTATTTGTTGATCTGAATCAATTGGTGTTATGTTATGCAGAAACAAAGGCTGCAAAGAAGAGTAATGAAGCGGTGCTGAAGGATTGGTCAAAGAAGTCAAATATTAAGGCAGAGAGAGTTACATACACAGCTGAATTTACAGTGGATTCAAATTTTGGAGAGCCAGGAGCTATTACTATAATAAATAATCATCAGAAAGAGTTTTTCTTGGAAAGTATAACCATTGAAGGATTTGCAACTGGAGCTGTTCATTTTCCTTGTAATTCTTGGGTTCAAGCTAGAAAAGATCTTCCTGGAAAGAGAATCTTCTTTACTAATAAGGTAATAATTAATTAATTAAATCTTTTTCAACTATTGTTTATTTTAACTTATTCATTATTTATTACTTTTTTTTTGTTGTTCTTCTTGTTCTTGTCATAATAATAACATGGCCCAGAAGAAAAAGTAAAGAGAGTACAGCCAATGGCAATAAGGCACAAAAATATTAGTTTTTGTTTTATTATTTTATTTTTTCAACGTGGGAAATAAGGTGAAATTTAAAAAGTGAAACTATCATTTTTCTTTTGAAGAATCTGGAAAAGGACAGTAATGCCAAAATATCATTTTATCCCCAAAAATTAAAGTTCATTTATTTTTAAAATAATTTTCCTGGATATTAATTTATTTATAAACAATAATAAAGCGTGCTAGGAAAGCGTGTAGTCAGATTTATTCATGGACCAAGCAAGCACCATTGAATGGAATTGACTTGTCAACTATAATACCGTTCAATTAATTAAATACAGCCACCAATCCATAGGTGAATGTGGTACTATTATAATAATAATAATAAATGAGTTTACAAAATAATTGCATTAATTTGTGGTGTGATTTAATTTGTAACAGTCTTATTTACCGGATGAGACACCTGCTGGGCTTAGAAATTTGAGGGAGAAAGAGTTGAAAAATCTGAGAGGTGATGGAAAAGGAGTTAGAAGCTTATCTGATAGAATATATGATTATGACACATATAATGATCTGGGAAATCCAGATAAAGGAATTGATCTTGTTAGACCAAAACTTGGAGGATCTGAAATGTATCCATTCCCAAGACGGTGTCGTACTGGCCGTTTACCTACTGATACAGGTAATCCATCACTCTTCACATGCACTATTTTTAGTTTTTCTATTATTTTTCATAATTCAGTAGTCGACAATATAAAACAAAAATTTAGTTGAACATAACATGCTAACCAACACCGTTAGCCCGTGTAAAAAAAAATACCGTTTGCCCGGTGGCATAGTCCATCCTGGGAACGGAAGTCAACCCAGTGTTTTCGGTTTTGATTCCCGCAGCGGTCAAACTCCATGTTGGCTAGTGCAACTTTTTTGTTAATAAATCTAAATAACTAAGCAATATTTGATTGGGTGGTGGTACAGATATGTCTGCAGAGAGTCGTGTGGAGAAGCCACTGCCAATGTATGTACCAAGAGATGAAAGATTTGAGGAGTCAAAGAAGACAACATTTTCTGGGAAAAGGCTCAAGGCAGTGCTCCATACCTTGATCCCTAGCCTTAAATCTAGCCTTTCCGCTTACAATCAAGACTTCAATGATTTCTCAGATGTTGATGGCCTTTACAGTAAAGGACTACTCCTTAAATTGGGTTTGCAAGATGATGTTTTGAAGAAACTCCCCAAAATTGTCACCAAGATCCAAGAATCTAGCCAGAATCTTCTTAAGTTTGATACTCCCAAGATTTTGTCCAGTGAGTTGCTACTAAACCCTTGCTTGTTACTGTCAATTTCTTGTCCTTTTCTTTTTATCAAAAATTTGTATATATTTATATATTATTCCTTTTATATATTTATATATTAGTGCTTTGCAACTGTGGCAACTAGTTATTATTATATATGAAAATAAAATGGCGTCAAATTTAATTGTTAACTTTAAATGTTTCGCATGTGGGTTTGTACTGTAAGTTAAATTGTTGTTTAAACTCAAAATTGATACGAATATCTATAATTTTCTTATTATATTAACGTTGTCATTTGTCTAATATGCAGAGGACAAATTTGCTTGGTTACGAGATGACGAATTTGCACGTCAAGCAATAGCAGGAGTTAACCCAATTACCATCGAGAGACTAAAAGTTTTCCCACCTGTTAGCAAATTAGACCCTAAGATCTATGGACCACAAGAATCTGCCCTTAAAGAAGAACACATTTTGCATCAACTTAATGGCATGACAGTCAAACAGGTAAAACTCAAAGCCTTCATAGAGACTTTTTTGTTTACCAATGTTATTAATGTGCGGTATCCATCGGTGATTAATCTAAGTTGGGGAACCTGGGTGATCACGTGTATACTCACCCGGCTTTGCCAGTCTGTGTGGTTCTCCCCTCTCAGTTTTTGCCACACCCAAGATTCGAACCCGAGACCTTGAGATGGAATCCGAGCCCAGTTACCGCTCGAACCAACCCTTGTGAAAGCCTTCATAGAGACTAAGACTAAATTAGTTGACTAGATGAAAAGTACTAATTTAGTCCTAAACAATTTCAGCGAGGACATTTTTGTCATTTTCAAGGCATATCAGTTAAATTAGTCTTTTTAGGTTATTTTAGGGTTAACAAGGGCTAATTTGAAAATTTTGAGAAATAAATTGCTACCTTTCATGTATAAAACACCAAATATATGTTCTTAATTTTTCTTCTCAATGAATAGTTTGAACCTTTACTCTCTTTATAAATTTACTAACCATGCTATGTAATAAGTATCTTACGTATTTAATACTTGACCTACTTTGCAGGCAATAGATGAGAATAAGCTGTTTATCATAGATTATCATGATATCTACCTTCCATTTATTGAAAGGATTAATGCTCTGGATGGTAGAAAATCATATGCAACACGTACCATATATTTCTTGACACCCCTTGGTACACTTAAGCCTGTGGCTATAGAACTTAGCCTACCTCCATCTGGACCAAATTCCCGATCAAAACGCGTAATTACACCTCCTGTTGATGCAACTACTAATTGGATTTGGATGCTTGCCAAGGCCCATGTTTGCTCCAATGATGCTGGGGTCCACCAACTTTTCAACCATTGGTAAGAAATACAAATTTGATTTGTGTGTAGTCGGAGAGACGGTACAGTCATGCATTCAGCAAGTTTGGAGTCGTCCGATCTTGATCGAACAACTCCAATTTTCTGATTGCTTGACCGCACACTCTCACCGACCGCACTAGATCCAAATTCAGAAAGTACTCATTTCTTCTTTTATCTCTAATGTTTCAAAGTAGGGTTATTTTCAACTAAATTTGTTTTGTTTATTAAATTGTAAAATAGGTTACGCACACATGCTTGCATGGAACCATTTATATTGGCAGCTCATAGGCAATTGAGTGCCTTGCATCCAATTTACAAGTTATTGGATCCACACATGAGGTACACGTTGGAGATCAATGCTGTGGCTCGCCAGAGCCTAATCCATGCTGATGGTGTCATTGAGTCTTGCTTCACTCCTGGTCGGTATGCCATGGAGATTAGTTCTTCTGTTTACAAAAACTTTTGGCGTATTGACAAGGATAGTCTCCCTGAAGATCTCATCCACAGGTAAATTATTTTAGATTTAAGACCTACAAATCCCTAAAGTTAGGATTTGTAGCTTTACTTTCAAAAGTATTTTTTTATTCAATTTTATTGTTCAAGTTAGTGTTGTAAGAACTAGATTGGGCGATTCAACGTTCAACCCATTTGAACCACAGTCTAGTTGAAGCGCCCATAACCGGGCTAGGCCGCACTGTACCGCAATTCAACTGCTTTGAACCGCCAAACAGACACTATACTAGCTAACTACAGTTATCGTATGAATTTTTTATTGTGGTGATTTCAAATTCCTTATGGTGTGTTTAGATGGGTATTTTTTTTAGATTAATGTAATTTTTAGAGAAAATTCAAATATTTTAATTGAAAATTTTGAAATAAAATATTTCAATTCATAGGGTTTGATTTTACTGAAAAGGAAGCCAGTTTTTTTCTTAGCATGCTATTGATGCTTGCTTTAATTGGTGTATGAAAATTACAAACAAATGCTTGCTTTTGAAAATGCAGGGGAATGGCAGTAAGAGACCCAACACAACCACATGGTCTAAAGCTGACAATGCCAGACTACCCATATGCAGAAGATGGTTTACTAATTTGGTCAGCAATTGAAAATTGGGTTCGTACCTATGTCAACTATTACTACCCAAATCCAAGTGTAATATGCAATGATAGAGAGCTACAAGCTTGGTACTCAGAATCAATCAATGTAGGCCATGCTGATATTAAAGATAAAAGTTGGTGGCCCACCTTAAACAACAGTGAAAATCTTGTTTCCATTCTCACTATCTTAATTTGGAATGCATCTGCACAACATGCTGCTCTTAATTTTGGTCAATACCCTTATGGAGGGTATGTTCCAAATAGACCACCTTTGATGAGAAGATTAATACCAGAAGAAGGTGATCCTGAATATTCAAGTTTCTTATCAGATCCACTAAAATATTTTCTCAATTCATTGCCTAGCTTATTACAAGCTTCAAAATATATGGCTGTGGTTGATACACTTTCAACTCACTCACCTGATGAAGAGTACTTAGGTGAGAGACAACAACCTTCGATTTGGTCGGGTGATGCTGAGATTATTGAAGCTTTCTATGAGTTCTCTGCACAAATCAGGCAAATTGAGAAGGTTATTGATAGTAGGAATTGTGATAAGAGTTTGAGGAACCGTTGTGGTGCTGGTGTTTTGCCTTATGAGTTACTTGCACCTAGTTCTGAACCTGGTGTTACATGCAGAGGTGTTCCAAATAGTGTGTCTATATAATAAAAATAAGAGATCAATATAATCCTAGGTAAATAAATTAAAGAGTCACCTATTGAATTTTGTTGCTAAGCATAAATTATAGTTGGTTGGCGTATTAGTAATTAATATGGTCAGTGACGACTCAGTTGAATGGAACGCTTGATAATTGGTAACGCACATTTAATAAGTGATGATATTGGACATTGGTAATGTAGTTTTCTATTGGACAAATTGTACTTAGCATTTGTGTAATTTTATCGTGTCTCTATCCTTTAACTTAGCCATAACGTGGATTCCAAATTGTCTCGTGATAATTGAAATTATGTGATAATACTAGCTCTCGTGGTCAAGCTTAGGTGTCAACTTAAAACTTTTTTTTTTGGGTGATGCAATTTTGAGCCATTGATGTGACATGTGAGCTTTTCCATAAAAAGTTTAGGAATAATATATTACAAATAAGATGACAAATGAAGATAAAATAAAACGATCAATAACTATGAACAGAGGTCGAGTTTCACTATAATTTTATTCTATTAGTTGCTAACAAACAGATGAGCACACCAAATCAGAAAGGAAATAACTACTGAAATTTTAAGCTGCCGAGAAAAATTTATGCAGAATTTGTAGTTTGGGCTTTAAAAAATTTGTGGATGGGGATGGGAAGGAGGAAAATATAAAGGTGAGTACTACCTACACCGCCCACTTTATCATCCCTTTGCACTAGAGCTATAAATTTAGTTCCAGCCCATGCCGGCCCAATTGACTCAGATTTAGGTTGGGTTGGGCCAAAAAAGGCAGCATTTGCTGTCTTGATCACATCAAGGAGGCTGCGACCATAATTCCAAAGCCACTCAATAGTTGTGAAAATTGGCCTTCACATTAGAAAAATCCTACGAAAGCCTGGCCATGCAAGACAGATAATGGGATGGTCTGTAGAGCTGTCAGAATTCGACATTTCGTACCAACTTCGAGGGTCAATAAAGTCTCAAGTGTTAGCAAACTTTGTACTGGAAATTCGTCCGGCAGATCAAGAACTGTTGAAAAAAGAAGACTCCACCCACCAGCCATGGATACTTTCACTCGATGGGTCATCAAATAAAAGAGCAAGTGTGGCCGATGTGACACTTGAGTGCCCGAGCGGAATTCTATTGGAACTTTCCCCCAGGTTCGCTTTTAATGCAAGTGATAACCAAGCAGAACATGAAGCCCTCATCGCAGGGATGAACATTTCCGTTGAGCTAGGAGTGAAGAAACTACAAGTTCACAGTGACTCTCAGCTAGTGGTCGGACAAGAGCAAGACGAATTTCGAACTCTGAATCCACAGCTGGCCGAATATCGCTGGGTGCCCATACAAGTCGGGTGATTTGGTGTCAAACCTAGAGGGGGTGCCATCCTGGAGAATATATCTTAAACCCCGCCTTAAACTGACATGGGAATAGCCTCCCTTGAAAACCTGGAAGTGGAATGTGGATGGCACCGCAAAAGAGAAGCCAGGGCCAGCTGGCATTGGAGGGGTGTTGCGAGACGACAAAGGAACTATCTTAGCTAAATTCACTGCTTTCGTGGGAGTTAGGGATTCCAATGAGGCGGAATTTTTGGAAATAGTCAATGCCCTTGAGATTTCATTAGACAAAGAGTGTGGGTGAAGCAACGAAGCCTAATTGTGGAGTCAGACTCTAGAGTGGCGCTCTCTTGGGTCAAATCTTTATGCCCCTGGAGATTAAGGTTTTTTGGCAATAAGTTGTGGAATCTTCTCCTAATTTTCAAAAATATGTCCCTGGTCCACAAATATAGATAATCAAATAAAATTACATACAGTCTTGCAAAAGAAGGCTCCTCTCTGAAAGGTTCTTGGTTAAAGTGGTTTGACCATAGCTGTGATGCATAGTTTGGTTTGTATCTACCGGGTCCGATCCAGATTCTCCATTGGTGCGTTTGGCTCCTGAGCCTGTGGTAATCCTTGAGGTGAATCTGTCCGTCCAATAGTTGGGCCCAACTCACAGTTGTCACGACTTTTCCCTTGCGTTTGTCTTTTCCTTAGCCTTTCTTGATCTTGTAGTCTTTGTTTGCTTGTTTGCTTGGTGTCCTTGTTACTCTTTGTAGGTTTTCACTCCTCCAATTGTGACTGCTAGCGATTACGCGATGCTTGCTGTGTAGATTCACTATCCATGGGAGGTCACTGAGATGTTTGGAGTCCATGGAATTGCAACTCTCTTTTGAAGGTGTTAGATATTTCTCCATTTCTTATTTTAGAAAATTAAAAGTTTCGGGTGCTCGTGTTGCCTTGTGTTGGAACATCAAAGTTACTTATCTGCAGCTATCAGGAGGTGCACAAAAGTGCTCTGGCCCTTTTTCGATTCTTGAACCAGTATTGTATCTGCCTTGGTGTTACCTTGCAACATTTTTCAGTTAAGTAACAGAAGATCTGCATGCATCAGTATCATGGAGTTTGCTTGATGCTAGAATCGGCCTTGAAACAACTCAAACAAGTGCTTTGGCTAAGATGATGGAACCATTCATCCACAAGCAAAATAGTTTTTATCTGCTTCCTTTTTTCGGTTCTGTCACAGCTTACTAGTTACTCTGGTTCTGCCTATGTATGCAAGAGAATAGTTAATATAGAGAAGAACAAGATTGGAAGGGAGTATCCTTGTATGATCCACACGTTGGCCCATAGTGCTCTCTAATTCCTAATTCCTAATTCCTTTAAGATGGGTTGCTGTGTTGGACTATAGCTCTCATTATAATATCACAGAAGAAAGCATACTCCACTAGTGCAAATTTGACATTAAAAAGCTCTATTTAGCATCGGTGTTAAATAACGGAAGCTAAATGAGTTTTTTTGGGACATTTAGCATCAGTTGTTTAAATAATCGATGTTAAAAATTTGTTTTCAGACAACAAAAACTGTAACATCTCAAAAATTTAGACTAGGTCTAGTTGGAAATTCAAGCCATAGGATAGTAATTTACCAACTTAGAGTTGAATAGATCCTTGTTATTATACTAGCCTGGGATAAATTAAATAATGTACTATTAATATTGTTTTGCTTTTAATTATATATATATATATATATATTTAGATTATTTATTATTAAAAAAATGAGACACACGCGTACGGAATTAGAATTAGAAGTATAGACATGTGTAACGTAATGTGATTAGTTGATTGGCCCATTAAGCCAAAACCATGAGAAGAGCAAATTGGCCCATTAAACCAAGAATAGGAGGACAATCACAACTAGGGTTATGGAAGTATAAATACAGGTTACGTAGAATAAAAAGAAAGGAACGAATTAGCCAATGAAACCAAAAGAAAACTAAAACATGAGACCATCACAAATAGGGTGTGGGGATAGAGCGTGAGGTGCTGCTAAAACCTGAAACATAGGCGGCAACAGTAGCATCACATACGATCTCAATGGAGAAGATGAGTAAAGCTAGATATCAAGATGGACAAAATAAAAAGCTGCGAGTCACTAAGTGAAGACTAACATGAGGATCTTTGTAGCTTTTGGAATCTCCAAGAGGTGAGTAATCACATCCCTTAAAACCTTCCATGGTACTTTAATTTTAAGGTTTTTGGATGAAAAACAATTATAGTTTTCAGGAATAAATCATGTGATAGGATCTATGTTGATAAAAGCCTAATTCTATTAAATTAGGAACCTTATAAAAGAAATATTTTGATCTAATGCTTTTGTTGTCATCTATACACGCAAATTCTTGTTTCTGTGATACTTGAGATCTAGGGAATAACCGTTGTTGCTTGTTAATTGACGCAATTGAACTAACATTAAGATGCCTTTTTCCCTGTTAATGTTTCATGTTTTCCTTATTGTTAATAAAAATTTGATTACTATCCACTACAAGAATATGGTGATTTACCTACCAGATATTTCCGAGGGATTTTTTTCGGTCGCTAATACGTTCGTTTCCGACGGATAATTTCATCGCTAAGTGTTTTAGGTGTTTCCCGCAAAACTTTCCGACGGAATTGAAATCCCTCGCTACTTTCCGAGGGACATTTTCGTCGGAAACGCATAAATATCCCTCGGAACTGTTTCTCACTTAAAACTAAACAAATACGTTCCTCGACCCAGACAGCGCCTCACTCTCATCACTTTCACTCTCATCTAACCCTAAACCCTCTCTCAGCCCAGACAGCGCCTCCCTCCCTCTCTTCTCCAGCTTCGCGAACTTCGTCCTCCCCTCTCTTTCACTCATCAGTCTCGTCTCTCTCACTGCAACCGCTCCGTTTCTCCATCTCGTCTCTCTCATCTCACTGCTCACCGGCGTTAGGTTCGTTTCTCCCTCTCGTCTCTCTCGTTTCTCCGTCTCGCCTCTCTCGTTTCTCCCTCTCTTTTGCTGTATTGTTAGTTTTTTTTGCATTTGAAGATCGATTATCAGTTTTCTTTTTGACATGTATGTTTTTCGCATGCCACTAATCTCCATCATGTTTTAAGGGTTGTGTTTTGGTTTATGAGGCTGGGAGGATTGAGATTTCAGCACAAATATTTTCTTTTTGCATTTTTCAACCCTTGATGCAAATTAATTATTAATTTTTTTTCCTGATAATGGGTAAACAGTAAGTTAGGGTTCATGATAGGTGAAAAAGATAGGAACTTTACCTTTTGTTGCTTATAATTTAAGGTCGGCATATGCATTTGTGAGCGTTTTATACTTTTATGTATGGTTAGAAATGTGTATTCTTTTCTGGACGGGGCTTTTAATTTTGATTGTGAAAATTAGTAAATGTATTATTGAGTATTCCTTTGTTTGTTTGTAATCTTTGTAGGTGAGGTGTTTGCAAGCACGCCTACTGGGGATTTTACACCGCATGTTGTCACAGTTTATACTGGAGAGGTAATTTAGAAAACTAATTTTGTATTGTACATTTAATCCATCATATTCATTACATAATTAAAAACACACCTTTTTAATATGTATTTCCTGAACAGTTTTAACAGATCTATTGCATTTGGTGAGTTAGATAAAGGTTCTATTTTCTCACTTTGCAGGATGTTGCTGGCAAGATATTGTCATTCTCCCAGAAGAGTCCAAGAGGAATATGCATTCCGTGAATAATCTCAGGTCAGGACTAGTTTATGTCTAATAGAACATGGACATGCTAATTAAATATTTAGCAATAGGTACATATATGTTGGATGATCTTTTCTTTTTCCCTCTACATGGGAGGGTTGGACAAAGTTTCTTTCCTATGCTGCTGAATACTCAAATTGCTTTATTTTATCACGTGATCTAACAATGGTAAATGGCAAGCAAGTTAATTCCAAAAACCAGTCCCAAGACAATGTCCTGTGTCACCTTCTGCTGTTTTGCATTTTTCTCGTGTAATGTTAGTTAGTTAGTTAGTAAACTGTTTTCATATACATGCAATTATGGTAATTGATCTATTGAAATTCTTCAATAATTTAGTGTATTATTTCCTTTCAGGGTCGGTTTGAGATTTTATCTTTGTCTGGATCATTCACGGTGTCTGAGAATAGTGGCATTCTTCTAAACTATTACTTTCTTCTTTGTTTTTTCACTTTCTTTCTAGATTCATGTTTTGATTATGTGGTTGTGTCTCTGTTTCGTGGTAGAATAGAACTATTTTTAATATGGTTAATCATTTACATACTGTACAGATTATTTGAATCCATTTCATGCATATGACGAGGGAAATCTTACATGGCTGGTAAGTTAGTTGTTCACTTCCTCTTTAGTCAATTTGGTTATTTTGTGGATGGAAATCATACTTATTGTTGGCTGGCTGTGTTGCTCAAATATTAAGATGATAGGCAGCAGCAAAAGCAGAGGCTGCTACTGTTAGACTTATTATATAACCTTAGAGGGGGGGGGGGGTGAATAAGGTTATGAGTAAATATGGATTCTTTTCGCAAATGATGATTATATTCTTTTTCAAATCGGATGCGGAAAATGTGATTTGAACTTTTGGATATGAAGACAAGCAAGAGTTGTTTAAATTGTATTCAATATTGCCAATAAAGATATTATAAGAGATAATCAGGATATTGAATATATTAGATCTATTAGTGAGATAAAGATGATATATGAGATATAGTAGATCTTAGAGAAGAGGAATAGAAGATGATTGATGAGTATTGATAATATCACAATTAATATGTGTATTGATATGACAGAGTAGTGATAGTATTGAATAATATAAGCACAGTAATATTAACAATAAACAGGAATAATGATAGTGATAATATCAATATATATACGCACAATAATATTAATAATAAACAGTTATAATAATAGTGCAAAATATAAAGAGAGAATGGATAGAGGGACACAGATATTTAGCGAGGTTCGGGATAAAACCCCTACGTCCTCGGCCTTAGGCTTTTCAACCCTTGGACTTAGCAACCACTATATTGAAGAGAGTTTAATACAAACAGTCGACTTCAACACTAGTGAATCTCAATTCCCCTGAACTGAGAACCCAAGCACCCGCTAAGGATTTCAAAACCAACTCAATCACCCGATTGAGAGACCCAAGTAAAGCTTCTCAGGATTTCAAGAAAACCACAAAAACAATATAAGGTTTACACAATTGAGATCTAGAGATCCAATCACTTCTTAGAATGTGTCAGTTTAGAACTAAGAGAGATGAGTGATCTTAGGATTTTTAGATGCTCTAAAAATGATATGGAATATGAAATCTTGTTTTTACAAAAGCTTAAAGATTGATTTGACAATGGAAGCTAGCTTTGCAAAAATATAAAAGCTTTTTAGAAAAGATATATTATTTTTGAATAACAAAAAAGCTTTTAACAAGATTTAACAATGAAGCACTATATTCTTAGATCTAGATGAAAATGAAAAGCTTTCAAAAAATAAAACTATGAAGCACAAGAATATAGATCTAGAATTTCGAATATGAAGAGTAGAGAGAAATTGTGAGAAGAAGAGGTGTGTCTTGAAAGTGAATCACACATGCCTATTTATAGGTTTAGAAAAGGTTAGAAATGGAAACTATCATTTATGGTATGGTATAATCGATTATGTGAGAATCAAAGGGAATGTGATAATCGATTAATTTGATGGATATGGAAAGTTGGATTGCTTGATAATCGATTATCATATGTAGTTCTAGGAAGGGATAATCGATTATTGTTGTCAATCAGGACAATAATCGATTATGGGAGGGAGTTCATTGAGTCTATAATCGATTATGGTTCTAAAAATGGAAGGTGAGGCAACACTATAATCGATTATGACATATGGTTCAAATGAGGTGGTAATCGATTATAGTTTTAAAAAAAGAAACAAATCTTGGCTTGATAATCGATTATGTATATGGTAGAGGTAAGATGATAATCGATTATGTTATTTAAAAAGGTAGAAATTGGTTTCATGCTTTTCACAAAAATATTTTTAGGGTTTTATGTTTCTATCAAATGTATGCATGCAATTTTGAAATGCTTTTCAAAAACTCTTTTGATGCATCATGCATGCTTTGGAAAAGTTCATCTCTCTCAATAACTAAAGTTCCACACACTTTAGGTGATAGGACCTTTACAAAGTGTCCTAAATAAGGCTTAGACACAAATTAGGGTTTTGAACTTCATATGTTGCTTCTTCTTCAAGCTTCTCTTCTTTTGTGTCTTCATCTCTTTAAATTAAGTCCTGCACTTTGCTCAACTTGAAACATTAGTAGATATGATGTAATTTGTTATCATACAAAATAAAGGAGTGTTTACCCTTGGTTCAACAGCTACAATGTCAATGATAAGACGAGCGATTCCAGACGCTTCTTCAGTTGATGAAGCAAATGAGATACTTCGTGGCATGCCTTCTAAAGTCTTCCAAAGTTTGTTTCATCCACAGAACTTGTGCGACGCAGTTTCCAACAGTCACATATTCAGCTTCAGCTGTGGACAAAGCAACACTGTTCTGCTTCTTACTAGACCAGGAGGTCAAACAAGGACCAAGAAAATGACAAGTTCCACTAGTACTTTTTCTATCAAGAGTGCAACCTGCAAAATCAGCATCAGAAAAACCAACTAAATCAAACGTACTCGATTTCGGGTACCACAAACCAAAGTCTATGGTCCCTTTAACATACCTAAGAATCCGTTTTACAGCTTTTAAATGTGATTCTTTTGGGTATGCTTGAAATCGAGCACACAAACATACAGCAAACATAATATCAGGACGAGACGCAGTTAAGTATAAGAGACTACCTATCATACCTCGATACATAGTTTCATTTACCGGTTTACCTTGCTCATCCTTATCTAGTTTAGTTGCTGTTGCCATAGGAGTGCTGATTTCTTTTGCGTCATTCATGTTATATTTCTTCAGCAATTTCTTTGAGAACTTTGTTTGGGATATGAAGATTCCTTCATTTAATTGTTTCACTTGAAGTCCCAAGAAAAAGTTGAGTTCGCCCATCATGCTCATTTCAAATTCGCTTGTCATCATTTCAGAGAATTCCTTACATAAATCATCATTAGTAGAACCGAAGATAATATCATCTACATATATTTGGACTACTATGATATGTTTGCCCTTGGTTCTAAGGAATAAGGTAGAATCAATCTTACCCTTTTGGAAACCATTGGCAATTAGATGTCTGCTTAATCTTTCATACCAAGCTCTAGGGGCTTGTTTCAATCCATAGAGGGCTTTGTCAAGTTTAAAGACGTGATCGGGATTTTTAAAATCTTCAAAACCAGGGGGTTGTTTTACATAAACTTCTTCTAAGAAACCATTTAGGAAGGCACTTTTGACATCCATTTGGTGTAGTTTGAAATCCATGTAGGAGGCAAATGCCAAAATTATCCTAATGGACTCCAATCTAGCCACAGGAGCAAAAGTTTCTTCAAAATCCACCCCTTCGATTTGATTAAAACCTTGAACTACTAGACGACTTTTGTTTAATAAAATTGTTCCATTTTCGTCAAGTTTGTTACGAAAAACCCATTTAGTTCCTATGATGGTCCGATCGACCGGTTTTTCAACTAAGTGCCAAACTTTATTTCTTTCAAATTGTTCAAGTTCTTTTTGCATTGACAAAACCCACTCTGGATCAATTAAAGCTTCCTTGATATTATTTGGGACTATTTGAGAGACGTAAGCACTGTGAAAGCATAAAAGATTAAGGGAAGAACGAGTTTTTACTCCCTTTGAAGGACTACCGATAATCTGCTCCAGGGGATGATCTCGAACTGATTTCCATGACTTGGGCAGATCATCATGTGTTCTTCCATGGATATTGTCGTCGATGTCTTGAGGCTCTCGTTCCACTTCATTTTGAGATTCAGCTTCCACATCTGTTGCTTCAACATTGATAGTTTCAGGTGATCTATTTTCACTTACTTCTGTTACTTCATCCTCATCATCAGCTTTCTTTACAAAGGGGTTAGTTTCATCAAAAGAAACATGAATAGATTCTTGCATAGTTTTATCAGTTTTATTATAAACAATATAAGCTCTACTATGTTTTGAATACCCCATGAAGATGCCTTCGGTTTACTTGGCATCAAACTTACCCAACTTGTCTTTTGTGTTGAGAATGAAGCACTTACTTCCAAACACTTTGAAATATGAAATATTAGGAGCTCTACCATTCCACAGCTCGTATGGTGTCTTGTTGAGAGATGGCCTTAAGTATACTCGATTTAGCACGTGACAAGCTGTATCCACTGCATGACCCCAGAAGTATTTGGGAAGGTTGTGCTCATTCAGCATTGTCCTGCTCATCTCTTGTATAGTTCTGTTCTTTCTTTCTACCACACCATTTTGTTGAGGAGTTCTTGGAGCTGAAAAGTTATGATGAATGCCACACTTTTCACACCAAGTCTTGAATGATGAATTTTCGTACTCTCCTCCATGATCGCTTCTAATTTCTTTGATGGCTAAGTTTTTCTCATTTTGTAGTTTTCTGCACAACTTAGCAAACTCGTTAAAAGCATCACTTTTATTTGCAAGTAAGATAACCCAAGTATATCTAGAATAATCATCAACAATAACAAAGACATACTTAGGCCCTCCTAGACTTACGACATCAATTTCACTAAACAAATCAAGATGTAGCAGTTCAAGCACATTTTTGGTGGAAATACCTGGTTTTGATTTAAAAGAGGTTTTGTGCATTTTACCAAGTTGACATGCATCACATAATTGGCCTTTTTCATATTTCAATTTAGGTAGACCTCTAACATGCTCATTCTTACTTAACTTAGATAGATGTTCTATACTAGCATGTCCTAAACGTCTATGCCACAGATCCACATCATCAATCAAGGTAGGCATGCATACTATATCATCACTTACATTATCAAAATCAACATAGTATACATTGTTTTCTCGAAAGCCAGTAATGTAGAGTTTAGAAGTCATATGGGTAATAACACATTTATCAACAGAAAAGTGCACATCAAAATCATTATCGCATAATTGGCTAACACTTAGTAAGTTAAATTTAACGCCATCAACTAATAAAGCATTTTTAATTTTAATTGTGTTTTCCTTACCCACACAACCTTTACCTATTACTTGAGCAGATTCATTGTTGGCAAATTTTACAGATCCACTAGCTTTGTTGCTCAATTTCAGGAATAGTGAAGCATCACCAGTCATATGCCTTGAGCATCCACTATCAACCATCCACACGTTTTTCTTTTTAGAGTAAGGACCAACCTACAAGAGGAACATTTAACAACTAGTACGAGGTACCCAAATTTTGTTGGGTCCTTGGGGGATAGTTGTCAAGGGGTTTGCTTTCAAAATCCACCTTGGTTTCTTACAGGCAGGTATAAGGGTACCTAGCTCACATAATTTACGAATAGGACATCTAAGAGAGCTATGGTTCCCTTTTTGACAATAGGTGCATGAGAATACAGTAGGTGTATAACTTGAAGTAGCAGCTACAAAAGTTATTTTCTTGTTCAAAACAGAGGAGGTGGAATTACCTTTGTACCCAATACCTCTCCTATCAACATATTCATGTTGGGAGTGAAGTAGCTTGGTCAAGGTCTTTTCACCGACCTCAAACTTTTTTAAAGATTCTTTCAAAAATTCATTTTCGACCTTGACTTTTTCAAAATTTTGTTTAAGCTCAAGAAATTCAAGGTTGAAAGGTTTTGTTTTATGTAGCTCATTCTTCAATTTGACTACCTCATTTTCAAGAGTCTCGATTTGAGTGAGCATGCTTTTGTTTCTCTTTGTCAATTTCTTAGATTTTAACAAAAGAGTTTCATGTTCAAAATAAAGAGCTTCAAAAGCCTCACTCAAATTGTGACTACTACACGCATCATCAAATGAATCATCATGTATAGAAGAATCAGAAAGACTAGAGGCGTTAAGGCTTACCTTAGATGCGTCACTTGCCATATTGCAGACAGCATTGTCAGTCTGCTCATCTTCATCTGATTCACCATCAGTGCTGAGATTATCCCATGTTGCTTCAGCTGTGTTCTTTGCCATGAGACAGACAGCATTTGCAACTTCTTCTTCTTCGGTCTCACTTTCAGTGTCGGTGTTGTCCCAAGTTGCTTTCATTGCTTTCTTTTGCTTAGATTTCAGCTTGTAGGAATTAGCTTTGATGTGACCGGGTTTGTTGCATTCGAAGCATCTTGGTTGTTCCTCTCTCTTTTCATGCTTTTCCTCTTTGTTGTATCCAAATTTCTTTAAAGAGTCACTTTTACCATGTTTGTTGTATTTCATAAATCTTTTGAAGTTCTTGGAAAACATAGCCATATCTTCATTATCGGTGTCTTCTTCAGATTCAACCTCTTTCCTTGCTACTTTAGTGGTTTTAGCAGCAAGGGCAAGAGATTTCTTCTCTTTTACAGTTTCTTTTTCTTGGCTCTTTTTGGCGGCCAGAACTACCTCAAAGGCTAGCAATGATCCAATAAGGTCTTCTTGAGGTAAAGTGCCAATGTCTTTGGCTTCGGTTATAGCACAAGTCTTAGGGAAGAATTCACCAGTTAAGGATTCAAGGATCTTTCCATTCAAATCCTTGTTGGTGTATTTCTTTCCTAAGGCCCTCAAGTTGTTTATAATTAAATTTAATCTTTGATGCATTGCTGCGACAGACTCACCTTCTTTCATTTTAAAACTTTCATATTCAGAGGTGAGAATTCTAATTTTAGTATCTTTTACCTGGCTTGTCCCGACATGAGTGGCTTGTAGGCAGTCCCAGATTTCCTTTGCACTTTGACACCCTTTTACTCTGCCATATTCTTCTTCACAGAGTGATAGATGAAGAATATTCATGGCCTTGGCATTTTGAGATATTTTGTCAAGCTCAGATTTTCTCAGCTCGCTCAGATCGATGGTGTAGATGTCTTCAATTGGAACTTCTTCTGCTTTGCCAGTGGCTTGACTTTTTGTAGTGTCTCCATCAGTATTACCTGGTTTTGTGATCTTGATCTTCATCGGGATTAGAGGACCATCCACTATGATTCTCCATAGAGTGAAGTCAATTGCCTGCACATGACATTGCATACGACTACTCCAGTAATCGTAGTTAGTACCATCAAATAGAGGAGGCCTATTAGAGGACATTCCTTTTTTCATGAAAGAACCCATAAATACAGATATGTAAAGGATAGATTTAGAATTGCGAGATGTAAAGCTCTAATATGCAATTCCTAGCTCTTGATACCACTTGTTAGACTTATTATATAACCTTAGAGGGGGGGTGAATAAGGTTATGAGTAAATATGGATTCTTTTCGCAAATGATGATTATATTCTTTTTCAAATCGGATGCGGAAAATGTGATTTGAACTTTTGGATATGAAGACAAGCAAGAGTTGTTTAAATTGTATTCAATATTGCCAATAAAGATATTATAAGAGATAATCAGGATATTGAATATATTAGATCTATTAGTGAGATAAAGATGATATATGAGATATAGTAGATCTTAGAGAAGAGGAGTAGAAGATGATTGATGAGTATTGATAATATCACAATTACTATGTTTATTGATTTGACAGAGTAGTGATAGTATTGAATAATATAAGCACAGTAATATTAACAATAAACAGGAATAATGATAGTGATAATATCAATATATATACGCACAATAATATTAATAATAAACAGTTATAATAATAGTGCAAAATATAAAGAGAGAAGGGATAGAGGGACACAAATATTTAGCGAGGTTCGGGATAAAACCCCTACATCCTCGGCCTTAGGCTTTTCAACCCTTGGACTTAGCAACCACTATATTGAAGAGAGTTTAATACAAACAGTCGACTTCAACACTAGTGAATCTCAATTCCCCTGAACTGAGAACCCAGGCACCCGCTAAGGATTTCAAAACCAACTCAATCACCCGATTGAGAGACCCAAGTAAAGCTTCTCAGGATTTCAAGAAAACCACAAAAACAATATAAGGTTTACACAATTGAGATCTAGAGATCGCTTAAAAAAATTGAGATCTAGAGATCCAATCACTTCTTAGAATGTGTCAGTTTAGAACTAAGAGAGATGAGTGATCTTAGGATTTTTAGATGCTCTAAAAATGATATGGAATATGAAATCTTGTTTTTACAAAAGCTTAAAGATTGATTTGACAATGGAAGCTAGCTTTGCAAAAATATAAAAGCTTTTTAGAAAAGATATATTATTTTCGAATAACAAAAAAGCTTTTAACAAGATTTAACAATGAAGCACTATATTCTTAGATCTAGATGAAAATGAAAAGCTTTCAAAAAATAAAACTATGAAGCACAAGAATATAATAGAGAGAAATTGTGAGAAGAAGAGGTGTGTCTTGAAAGTGAATCACACATGCCTATTTATAGGTTTAGAAAATGTTAGAAATGGAAACTATCATTTATGGTATGGTATAATCGATTATGTGAGAATCAAAGGGAATGTGATAATCGATTAATTTGATGGATATGGAAAGTTGGATTGCTTGATAATCGATTATCATATGTAGTTCTAGGAAGGGATAATCGATTATTGTTGTCAATCAGGACAATAATCGATTATGGGAGGGAGTTCATTGAGTCTATAATCGATTATGGTTCTAAAAATGGAAGGTGAGGCAACACTATAATCGATTATGACATATGGTTCAAATGAGGTGGTAATCGATTATAGTTTTAAAAAAAGAAACAAATCTTGGCTTGATAATCGATTATGTATATGGTAGAGGTAAGATGATAATCGATTATGTTATTTAAAAAGGTAGAAATTGGTTTCATGCTTTTCACAAAAATATTTTTAGGGTTTTATGTTTCTATCAAATGTATGCATGCAATTTTGAAATGCTTTTCAAAAACTCTTTTGATGCATCATGCATGCTTTGGAAAAGTTCATCTCTCTCAATAACTAAAGTGCCACACACTTTAGGTGATAGGACCTTTACAAAGTGTCCTAAATAAGGCTTAGACACAAATTAGGGTTTTGAACTTCATATGTTGCTTCTTCTTCAAGCTTCTCTTCTTTTGTGTCTTCATCTCTTTAAATTAAGTCATGCACTTTGCTCAACTTGAAACATTAGTAGATATGATGTAATTTGTTATCATACAAAATAAAGGAGTGTTTACCCTTGGTTCAACAGCTACAATGTCAATGATAAGACGAGCGATTCCAGATGCTTCTTCAGTTGATGAAGCAAATGAGATACTTCGTGGCATGCCTTCTAAGTCATTTGACGTGGTGTCTATTGCTTATGTGGTATGCCTTTTTCTCCCCTTATTTAGTCCTACATTGAATTTCAGAAAATGTTGCAATGCATTTTCTTCTATTTAGACTTCATGACAATCTAGACAACAACAACTGAAGATACTTGGTGGCATGATTTCCTGATATTTGATATGATGACTGCATATACTTGAAGTTCTCTCTAGAGAGAGACTCATATAACTGATGACATCTTTTGAATGTTGTTTTGGATTCCTTAATTTTATGTAGTTTTACGAATGTCCTGCAAGAGCTATAGTGAATGTAGTAAAAGAAGCATTCCGCCTCCTTCGTCCTGGAGGCGCCAGCTATCACAGATAATTCGGTATATATGTAATAATATAATCATGTGTTTTTCTTTAGTTTTATGTTCGTATCTCAAACACACATGTTATTTGATGATTGCAGCAAAGTATGATGTTGCAATATCAACAGCATGTTCTGGGCTTGACTATATTGTAGTGGAAACAACAAATGCAGCACAAGCCTGTGTTGAATTGCTTCGCAGAGAGAACCTCGGTGTTGCTACTTTCATGATATTGGTATTTCCTTTAGCTATTAAATATTTTGAATTTTATAAGTTGCTCACTTTAACTTCTGGACTAGTCTTATTGGATTTGTATAAACAAGGTTGTGTCCATTATTTAGCTATTCTTTGCTAATATATATTTTCTTACATTAATTTCCAAATTTCAACTCTGATTGATGTGAAAAATTCTAAATACGATCTGTATGATAGTAACTTTTGATCCACTAGCTGATTTGAAAAATATTTATCCAGTGGTATGTTATACAATAGTGTGACGGTATCCAAGTGTTACACAAGTGTTAACAGCTAAGTTTTTGGAATAGTTGGTATTTTTGGTATCTTTGATAGTTTTAAACTAGTTCAATTTAAGAAAATAATGTTTACTCCTTGGAGCCATTTAAAACCTTGTAGGGGCTGAAGCCAAGCTCACTAGTATTTGTATCTAGTTTCTGCTTATAAAATAATACTCTTGAATACTCTTGATTTGATTGAATTGAACATAATTTCCCAGTGATTATCTGTTTTGTTTTTGTTATAGTTTTTGTACACTGATAAAAATTGAAGCTGAACTTGATAACTACAATGAGTTTCGGCAAGTTGTTACTCTTGATGGTGCACTCTTTGAAAAATTTGGAACAATGAGTGGTGGGGGTAGTAAGCCTAAGGATGGGAATATGGGGACATCTATTCGAGCTACAAATGTGTCAGTAGAAGCAGTTGCAAGTGCTGAAAAGGAGTTGTCTGGATTGACCGATAAATTGTCTGGAAATGGAGTTAGCTAAAAGCCAGAAAAAACTGTTTCTGCTCTGGAAATGGAGTTCACTGATGGAGTTCACTGATGTTTCAGGTGTTGGAGCTTCAGAGGAATATAGAGAATGCTGGAGGTGAAAAATTAAAATCTCAGAAGTCAAAGGTCCAGAAAATTCAGTCGGTAAGCATCCTGACTATTGAGAAGAATTTTCAATTCAATATGATGCTGTGTCTGTAGTTGTAATAATGGTTGCCATTTACTAGGATATTGACAAGAACAACTCAGAGAATTACAAGAGAACACAAGAGGTTCTTTTCACTTTCCTTTGGTTTGGTTACAATCGGTTTCAATTTAATGAAGGAACGGCATTATGAGAAACTTGGAAGCCTCCACCTAGTCATGGATTTCAACCCTGTACCACGCTTACAACTAACTACACAAGTAAGAAAATTGAACTTATGTTACAAGTTATATGTGTATTTTATTTTATTGTAAAGTACTTAACTGAATTCTTAAATGTTCATCCAGCTCCTGCAGAATGTCAAGGTTACCTTTTAGTACAGACAAATGGCGGCCTCAACCAAATGCGTGCTGGGGTCTGATTTCTCTCTCTTTAAATTGCTTTCTTATCTAACATTTTATAGTTGTTGATCTTAGAAAACTGTCTCTTTTGTCACTTTAGAATGTTGTCTAGTTGCTGTTAATGCTAGAAAGTTGTTCTCATTGAGTGCTTTTATAAGAGATATGTGATATGGTAGCTATAGCTAGAATCTTAAAGGCTACTCTTATAATTCCAGAACTTGATAAGAACTCATTTTGGCAAGATACTAGGTAACTTTTTTATTATATTTTTTTATATAGTTCTCTCTTATTGGATTTTACATAGTTTGATTTTATACATTTTTGTTTGATTGGCAGCAATTTCTGATATATTCGATGAATAGTTCTTTGTTAATTCTCTAGCTAATGATGTAAAAATCATTAAGAAGCAATTTCTGTTAATTTTGACACTTCAATTACTTTCATTTTACAAATTAAAACCAATATCTACGTGTTCATATCAGTGTCGTGTCTGGTGTTCGTGTATGATGCTTCATAGTTTTCTACTGCTCTTCCCATTACTCTTGGATCTTTTCTTTTTTAAATAAATACTTTTTGGTTTCTTGCAGCTATTGGTGAAGAGAATGAGATCATTTGGTCCATATATTGCATTACATTTTCCTTATGAGAAGGACATGCTTGCATTTAGTGGATGCACACATGATTTATCTACTTCTGAGGCTAAAGAGCTAAAGATTATCAGGTATTAATGCTCCAAAATACTAATTTGTTTAAATCTTCTATCTTTTTTATTTATTCTGATATCTGATGTTTTAAAATTACTATCATGAACCAAATATATAGCAGGTACTTTTTGAGACTTCTTGAACAATTGTTGGCCTAATGTGCAATAAGTTAATCACAGCCACAATGTGTTGGTGCTTAATTTGCTCTCATTTGTGCATTTTTCTTGTTACTATTTGCAGCTAGTGAATTTACTATCCAACTAGTAGTAGGGTATATATTAGGAAACATCAAAGAGTAAATCAGGGAAAATTGAATAATTAATGTACAAGCATGCATTTTTTGGTGTTCTTTTCTTTTCATTATTTAGAGGCGTATGGTTGCAAATTAACTGAACTTGATAACCAGAGTGGAGAGGCTAGACTGGGCTCATTTCATATTACTTTAAGTCTATAGTTTTGTGTGCATGACTCTGTTAGTCTTTTTCCATATTATGGTTTTTATTGTTTTTGGTTTCTTGACTGTTCAGTTTGTTCGTTTCTTTTGGAAGAGGGAATCAAACTAGAAGGTATGGAACCATAGCTGTCAAGGAGACATGGATAGTGAAACTTCAAGATGCTGGAGAGAATTTGGATGCCTCTATAAACAAGAACACTTACAATATCTCTGATCCTATTGACTTGGAGGAATTGCATGCCATCCTATGTGTAATACATACTTCAATAATTATAGGGATTCTTTTGGTATTTCTGCTTAGCATTGTAGTGAATGCTAATATACTATTGTTTAATTTCTTTGTAATATGTTGGCTCAATAATATTGGAGTTATGAATGGATGATTGTTGATATAGTTTCAATTGTCATCAGTATGTAATGAAAAAGGCTCAATAATATTGGAGTTATGAATGGATGATTGTTGATATAGTTTCAATTGTCATCAGTATGTAATGAAAAAGGCTCAATAATATTGGAGTTATGAGTGGATGATTGTTGATATAGTTTCAATTGTCATCAGTATGTAATGAAAAATATTTGTGGTGCTTGAATAGATGACTATTGGGATATAGTTTATTTTTTTTGCTGTGAATTAATATTTCCGAGGGATTTGCGAGGGATGTTTCCGAGGGATTTGCGAGGGATATTTCCGACGGAGTTTCCGAGGGAATTTTTCGTCGGAAATCGTTTGCGAGGACCGTTTATCCCACGGAATTTTGTCCATCGGAAATTCCGTCGGAAACGTGAATTTGCGACCGGTTTTCCTGCTTTTCCGAGGGATTTTTCCCTCGGAAATCACAGAAATTCTTGTAGTGATCTATGTGAGTCGTCGTAGGGTTCGGCCCCTCAATTTATCAAAATGTGTTTTGAAGTGTGATGTCAACCTACTATCATGTCTTACTATCATGTTCCCTAGCTTTCTGGTTCTGCCACGCTATTATCCCACACTCTTTCATTAGTAAAATATCATTATTTAGAATTGTAATGGTTCATGTGTGAATGGATAAGCTTGTTTGAATAGCCACTGCATAAGCGCGCGCGCGCGCACACACATATATATATGCGATAATGGTGAATTTACTAGTTTGAGTAGCTATTGGTGACCATTTAATTATTTAAATGATATGTTACGTATCCCTTACGGTTATATGAGGTACTGATAGTGTTGCTCGAAGTTATTATGTCTATTATCTGTCCCAATTTATAGAAGTATACAGATTTCCTAGTGCTTATTCTTTTGTGTTTGAGATGGGCTTCGAGCCCCACATGGATGGGTTTCGTACCCCACATTAGACGAGCTGGTGCTCCACATGGACGGGTCTTATACCCCATATTAGACGAGCTTCGAGCTTCACACAGATGGGTCATATACCCCACATTGGACGAGCCGGTGCTCCATACGATGAGATAACACCCACTTCGCGGAAGGGGTATATCTCCATATGACAGTGGGACGCCACTTAACTAACTTATTTATTTTCCGTTGGTTCTAAGAGGAGGAATGATTTGTCAATATTATGGGAATTGTCTACTGTTGAATTTCAGCCAATGAGCATGAAACATCTATGGCCTTAAATTATTTTGTTGTGTGAGAGTATATGGATTGCTTGTATTATTATTATTATTATAATTATAATTATTATTATTATTGTTATTGTCATTGTTATTCATTTTAATTTCTTTTAAACGGTATTTTGAAAGACGTCGCGGGTACCATGGTCGATTTTTCCGGTTACCGCACCGGCTTAGAACAATACTCTTTTTAAAACTGTGTGTATTATTCACTGGGATTTCGTATCTCATTAGAGTGTTGTTTTCAGGGACTAAGACTGTTGAGGACGTGAAGAGTTCGGCGATGCTAGAGGGGTTTAATTATTTTTGGGATATTTAGAAGACGCCCCCTTTTGTAATAACATGTATACATATTGTAATTTCTTTTAGATATGATTTCTTATCTTTATAAATATTCTTTTGAAGGTTATTTTCCAACAATCAATTTCAAGTTGCGAAATATTTATTTTATTTGATAAAATTTTCTACTATTTTTATTGGTTTCGACCCGCAAAATTAGGACGTTACAAAAACACTGACGAAACACCATTTAGCATCGAATTTTTCAAAACCCGATCCTAAATGTAACATTTAGCATCGGTTAAATAACCGATGCTAAAAGAGAGACATTTAGCATCGCGAGATTTAACATCGACAAATAAGCGATGCTAAAAGGTCTAAAATAACCAATACTAAATGTCTTTTCTGCACTAGTGCTGATGTTTATGGAACCTTGCTTCCTGTTGCATGTCATTGGAATGTGAGGTGTATTGAAGATCTTTTCCTGGTGTTAGAGCATGATGTCGGTTCTGCTTACTTGGAAAGCGTTGGGAGTGGTTTTGATTCAACCTGTTTTTGCCATGGGATTGCTTAGTTTACTTTTGTTTAGTTTTTATCGTTAGCCTTTTTTAGTCTCTCATATGTAATAGATTCTGTTATTCTTTCTACTCTAGCTAATTTTGATGTTGTGGGATGTCTCTTCTTGAGCATCTTTAGATTGTTATGTACGATCATGGTGTATTTTTTCCTCTTAGCACATTATTGGACACCCTCTCAAACCCTTCATAGAAGGTGGGGGGAGGGGGGTCTGTGTAAATGATGCTGAGCTATTTGGACGTTAATAATATTATTTTAATTATTGAAAGAAAAAAAACTTATTTGCATTACTTTGTGTTGCGCCCGAAAAAGTCCCCGAGGGAGAACCTTCCTCGTTCACAACTTTTCCTTAGACAATGAAGCCGCCACCAATATTTATTAAGGAAAATATTAGGAAAACCTTTTTTGGAAAGCGATTGGTCTTGCAAAACTAGAGAATAGGGTTCGGGGGTCGGTTACGCGCGGGGAAGGTGCTAGCACCCCATGCGTCCTCTCTACTGAGAGGGAACCTTTAATTAAATGTGTGGTTTTAGTGTGTTGACTTGAAAATACTTAATTTTGCCTCTCTACTTCTTATTGAAAAAGTCTTAATGAAAATCTTTATTTATTAGGAAAGAAAGGGGGGAAAATGGGTTTTTAGAAAAAAACGCTTGACGGGACATGGCCCGCTCCTACGTATCTCCCAGTGCGATGGAGAACTCAAAGCTACGTA
Organism: Astragalus membranaceus; assembly: GCA_039519185.1. NCBI lineage: Eukaryota > Viridiplantae > Streptophyta > Magnoliopsida > Fabales > Fabaceae > Astragalus > Astragalus membranaceus. Next base: position 2,495,155 of record CM076846.1, read on the forward strand.
GTTCTTCTTTGTCCTGAAAAAGGTTTTTGTCTTTTATCTTTTTAGTGAGTTTTTGAAATAGGACGAGCATTAGCGAATGATTAAACTAACCAAGGATATGGGTAATCACCGCTAAGCACTCTTGAAAATGAGAGCCACTACCGCCAGTCAGACGAACAAAGGTTCTGATTAACTATTAGTAGCGACTCGTTTTATTTTGTTCTTTTGAAAGGGGTTTTCAAAAGAGATTGATTGGCGCGAATGATCAAGCCAACAAAGGTTATGTGTGATCATCGCTTGTTGTTCTTTTGGGAAAAGACATCGCCACCAATGGCTAGACGAACAAAGGTTCTGATTAGCCGCTAGCGACGATGGGTTGAAAATGTTTTTAGAAAGGGAAAAGTTTTCGTTCTGAAAATGATCCTGGTTTGCAAAAGTGATTCTTTTTTGTTATGAAAATAACTCTTTTCTTTTTGTTATGCAAATGCTAAACTTTTTATGATTGCGCTTGACGAGAATGTGATTCGCTCCTACGTATCCCAAGTGAGAATCAAAGCGACGTAGTTCTTGCGAGCTTTGAAAAATCTTTTTGAAACGTCTTTTGAAAATGAGAGCTTTCATGATGATCAAACTAACAAAGGTTATGATGGATCATTACTAGTAACTCTCTTTGAAAATGTCTTTTGTAAATGCAAGCTTTCATGGTGATCAAACTAACAAAGATTATGATGGATCACCGCTAATAACTTGTTTTTGATTCTTTGATACTTAGAAAAATGCTTTTTGAAATTGGACGCGTTCATGATAATCAAACCAACAAAGGTTGTGATGGATTATCACTAGTAGCTCGCTTTATGCTTACAAAAATACTTTTGAAATTGAGGCTTTCATGACAATCTAACCAACAAAGGTTGTGATGGATTGCCACTAGTAACCATTTTTATGCCGGGTCGTTTAGAAATGGAAACAATGAGTGCAAGAAAGAATTAGTGAATTCGAGCACAACACGATCATTGAAATCAAATCATTAAGCGACAACATTTGAATTCGCAAACAAAGATCAAGCCTAAATTATACATATTAAATCACAACACAAAGGTAGGCAAGGAAGGCTCTTGAAGTGGGCATTTAAGTAAGAATACAAGAGTAGGCGAGATTGAACCTAAATGCACATCTAATGGAAGATGCTAGGTGAGAACCATACTCAAATATTTCTACAAGACGCAAGGGAATCTAAATGCACATCTATTGGAAAATGCAATGTATGGAATTGACCTATCTAAGTGTTGATGATATTCTTATATGAGAGTGGACAATGAAATTGTTAGCTTAAGGAAAAGAGTTGCCTCAATCATGATCATAGGCGAGCATAAGCAAGAAAATTATTTGGCAACCAAAGTATCAAAGAATGTTGAATCACTTTGGTCAATCCTCACACTTAAGACTAAGTGCACAAGTGCACAAGTGTGAATCACATTGCCAATCATCAACAAAAACAAGTTTATTAAAGCAAACCCAAACCCTAATTTTTTTTATGTTGAAACCTAGGAGCATACATACCCTAAATCAACTATTATTCATCCCCAAATCATGAAATAAACAAAAAAGCATTCAAGAACCCTAAACCTAGGCCCATGGCCGAATGTCATCATGCTTGAAATGGGCTTCTTATTTTGTGAAAGTTATGCAAACAAGAGTGAATATGCCAGGAAATGTGAGAAAACACAACAACAACTAGCAAGTCACATTTTTATGAGGGTATGCGAAATACAACATGCCATAAAACAACATTTATTTCATGAAAGGCAAGGATTAAGATCCAAATCAACACAAATCAACATTTATTAAAGGGTGAGAAGCACCATAAGCACCCAAGCCTCCCTAAGTGCTTGTCAAAGTGCTTATGACACCTCTCACCAACAACAATCAACAATATGAGAATATGAAGGTGATAGGATGAATGCTTTTTATATTTTTGAGGAAATACTCAAAGATGATGCAAGGTTTTAAGGATTACCTTAGCTTTGAGCTAGAAAGTGAGATGAGAAGATGAAGCTAGACACAAATCAACAAAACTCCAATATTCTTCAAAGAAGCACCCATTTGATGATGATGCTTGAACTTTGAATGAGAAATGGAGGGAGTATGTGAAAGAGGGATGCAAATGAGGTGAGTTGTTTGTTAGGGTTTTTTGGTGTAGGAGAAATGGGAAGGTTCCTTTGAGATGAAAGAAAAACAAGAGGAAGTGAGGGAGAGGAGAGGGGCTACGGCCTTGGGTTCTATGGGGAGGAGAGGAGTGAGTTGTTCTTATTGAATTTCAAAGATCCAATGGGTTTAAAGTTGTGAGAGGGAAGTAAAGAAATTAGTGTGTATTTAGTGGTGTAGAGAGAAGGAAGGTAAAAATATGTTGTGTATTGAATGTTATTGGACTCAAATGTGTGCTTGTCATGATGAAAGGCTTTTGTGATGTGCACTTGATGGGGGGCTGAAGTGAGGGGTGGCGTGGAGCATGAGGATGGAGTGAGGGAGGTAAAGAGATTAGTGTGTATTTAGTGGTGTAGAGAGAAGGAAGGTAAAAATATGTTGTGTATTGAATGTTATTGGACTCAAAGGTGTGCTTGTCATGATGAAAGGCTTTTGTGATGTGCACTTGATGGGGGGCTGAAGTGAGGGGTGGCGTGGAGCATGAGGATGGAGTGAGGGAGGTTGTTTGCTTGTAGAATTAGTGCTCACTTTAGCCAAAAATGGATAAAAGCAAAAGCACCTAAAAAGGAATTAGCCCTAATTCTAAAAATACAATAAGCATCCAATATTATTTGGTTATTTTTATATTTTGATTTCAGATTTCTATTTTTAATTATACATATTTTTGAGCCTTTTTGAAAGCGAAAAAAGAAAAACCGTTATAATTGACCAAAATACCCTTTTTCGCTCTAAAACCCTAATTTGCCCGAAAAATGCGTTCCAACCCTAAAAACGATTTCAAGAACCTTGGAATGCCTTCTAGGATCCGAAATGTAGTGCATAAGGCTCTTCGCTCTTCAATTTATTTATTTTTTGGAAAATTAGGGTTTTGACCTAAGCCGGACAAAATTGGGGTATGACAGCTGCCCCTCTTTATTTGGATTTTACCAAGAAATATGAATTGCGCGAGACGTATTTCGAAGGTAAAATAGAAATAAAGAATTCAGAAATTATACCAATTTTGTCCATTTGGAGAAAACCGAAATTTCTTTTTTGGAAAGATGGACACTTTCGTGTTGATGCGAAAACAGTAAATGAACACTGACGTGCAGACAGAAAAGGTAAAATGGGCACTTGCGTGCATACAGAAAAGTAAAACGGGCACTTGGCGTGCAGAAAGCGGTAAATTGCCCAGGCTGCCTAAAACCTGTAATTCTTAAACGAACTCTTGACGAATCCGAGTTTGCACGTGGCTTTGACGAGCACGCTTCCTGTTGGCCTTTTCGAGCGACCGGGGGGATCGTTATCAGCTTCGGAACTGATATACAGATCAATGCACGGCGTCCACTGTATCTTAGGCTTGATACAACTATTCCGTTGAACCTCACATGGGGCTGCGGTCCATCGCGTTGCTCGTACACGATGTGAGACCTGGGCAGAAGGGAGCGATGATCTCTCTGGGCTCCAATCCGCAATGCGCGCCTGAGCGCTCTCTTTTCTTTTCTTTCTTTCTTTTCTTTTCTTTTCTGTTTCTCTCTTTTCTTTCTCTCTCTCTTTCTGTTTCTCTCTTTTCTCTTTTCTTTTCTTTTTGTTTCTCTCTTCCTTTTTTTCTTCTGAACTCTCCCAACATGGGGGAGCATTTTCTGGAATATGGGGGTGAGGGCTAACACCGAAGTGCTCATCCTCTCTTTGTACCTGCAGCTGAAAATGAACAAATGCATGCAACGCAAATGCCATGATTGCTGTTTTCTTTTTCTTATGATGAATGTAATGCAAACGTCTGAATTTCTTTTTCTGTCTTGCTCTTTTTTATGAAGTGCAGGTATGCGAATGCAAAATTTTGGTGTTTGATGATATGCAATGCTCTTGCGTTTTGATGAAATGGCTGATGATATGTAATGGAAAACTTTTCTTTCCTTGCCTTTTTTCTATGAAATGTGAATGTTGCTATAAAATGATGAATAACATGAAATGATGAATGACATGGGATGTTTTAGCTTTATTTTCTTCTATGAGATGCAAGTATTGATGTGATGCAACTGTATTGCTTTGATGTTTGATGGGATGATGAATTTTGGTTCTTTTTGTTTTATGGAATGCAAACATTACTATGATGTAGACGACACTGAATGTTTTTTTTTTTTTTTTTTTTTATTTTTTATATTTTTTTAGAGACCTTAGGATTCTTGAGTGATCAATTCAAGTGTCCTATCGTGATGACTATTTCGAATGTACATTCGACTTAGTCTCCTATTTATTGAAAATGATTTTGTATTTTGAGACTTGATTTGATGTCCGATGCAATGATGATGAATGCTTGGTTTGCTAGAAAGAAAGCAGTGAATGAACACTTGGCGTGCTGATGAGAAGGCAGTAAATGAACACTTGGCGTGCTGATGAGAAAACAGTAAATGAGGATGAACACTTAGCGTGCTTTTAATGAACCACTTGGGACCCGAGGGCATTTGAACTCCGAACTGAAGGAGTGACTGGGAATGAGATTTTGAGACTGACAAGTCCGGGATGACTGATTTGAGAATTAGATTGAAGATTGACACTTGAAGTGCTGATTCTTAGAACTAGGCATGAGGATTAACATCTTGTGTTCATCCGCATTTTGCTTAGCAATGCAATGAATGACACATGTAATGCAGACGTATGCCATGATTGATGTCCTGAATATTATGGAATGCTTTTGTTCTTTTGTATATGCTTCTTCTTTGAAATGCAAACATTAATATGATGCGATGCTCTGATGTTTGATGCAATGATTTTTGTTCTTTTTCTTTTATGGAAATGCTAACGTTAATATGATGCAAATGCGCCGCTTTAATGTTTGAGGATTGAATGACAAAGGAATGCTTATGAAATGATGAATGATATGGAATGCTGGATGACAGTGAGTGTTTCTGTTCTTTTTGTTGCTTGTTTGGAGTTTGCAAGTGAGAGTCAACACTGGATGTGCTAATGAAAAAGCAATGAATGAGAAGACATGAAATGAGGATCGCCTGGGATCAAAGGGGTAGCTTTGAATTATGGACACAAAGGTCTGGTTTATGGGTCAACATATGTCTGTATTGACCTAATGGTCTGAAGGATTTTGATGATGCAATGGCGCGTGCAATGATTAGTATCTTGTGGAATGGTGAATGACATGGAATGCTTTTGTGTTGCTTTTGTGGTTTCTTTTCTTTGTTTTCTTTTTGCTTTCTTTGCTTTTTCTATGAAATATCTGATGCAAAATGTAATGCTCTAATGATGAATGACATGCAATGATTTTGTTCTTTTCCTTTTCATGAAGTGCGAACATTAATATGGTGCCAATGCAATGAAAAGATTTCTGCGTTTTCTTCTTTACTATTTTCCTCTATGAAATGCATCTATTAATATGGTGCAGCTGACGTGGAAAGTTTTTTCTTTTTGCTATGTGATGAATGCATAAAATGTGAAGATGCCAATGTAATGCTTTGATGCATATGCTATAATGAATAGATTGAAATGCCTAGATGCATGAGGTAAACATTTTTGTGATGATGAAATGCGAGACTTTGGATGCAAGGAATTGAGATGATTATTGACCATTCTGTTGAAAAATTGAATTTGATTTAAACTCCGGTGTTCTCAAGGTTTTTTATTTACAAACAACCTCACTTGTTTTCTCTTTCTTTCCATGATGACTGAATTTTAGATATCACGTAAACAACTTGTGTTCTCTCCTTTGAAGCATTATCTAGTAAGCATGCATAGGAGTGCAAATGTGAATGAATGAGTCAGCTAACTTGGAATTGGTTTAGGGCATGGACATTTATGGCAAGTGAAGGAATGACAGACATGGTTATTGCCGAAGCTTATGAGGGACCAAGAGATACAAGATTGCCCCAATTCTGGTCTTTTGACGAGTGAATAACTTGCCCCTGTCTAGTGGTGACAACAACTAGGGGTGTAGAAGATGATGAATTGAGAATGCTTCGGCTTTTGAAATGAAAGGTGGAGCAAGAGAAATTCTGTCTCAACCCATAAAGTTTGATGTTGCCCCAGTCATAACAAGGACAAAGCTGCCCCAATTAGAATGACTAGGCCTGGTTTAGGATAGTGAATTGAGAGATTGCCCCGGTGAGGTTTTGTAGGATTGAATGAGGTGAAGGGATGGGAACGCACTTGCCCCACTTTGGAATGACATTGACAACTGGAGTGACATGGGATGGGCATTGAACAGACTTTCCCAAGACTAGGGTGTGTGGGTGGTGAAGAGAATGCCCCAACTTTTGGGTCTGAGTGGTATTCTCAGTGCAAATCTTTGGTTCTCTACTGATGTCTTGACTTTTGGTGCGAAAGAGTCCTTACCTGGTGATCACTAAACCTTGTTTTAATGCATCTTGAATGCGTTTTGGAGTGCAAGTCCCTCTCTTTTTATTTTGTCAGCTTTCTTTTTCTGACTGTCCGTTTTTGTTTCCTCGGTTCTCTTTTTTCTGAGGGTTTATTCTTTCTTGATCAGCTTTCTTTTTTCTGATCGTTTGTTTTTCTTTTGAGCAAACACATTGTACATAGATAAGCTTGTTCGTCCTAAGATTAGAATTTGAGAGAACAAAAGCAACCGGTCATTGATCGGAATGGACTTTTCGGGATTGTGGTGTTTTGTGGAGGAAGGAGGGTTAGGCTTAATGAAGTGTTTGAGGCTAATGGGAGGATGAGTTTTGTTCGGCGTTGATTGACGGTTAATGGTTTATGAAGGAAATGGTTATTAGGTTTGATGAGGTGTTTGGGGTTGATGGAGAGGACGGGTCTTCTTCGGTGTTGCCCAATGGTCAATGATTTGTGAGGGAAATGGTTATTAAGTTTGATGAGGTGTTTGGGGGTGGTCGTACCCAATGAGGTGTTTGAAGGTTTTATGAAAGAAAATATGGCCAAACCCAATGAATTGAGGGCTTTTTTGAAAGGAGGATTGATTGAACCTAATGAATTGAGGGCTTTTTTGAAAGGAGAAATGATTGAACCCATTGAATTGAGGGCCTCTTTGAAAGGAGAAATGATTGAACCCATTGAATTGAGGGCCTTTTTGGAAGGGGAAGTGATTGAACCCATTGAATCTGAGGGCCTTTTTGGAAGGGAAAGTGACTGAACCCATTGAATCTGAGGGCTTCTTTGTAGGGGAGCTCTTATGCTTCATGACAAAATGTATTGACTCTTAATTTATACTCCCTTTGTCTTCCTTTCTTTGTTTTGGGATTCTCCTCTTTGAACTTTGTTATTCCCCTCCTTTTGTGGATTTCCTTTCCTTTTGACTTGGGTGAGAATGATATACCATCTTTGATGTGGAATTAACCCTCGTCCAGAGTGATGGGGATATCTTGGGCTTTTCTTGGCTTAAGATGGATAACAAAGGGTATTTTTGTGATTTTGAATCTTTGGCTTAAGAGGGGTAGGAAATGGATTTTCTGGGATTTTAGGTTCTTGAGGTTATGGAGAGATGGCCAAATTTCAAGTCCTGATTGCTTATTTCTGTAAGACTTAACTTTAGGACAATAATTTATCTATCTTCATGTGTTTGCTCTTTTGCCCTATTTTTTTGCCTGGACCGCTCTTTGCGAGTTTTCGATCCACCGGGCGCTCTTTTTTTGCCTAGGCCGCCCTTTGCGGGTTTTCAGCCTAGCGAGCTTATTTTATCTTTTTATTTATTATGTATTTTTTAGAAAGATTTGCACTAAGGGAATATGATACCGACAAGGAAAATTAGTGATCACAGAATTGCCCCAGCATGGAGGACTTAAAGTGTTAGTGAGAATGAACCAAAAGTCAAGTATGCACTGATGGGAGAGAATATGCGCTTTAGGGGTGGACGGGGCGGGATTAGACTTGGATGGGGAATGATGATAAATGAAGGAAATTGACTGACTCAAAGAGGAGAAACTGCACGTGGCATGCATGCTTACTAGAAGAACGCTTCATAGAGAGTTAACATTGGTTAAAACATGATATGAAAACCCTTTTTTTTTGATGAACTGTTTCAGCCTTTTATCATGGAATGGATGAGATGTAATGTCTTTTTTTTTAAGGAAATACAAATGAGCTATTGATGTGAGAAAACTGAGTGTCTTGGAACACCTTGAGTTTGCAAATGAGTGAGGGTAAACTTTTCCAAAAGGAAAGATTACTGTTGACTTCCAGTCATATGATATAAGTTAGGCATTTTTAGGACCAATTGTGCAGGGTTTTTATTGTATAACAGTCATTATCTGGGATTTAGTTCAGTTTTAGATCATTGTAGTAGGAAGTTCAATTGTAAGTTATTCCTTCACTTTTGGAGCTAAATGGACTTGAAGACCTCTTAATTGGTTGTGGCATCTTTCGGCGAACCAGACACTTGCCCGGAAATGCAGCAATCTAGAGGAATTTTGGAAGTCAAAACTTTCTGTCATTCTTCGCGTCGCGACCAGGAGGGTTCGCGACGCGATCTGGAGGAACTTTTACAAGCCAGAACTTTCTGTCATTCTTCGCGTCGCGACCAGGAGGGTTCGCGACGCGACCTGGAGCAGTTTTGCGAGACCTGAAGTTTCTGTCATTTGTCGCGACGCGACGGCCACGGGCCGCGTCGCGATGGTGCGTAAAAATTAGGGTTTTTAAAGCCGTTTCAGCAATTTTACAGAGGACTTCGTCTTGGGATCTGAGCCACACTTTGGAGCAGCAGCTGGGGGCGTTTTTGGGAGCTTCTAATCACTTGGGAACAAGGTTTTGAAGACTTCTCATGGATTCCTCTATGTGTAACTTCTCCTTATTTCTATCTTCTCTTCCCTTGATGTTGTCCATATAGTTTGTTTTGATTAGGGAGAGATGACTCTCCCCAAACCTATCTATTGATTACTTTGTTATGGTTAATTCAGTTGTTTGGTTAATTTATCATAAGTCTATGCCTCTTTGTGTAATGCTTTACTTCTACATATGCTAGTTGTAATGAATTAGGGTTTGTGATCACATAGGGATATGGGTTACATTCTTGATATGGGGTAGTAGATCACATACTTGTGATCACCATAGGAATATGGGATTGGATATGTGAATTCTCTATTTCTTGCGTTTATTGCTTTACCTGTTGGCATGAATCACCTAAGGGATTAGGGTTTCTCAATTAGGTAAAAGGGGTTTTGAGGCAAGGGATTGTCCTTAACCTAATTTTGTGAATTGAATCTGGTAATTTAAACAACCAATTTGAGATTAACTGAAGGATCATAGGATAGGTGAGGGGAGAAGATTCGACCCCTAATCGCTTTTATTTTATTGTTTACAGACGTTTGCTTTGTTTTACCGTTACTTCACTTTTCGTTCAACTATTACGTCTAAGGATTAATTTACTTGCCTATTGATAATAAATCACAATCCCTGTGGATACGACCGGTACTTACCGTTAATTTTATTACTTGCGACATTTGGTACACTTGCCAAATTGTTAACAAGTTTTTGGCGCCGTTGCCGGGGATTGTTGATTTCATTGTCAATAAGGCAATTGAGTTAATTCTTAGTTGTTTTATTTTGTTTTATTTTATTTTAGTATTTATTTTTTTGTTTTATTTATTTAGATACTTAGTTAGTGTGTTGGACTTGTTAACGGTTTGTTGAAGTGTTTCAGTGAACTGTGTAGCAGGGGCAAAGTTCGAAAGAATTGCTGTTTGTCCCGAAAAAAAAAAAATCATGGAATCCACCTCTCGGTTGGAAGATGCATTGGCCCAGTTTAGGCAAATGACTGAGACTATCTTCCAGCCTAAAGAGCAAGCTTCTCGGTTGGAAGATGCTTTGTCCGAGTTTATGCGAATGTCCGAGACCCTCTTCCAACCCCAAGAGCAAGTGATGATAGAGTCCTCGCCATCCTCACTTAGCGGTAATTTTTGTGAAGAACCCCACTTGAATGGAAAATGTGCGACACGCACCTTTTGCGATTCTTGTGGGGAGTATCTTGTGGAGTGCAACTGTGAGGATGAGTGGGTAACTATATCAGAAAATTACCCATGGCTATGCACTACCAATGAGAAACAAGAAGAACAAGCCCCAACAAAAGAAGAATCTGGGGAGGATAAGGAAGATGAGGAAGAAGAAAAGATTGAAATGGAGGAGCATGTTGTTTGGAGGGAAGATCAAAGCTCCCAATGTGGGGAAGGGGTGAAAACCCAACAAGAAAAAACCCAACAAATCATGGTTCCTATTATTCTTCCAAGTAGCAAGGAGGATAGAAGCGAGGAGATTGACATAGACTTAGACTCCTTCTATGCCTTATTCATCATCCTTCACCTCAAAAGGGTATGGAAGCATCTACAACTATGTTTCAAATTCATGATGTTCCTGCCCCAAAAGCGAAAGAAGAAGGATGATGTGTTCTTTGTGTCATATCAGCCACCTTAATAGTGGGATGACAAACGTCAAGCTAGTGACGTTAAAGAAGCGCTTGGTGGGAGGCAACCCACTGGTGAGCGCCATTTTTCATTCCCTTGAGCAGGAGGCTCATTTATTTTTCTGTTTTACTCAGACATTTTTATTTTGCACTGTTGGTTGTATTTTGCCCTATTTTGACTTTATTTCGCACTTTGGTCTGTACTTATTATTACAACTTACTCTATGAAAGTGGGGCACCACTGCCCTATATCTTGTTTTTGTTGTGTTAAAGCAGCTTCAATGGTGATGATGTGTGGCATTTGGGGTCGCATGTTGCATTTTTCCTTTTGACACTCGCACTTCAAGTTTTATCATCAAGTAATAGCAGGGGTCATGACAAAGGTTGCGGAAGTTCTTTATCATCTGTGAGCAGCATATCTCAAGTTCTATCTCTACAATCCTAACTGTGAGGTTTGAGCCTAAACACTTTCTTATATATTGTGTGTATTCCTTGCTTGCATTAGTCTGCAGAACTTGACTTTGTACTTAATTGTCTTGCATTTGAATTTCATACACATTGAGGCACTTCTGTTGGCACCCCTGAGCCTTTCAAACCATACCTAACTAATGTTTATCCTCTGCTAGCCCCTCTGAGCCTATTATTAAAAATCTGTATGCTGTTTTTTCTGAAAATCATAGCCTAGTTAATTCTTAACTTGGAGTTAGGTAACAAAAGCTGTGAGAGTGGGGAAAATTCTAAGTTTGGGGTTGCTCGTGGAATAGCAACATTCTAAGTTTGGGGTGGTATACAAGAGAAGGAACAAAGAAAAGAAATAGAAAAAGCAAATATATATATATATATATATATCAAAAAAAAAAAGAAAAAGAAAAAACAAAAAAATAAATAAAATCATTCTCTTGTTTTGTTAGATGCTTTGGAAAAATGGGTGAGTATTGCGTGAAATCGACAAAAAGAGAGGTAGGCCTAACTCCAAGCGCAACCTACTTATCCAAATGTATCCACCCTTACCTAAGCCCCGCTATAACCTTTAAAGTCCTCAAAATGTGTGTATGCAATTCATTTGTCTAAGATGATATAGAACTCTGTCAAGCCTATGAAACGATGATGCAGGTACTGTGAATTGAGTGAATACCCGAAACACCTCAAGAGTGAAACACTGGTGAGATGTGCGTACAGAGAAAACTTGAGAATGCTGCCTGCTTATGATTCGGTATTTCCAATTCAGTTGTCCTGCCACTGCATTAGATTGATGATGATAATTGATGTGCTGATGTGTTTAAGGTTGATGTATTATATGTAACAGCTAAATAGAAAAACAGCCACAGTCTGAATTGATTGTTTGCTTGAGGACAAGCAAAAGTTTAAGTTTGGGGTTGTGTTGACTTCCAGTCATATGATATAAGTTAGGCATTTTTAGGACCAATTGTGCAGGGTTTTTATTGTATAACAGTCATTATCTGGGATTTAGTTCAGTTTTAGATCATTGTAGTAGGAAGTTCAATTGTAAGTTATTCCTTCACTTTTGGAGCTAAATGGACTTGAAGACCTCTTAATTGGTTGTGGCATCTTTCGGCGAACCAGACACTTGCCCGGAAATGCAGCAATCTAGAGGAATTTTGGAAGTCAAAACTTTCTGTCATTCTTCGCGTCGCGACCAGGAGGGTTCGCGACGCGATCTGGAGGAACTTTTACAAGCCAGAACTTTCTGTCATTCTTCGCGTCGCGACCAGGAGGGTTCGCGACGCGACCTGGAGCAGTTTTGCGAGACCTGAAGTTTCTGTCATTTGTCGCGACGCGACGGCCACGGGCCGCGTCGCGATGGTGCGTAAAAATTAGGGTTTTTAAAGCCGTTTCAGCAATTTTACAGAGGACTTCGTCTTGGGATCTGAGCCACACTTTGGAGCAGCAGCTGGGGGCGTTTTTGGGAGCTTCTAATCACTTGGGAACAAGGTTTTGAAGACTTCTCATGGATTCCTCTATGTGTAACTTCTCCTTATTTCTATCTTCTCTTCCCTTGATGTTGTCCATATAGTTTGTTTTGATTAGGGAGAGATGACTCTCCCCAAACCTATCTATTGATTACTTTGTTATGGTTAATTCAGTTGTTTGGTTAATTTATCATAAGTCTATGCCTCTTTGTGTAATGCTTTACTTCTACATATGCTAGTTGTAATGAATTAGGGTTTGTGATCACATAGGGATATGGGTTACATTCTTGATATGGGGTAGTAGATCACATACTTGTGATCACCATAGGAATATGGGATTGGATATGTGAATTCTCTATTTCTTGCGTTTATTGCTTTACCTGTTGGCATGAATCACCTAAGGGATTAGGGTTTCTCAATTAGGTAAAAGGGGTTTTGAGGCAAGGGATTGTCCTTAACCTAATTTTGTGAATTGAATCTGGTAATTTAAACAACCAATTTGAGATTAACTGAAGGATCATAGGATAGGTGAGGGGAGAAGATTCGACCCCTAATCGCTTTTATTTTATTGTTTACAGACGTTTGCTTTGTTTTACCGTTACTTCACTTTTCGTTCAACTATTACGTCTAAGGATTAATTTACTTGCCTATTGATAATAAATCACAATCCCTGTGGATACGACCGGTACTTACCGTTAATTTTATTACTTGCGACATTTGGTACACTTGCCAAATTGTTAACAAGTTTTTGGCGCCGTTGCCGGGGATTGTTGATTTCATTGTCAATAAGGCAATTGAGTTAATTCTTAGTTGTTTTATTTTGTTTTATTTTATTTTAGTATTTATTTTTTTGTTTTATTTATTTAGATACTTAGTTAGTGTGTTGGACTTGTTAACGGTTTGTTGAAGTGTTTCAGTGAACTGTGTAGCAGGGGCAAAGTTCGAAAGAATTGCTGTTTGTCCCGAAAAAAAAAAAATCATGGAATCCACCTCTCGGTTGGAAGATGCATTGGCCCAGTTTAGGCAAATGACTGAGACTATCTTCCAGCCTAAAGAGCAAGCTTCTCGGTTGGAAGATGCTTTGTCCGAGTTTATGCGAATGTCCGAGACCCTCTTCCAACCCCAAGAGCAAGTGATGATAGAGTCCTCGCCATCCTCACTTAGCGGTAATTTTTGTGAAGAACCCCACTTGAATGGAAAATGTGCGACACGCACCTTTTGCGATTCTTGTGGGGAGTATCTTGTGGAGTGCAACTGTGAGGATGAGTGGGTAACTATATCAGAAAATTACCCATGGCTATGCACTACCAATGAGAAACAAGAAGAACAAGCCCCAACAAAAGAAGAATCTGGGGAGGATAAGGAAGATGAGGAAGAAGAAAAGATTGAAATGGAGGAGCATGTTGTTTGGAGGGAAGATCAAAGCTCCCAATGTGGGGAAGGGGTGAAAACCCAACAAGAAAAAACCCAACAAATCATGGTTCCTATTATTCTTCCAAGTAGCAAGGAGGATAGAAGCGAGGAGATTGACATAGACTTAGACTCCTTCTATGCCTTATTCATCATCCTTCACCTCAAAAGGGTATGGAAGCATCTACAACTATGTTTCAAATTCATGATGTTCCTGCCCCAAAAGCGAAAGAAGAAGGATGATGTGTTCTTTGTGTCATATCAGCCACCTTAATAGTGGGATGACAAACGTCAAGCTAGTGACGTTAAAGAAGCGCTTGGTGGGAGGCAACCCACTGGTGAGCGCCATTTTTCATTCCCTTGAGCAGGAGGCTCATTTATTTTTCTGTTTTACTCAGACATTTTTATTTTGCACTGTTGGTTGTATTTTGCCCTATTTTGACTTTATTTCGCACTTTGGTCTGTACTTATTATTACAACTTACTCTATGAAAGTGGGGCACCACTGCCCTATATCTTGTTTTTGTTGTGTTAAAGCAGCTTCAATGGTGATGATGTGTGGCATTTGGGGTCGCATGTTGCATTTTTCCTTTTGACACTCGCACTTCAAGTTTTATCATCAAGTAATAGCAGGGGTCATGACAAAGGTTGCGGAAGTTCTTTATCATCTGTGAGCAGCATATCTCAAGTTCTATCTCTACAATCCTAACTGTGAGGTTTGAGCCTAAACACTTTCTTATATATTGTGTGTATTCCTTGCTTGCATTAGTCTGCAGAACTTGACTTTGTACTTAATTGTCTTGCATTTGAATTTCATACACATTGAGGCACTTCTGTTGGCACCCCTGAGCCTTTCAAACCATACCTAACTAATGTTTATCCTCTGCTAGCCCCTCTGAGCCTATTATTAAAAATCTGTATGCTGTTTTTTCTGAAAATCATAGCCTAGTTAATTCTTAACTTGGAGTTAGGTAACAAAAGCTGTGAGAGTGGGGAAAATTCTAAGTTTGGGGTTGCTCGTGGAATAGCAACATTCTAAGTTTGGGGTGGTATACAAGAGAAGGAACAAAGAAAAGAAATAGAAAAAGCAAATATATATATATATATATATATATATATATATATCAAAAGAAAAAAGAAAAAGAAAAAACAAAAAAATAAATAAAATCATTCTCTTGTTTTGTTAGATGCTTTGGAAAAATGGGTGAGTATTGCGTGAAATCGACAAAAAGAGAGGTAGGCCTAACTCCAAGCGCAACCTACTTATCCAAATGTATCCACCCTTACCTAAGCCCCGCTATAACCTTTAAAGTCCTCAAAATGTGTGTATGCAATTCATTTGTCTAAGATGATATAGAACTCTGTCAAGCCTATGAAACGATGATGCAGGTACTGTGAATTGAGTGAATACCCGAAACACCTCAAGAGTGAAACACTGGTGAGATGTGCGTACAGAGAAAACTTGAGAATGCTGCCTGCTTATGATTCGGTATTTCCAATTCAGTTGTCCTGCCACTGCATTAGATTGATGATGATAATTGATGTGCTGATGTGTTTAAGGTTGATGTATTATATGTAACAGCTAAATAGAAAAACAGCCACAGTCTGAATTGATTGTTTGCTTGAGGACAAGCAAAAGTTTAAGTTTGGGGTTGTGTTGACTTCCAGTCATATGATATAAGTTAGGCATTTTTAGGACCAATTGTGCAGGGTTTTTATTGTATAACAGTCATTATCTGGGATTTAGTTCAGTTTTAGATCATTGTAGTAGGAAGTTCAATTGTAAGTTATTCCTTCACTTTTGGAGCTAAATGGACTTGAAGACCTCTTAATTGGTTGTGGCATCTTTCGGCGAACCAGACACTTGCCCGGAAATGCAGCAATCTAGAGGAATTTTGGAAGTCAAAACTTTCTGTCATTCTTCGCGTCGCGACCAGGAGGGTTCGCGACGCGATCTGGAGGAACTTTTACAAGCCAGAACTTTCTGTCATTCTTCGCGTCGCGACCAGGAGGGTTCGCGACGCGACCTGGAGCAGTTTTGCGAGACCTGAAGTTTCTGTCATTTGTCGCGACGCGACGGCCACGGGCCGCGTCGCGATGGTGCGTAAAAATTAGGGTTTTTAAAGCCGTTTCAGCAATTTTACAGAGGACTTCGTCTTGGGATCTGAGCCACACTTTGGAGCAGCAGCTGGGGGCGTTTTTGGGAGCTTCTAATCACTTGGGAACAAGGTTTTGAAGACTTCTCATGGATTCCTCTATGTGTAACTTCTCCTTATTTCTATCTTCTCTTCCCTTGATGTTGTCCATATAGTTTGTTTTGATTAGGGAGAGATGACTCTCCCCAAACCTATCTATTGATTACTTTGTTATGGTTAATTCAGTTGTTTGGTTAATTTATCATAAGTCTATGCCTCTTTGTGTAATGCTTTACTTCTACATATGCTAGTTGTAATGAATTAGGGTTTGTGATCACATAGGGATATGGGTTACATTCTTGATATGGGGTAGTAGATCACATACTTGTGATCACCATAGGAATATGGGATTGGATATGTGAATTCTCTATTTCTTGCGTTTATTGCTTTACCTGTTGGCATGAATCACCTAAGGGATTAGGGTTTCTCAATTAGGTAAAAGGGGTTTTGAGGCAAGGGATTGTCCTTAACCTAATTTTGTGAATTGAGTCTGGTAATTTAAACAACCAATTTGAGATTAACTGAAGGATCATAGGATAGGTGAGGGGAGAAGATTCGACCCCTAATCGCTTTTATTTTATTGTTTACAGACGTTTGCTTTGTTTTACCGTTACTTCACTTTTCGTTCAACTATTACGTCTAAGGATTAATTTACTTGCCTATTGATAATAAATCACAATCCCTGTGGATACGACCGGTACTTACCGTTAATTTTATTACTTGCGACATTTGGTACACTTGCCAAATTGTTAACAATTACTTTGCAAGAACATCTCGTCTCTCATCACAACATTTTTGTTGACGCAATGAATGGATGAAAACATTATGATGTATACATGATGAAAATGAAATGCATGAAAGCATATTCACTTGAAAAGTGTGATTATTCTAAAAGTTTTTTTTTCTTTTCTTTTTGGTGCTTTCTTTTTATGCAAGACGAAATATGAAATGCCAATGCATCCTTGGATGATGAATGATGCAAGGATGCTGCTTCTTTTCAAAATGATTTTTTATAGAGGCAAGACAAGATATGAAATGCCGATGCCCCCTTTTTCTTTCGAATGATGGAAGATGCAGGAATGATGTTTTTTTTTTAAATGATGATTTTTTAGAGGCAAGACAAGGTATGAAATGCCAATGCCCCTTCCTTTTTGAAAGATGCATGTATGGAGGAATGATGTATTTGAACTAAAGTGATGAGGTTAATGAAATGATGCATGAATGCTACATTTTGAATAAATTTGATGATGATTTTTATTCATGATTATGAATGAGATGCTTTCTTGTTTTCGTTTTTTGTGCAATGAAATGCATGATACTCACACAAAACACATGCGTGGGAAGACATGGTTTTTATTGAATGGAAATGCATGCAAAATGAGAGGTTAGTGTATTATTTTTCATGAAGTGTGAAAAAAGGACAACAATAATGCATGAGACGCGCTCCTAATAAGACACGATTTTTGGATCTTTCGAGAAAATTAGGGGAAAAAGCCTTAGTGAATGGAAACGCACACGTGCGGAGAATGCACTCCTGACAAATCTAAATGAGATTGAGAAAAATACATGTATGAATTTTATCAAGTTTTTGTTTTATGCAATGCAAATGATGTTTTTATATGAAAATGACGGTGATAATGCGACTTGACATGCATGTGAAAAAATAAGATGAAAACATTTTCTCAGGTTTGGTGACTGAAATTTTGGGAACATCACCTCATATAGCCAGGTAAAAGAAAAGACTATGATGATTTTTTGAAAGTTTTGCTTTTTACCCTTTTTTTTGAAAATTTTGTTTTATGTATGATGATGATGCTCTATGTGTATGCAGGATAAATGAAAGGGTTTTTATTGGCAATAATTCAAGCTCTTTTTTTTTTTACCCTTTCTTCTTTTCTTCTTTGAAAATCTTCTTTTTTTTTCGTAAAAATGATGGCGTGAGGCAATCAATTGTCGTTACTCTGAGTAACTTGCATGAAACATTGAGGGGATCCTGACTCAATACTTCACGCAATATACTGAAATGCTTCGACATTTGGTTAACTCAAACTTATTCTCTTATTTGAAAACAAACCTCACTTGATAGGCTCAAAGTGCCCCGATATCGTAGAGTAACATCTCAAATTTGTAGTGCACAAACAAATTTGAGATATTACCCTTCGTCATTCGAAGGCGCACTTTTACTCATTGAGCTTTTACATGAAGAGCTTTTCTATTTTTCTTTGTTTAGAGAAGATGCATGCATTGGAAACTTTTCATTTTTTTTTTCATTCCTAGTTTTGGAACATGATTTTGAAAATTATTTGGAGATGCAAATGATCTAAAAAAGGATTTAGAAAGGATGTGCTTGACGGGGTATGACCCGCTCCTACGTATCCCCATTGTAATGGGGAATCAAAGCTTACGTAGTTCTACTGGGTCTTTTTTTTTGAAATAATGCTTATGCATGAATGCCATGTTTTGGCTGAACTTGGCGAGGAGCTTTTTCCTCTTTTTTGATTATAAACGAAAAGCTTAAGCTATGAAGATGATAATTGTTTTTTTCATTTTTATGCAAGATGAATAATTTTTTCAAAATTGGAACTTTATTTAATGCAAATGACGCACTGATGTAATGATGCAATGATGCAATGATGCAGGATGCAAGATACTTCTTTTTTTTTGAGGTTTCTGCATAAGGAGGGTATTCACAGGCGGAATTTAGAAAACTTTCACACTATATGACACCTCATATAGGTGTTTAAGGGAAAATCATATCTCTTTTTTTATTTTTGAAAATCTTTGAGGGAAAAATTAACTGGACGAAATGCAACAATGCAGTACACAATTTGGGAAGCCCTTGTGACCTAAAAGGGGGTAGAACCTATGATCTAAGGCACTTTGGGGATAATCTTCTCATGTAGCTCTATTCACACCCTCACAAAGGCCATCAGAGCCACAGTCCCTCTTATGAAAATCCCCGCAAATGCAGCAAACTGCTAGATACGAAGCATCATAAAAGAGCACAACTCTGATTGAAACTTTCGCGAGTAGCCAAACGGACAAAGGTCCTGATGGGCTCCCACTACTCGAATCCACTCATCCTATGGTATCCTAATAGACCTGGGTTATGGTCTCTTTCTCTAATCATATAGCCTCAAGGTACAAGTGTGTGTGTGTGTGCGAAGGGCATTTCCTTAAAAAAAAACTACCCCACCTGCAAATGAAAATCCAGAACAGTCCAGACAATAGAAAGCAATAACATGTCGTCTACCCTAGGGTTCAATACCAATCAAATACAACTAATCTAGGGTGCCGACAACAATAGAAGTAACTATCTATTATTTTAAACAAGAGCAAACATAGAAGAAGAATGCATATGGATGCAACATGCTTATGAAAAAGAGGAAGAATAGAGGCAAAGCAAGATGTTCAAATAAATCCCACAAACCAACACACTTAATTAATTAGGCTTGACCCACTTTTGAAAAAAATGTTTTTTAGTCCCCAGTGAAGTCGCCAGCTGTTGCGCCCGAAAAAGTCCCCGAGGGAGAACCTTCCTCGTTCACAACTTTTCCTTAGACAATGAAGCCGCCACCAATATTTATTAAGGAAAATATTAGGAAAACCTTTTTTGGAAAGCGATTGGTCTTGCGAAACTAGAGAATACTTAATTAGATGTGTGGTTTTAGTGTGTTGACTTGAGAGGGAACCTTTAATTAGATGTGTGGTTTTAGTGTGTTGACTTGAAAATACTTAATTTTGCCTCTCTACTTCTTATTGAAAAAGTCTTAATGAAAATCTTTATTTATTAGGAAAGAAAGGGGGGGAAATGGGTTTTTAGAAAAAAACGCTTGACGGGACATGGCCCGCTCCTACGTATCTCCCGATGCGATGGAGAACTCAAAGCTACGTAGTTCTTCTTTGTCCTGAAAAAGGTTTTTGTCTTTAATCTTTTTAGTGAGTTTTTGAAATAGGACGAGCATTAGCGAATGATTAAACTAACCAAGGATAT
This sequence comes from Astragalus membranaceus, assembly GCA_039519185.1. Classification (NCBI taxonomy): domain Eukaryota; kingdom Viridiplantae; phylum Streptophyta; class Magnoliopsida; order Fabales; family Fabaceae; genus Astragalus; species Astragalus membranaceus. The sequence goes on from CM076846.1 coordinate 2,515,224, forward strand.
GGGTAATCACCTCTAAGCACTCTTGAAAATGAGAGTCACTACCGCCAGTCAGACAAACAAAGGTTCTGATTAACTATTAGTAGCGACTCGTTTTATTTTGTTCTTTTGAAAGGGGTTTTCGAAAGAGATTGATTGACGCGAATGATCAAGCCAACAAAGGTTATGAGTGATCATCGCTTGTTGTTCTTTTGGGAAAAGACATCGCCACCAATGGCTAGACAAACAAAGGTTCTGATTAGCCGCTAGCGACGATGGGTTGAAAATGTTTTTAGAAAGGGAAAAGCTTTCGTTCTGAAAATGATCCTGGTTTGCAAAAGTGATTTTTTTTGTTATGAAAATAACTCTTTTCTTTTTGTTATGCAAATGCTAAACTTTTTATGATTGTGCTTGACGAGAATGTGACTCGCTCCTACGTATCCCAAGTGAGAATCAAAGCGACGTAGTTCTTGCGAGCTTTGAAAAATCTTTTTGAAACGTCATTTGAAAATGAGAGCTTTCATGATGATCAAACTAACAAAGGTTATGATGGATCATTACTAGTAACTCTCTTTGAAAATGTCTTTTGTAAATGCAAGCTTTCATGGTGATCAAACTAACAAAGATTATGATGGATCACCGCTAATAACTTGTTTTTGATTCTTTGATACTTAGAAAAATGCTTTTTGAAATTGGACGCGTTCATGATAATCAAATCAACAAAGGTTGTGATGGATTATCACTAGTAGCTCGCTTTATGCTTACAAAAATACTTTTGAAATTGAGGCTTTCATGACAATCAAACCAACAAAGGTTGTGATGGATTGCCACTAGTAACCATTTTTATCCCGGATCGTTTAGAAATGGAAACAAAGAGTGCAAGAAAGAATTAGTGAATTCGAGCACAACACGATCATTGAAATCAAATCATTAAGCAACAACATTTGAATTCGCAAACAAAGATCAAGCCTAAATTATACATATTAAATCACAACACAAAGGTAGGCAAGGAAGGAACTTGAAGTGGGCATTTAAGTAAGAATACAAGAGTAGGCGAGATTGAACCTAAATGCACATCTAATGGAAGATGCTAGGTGAGAACCATACTCAAATATTTCTACAAGACGCACGGGAATCTAAATGCACATCTATTGGAAGATGCAATGTATGGAATTGACCTATCTAAGTGTTGATGATATTCTTATATGAGAGTGGACAATGAAATTGTTAGCTTAAGGAAAAGAGTTGCCTCAATCATGATCATAGGCGAGCATAAGCAAGCAAATTATTTGGCAACCAAAGTATCAAAGAATGTTGAATCACTTTGGTCAATCCTCACACTTAAGACTAAGTGCACAAGTGCACAAGTGTGAATCACCTTGCCAATCATCAACAAAAACAAGTTTATTAAAGCAAACCCAAACCCTAATTTTTTTTATGTTGAAACCTAGGAGCATACATACCCTAAATCAACTATTATTCATCCCCAAATCATGAAATAAACAAAAAGCATTCAAGAACCCTAAACCTAGGCCCATGGCCGAATGTCATCATGCTTGAAATGGGCTTCTTATTTTGTGAAAGTTATGCAAACAAGAGTGAATATGCCAGGAAATGTGAGAAAACACAACAACAACTAGCAAGTCACATTTTTATGAGGGTATGCGAAATACAACATGCCATAAAACAACATTTATTTCATGAAAGGCAAGGATTAAGATCCAAATCAACACAAATCAATATTTATTAAAGGGTGAGAAGCACCATAAGCACCCAAGCCTCCCTAAGTGCTTGTCAAAGTGCTTATGACACCTCTCACCAACAACAATCAACAATATGAGAATATGAAGGTGATAGGATGAATGCTTTTTATATTTTTGAGGAAATACTCAAAGATGATGCAAGGTTTTAAGGATTACCTTAGCTTTGAGCTAGAAAGTGAGATGAGAAGATGAAGCTAGACACAAATCAACAAAACTCCAATATTCTTCAAAGAAGCACCCATTTGATGATGATGCTTGAACTTTGAATGAGAAATGGAGGGATTATGTGAAAGAGGGATGCAAATGAGGTGAGTTGTTTGTTAGGGTTTTTTGGTGTAGGAGAAATGGGAAGGTTCCTTTGAGATGAAAGAAAAACAAGAGGAAGTGAGGGAGAGGAGAGGGGCTACGGCCTTGGGTTCTATGGGGAGGAGAGGAGTGAGTTGTTCTTATTGAATTTCAAAGATCCAATGGGTTTAAAGTTGTGAGAGGGAAGTAAAGAAATTAGTGTGTATTTAGTGGTGTAGAGAGAAGGAAGGTAAAAATATGTTGTGTATTGAATGTTATTGGACTCAAAGGTGTGCTTGTCATGATGAAAGGCTTTTGTGATGTGAACTTGATGGGGGGCTGAAGTGAGGGGTGGCGTGGAGCATGAGGATGGAGTGAGGGAGGTAAAGAGATTAGTGTGTATTTAGTGGTGTAGAGAGAAGGAAGGTAAAAATATGTTGTGTATTGAATGTTATTGGACTCAAAGGTGTGCTTGTCATGATGAAAGGCTTTTGTGATGTGCACTTGATGGGGGGCTGAAGTGAGGGGTGGCGTGGAGCATGAGGATGGAGTGAGGGAGGTTGTTTGCTTGTAGAATTAGTGCTCACTTTAGCCAAAAATGGATAAAAGCAAAAGTACCTAAAAAGGAATTAGCCCTAATTCTAAAAATACAATAAGCATCCAATATTATTTGGTTATTTTTATATTTTGATTTCAGATTTCTATTTTTAATTATACATATTTTTGAGCCTTTTTGAAAGCGAAAAAAGAAAAACCGTTATAATTGACCAAAATACCCTTTTTGGCTCTAAAACCCTAATTTGCCCGAAAAATGCGTTCCAACCCTAAAAACGATTTCAAGAACCTTGGAATGCCTTCTAGGATCCGAAATGTAGTGCATAAGGCTCTTCGCTCTTCAATTTATTTATTTTTTGGAAAATTAGGGTTTTGACCTAAGCCGGACAAAATTGGGGTATGACACTTTGTCCACAAAAGCAAGAAATCCATGGTGACTTGTACATCTCGATGGACGTCTACATTTTCTCTGTTCCATAGATTATCATTTTGCCTGTGCCATCACCTATATTATATATATTTAGTCCTTCGAGCCACTGTAGGGGGTGGTCGCCCATGCTTGCCCCTAGCTAAATTCGTCCCTAGCCACGTGTTGCCTTTATAGGATCAGATTTGGTTTTTTTCTCAAGAACACAAGGGAACATAAGTAAAGATAACTAGATTTTCATTCATATTCAAATTCTAATTTGTGTAGTACAAAAGATCCCTATTTATTAGCTTAACTAAATACAGATCTTTGGAAATCTAAAGTGACTATTGAAATGCACTAAACAAATTCCCATTGTAACACCCCGATATTTCTAGCTTGTAGAAATACCAAAGTGCACCACTTGACATACATCAGAGTAACTTCCTGTTATTAAATATTGAACACAACTAAAAACTTTCGATAAATAATTATCAAATGGTTTCATGAACCTCATTAAACTTAACCAAGTACTTAAGTCTCATGACTTAAAACTTATACAATCCTGGTGTTCAATACCCAAAACATGAGTAGCGGAAACGATTTACAACTGTTACTAACAATAGTTATACAATCGATAATATAAAGACAACAAAGGGAAAAGGCATGATCTTAAAACTGATTTCTCCGATAACTCCGTGAGTTACCTCGGCTAACTATACTTCTTCGCCTCTGCTTTCCCTTGTTTCTCTGTAAAAACCACAATAATAAAAGGTGAGATAAACATTATCTCAGTGAGTCCTATCGAGACCCCTTACTAACTCTAGCGGTTCTTTATGCTTTTATTCTTTGAACTCATAGCCCTATTAAGTGACTATGTGGACATATTTTCTTCTAACCCGTAGCCCTAATAAGCGACTACGATTCATGTCTTATTCTTTTCTTTAGCTTAGCACAACACCTCGAGCCACCTTATTCAGTTATTTCTTCGGCCGTTAGTGAACCCAATCCCGCTGACCTTGGAAAGCGGGCTACATGGAAGGGGCCTAGGGTCCAGGCTCATGACTTCCCTGCCCTAGTATGGTAAAAATCTGGGGTCGTCACCCTTGATATACATATATTATTATATGTATGCCATTCTACCTTTCTTTTTAGGGAAAGTAATTCTTCATTTCCTTTCGGGAAAGTAACTTGATTTGTATTTACATGGATTGAGAATTTACATGACTTGTATGGACTTATAGTCCTTTATCTTATCTTGACTTGTGTACACCCGCGCTTACTAATGTACCGTTTTTTCATAACTTTCATAACTTAAGAATTTTATCTCAAACATACTCAATTTCATGATATTCATGCATTACAATCATTGGGAAGCCTTGGGGAATGATTAGAAGGAACTTGGAATCATTTGGGATGGACTAAAGTGCATTTTAAAATATGGTAACAAAAGCGTTTTATAAAAATTTTGAAAAAGTTACAGAACTTGGCGCACGGTCCGTGCGTGAAGACGCACGACCCGTGTGCATCTTGAAATTTTTGCGCACAAGTAACAGACGGTGGAGCACGGTCCGTGCGCCAGGGCACCCGACCCGTGCGTCCACAGCAGTTTCCAGAAAATGCTGTTTTCGTGTAATTTTCTATTCCGTTCCGATTCCAATGTCTGTTCCGATCGATATCCAATTCTTACATGCACACAAAACAGCACATAGCATCAAACACATTCAGTCCAGCAATCTCATTTAATCATTCAATGATGAACACAAACACATGCATTTTCTATGAGTTCGAAATACGGTTTTTGACTCGATTTTCACGAAACGAAAACACAACGACTCGATTCAGAACACATACAATCACATATTCGAAAAACAAATCCCAAAGCGAGTATAGAACTCACCTAATGTGATGAAAATCACACAAACACCGAAACCCCGTGAACTCAACCGCTCCAAAATGTCACGAACTCGTCCTGAACTCGTTCAAACTTCGAAATCGCAACCAACACACTAGGGACTTCGAAACAGCAACTAAAACACTTCAATCCCTCTTTAAATCAACAATGTAGGTGCTGGAACTTGCTCAACAACTATTCTCACATGTTCAGCAACCACATGCAAGCATGAAATGGAGTCAATGGTGTGTTCAAGCATCAACAATGGCAAGAAGAGGGGATTGAGCTTCTGAAATTGGTACTAATGTATAGAGGGAAGGAAATGGAGAAGAATGGTAGTGTTATATCTCACATGCATCAAGGGATGAGGAAAATCCCTCCTCTTCTTCTCCCTCTCTCTCTCGCGCCTTGCTCTCTCTTTCTCTCTCACTATTCTCTGTTTTTCAGCAAACTTCAAAATGTGTGGGTGTGTGTTATGTATTTGGGTTTAATGAGGTGAGTGTCCTTGGTTCAGCTGAGGGCTTAATAAAAGTAGTGGAAAGACTGTTCTACCCCTTCTATTAATTACCTACTTATAACTTCAAACTAATCACACAATCACTCAATAATTCTCATGCTTCATATAATTAAACAAACAACACACAATAAATCATTTAATCAATGACACCATCTAAATTAAATAATTTACTTTCTTATGATAATTAAGTTATACTAATTATTTAACTTAGCTACCCAATTAACTCATAATCTCTCGCTAATTTCAATAAATGAAATTAGCTAAATTGGGGATGTTACACCCATTATCATGCAATTATCAAATAAATTATAACTGCATGTACATTAATTAATACCTAGAAAATAAACATTATTATAAGAATAAAATCTCACTAGTCATCATAATAACTTTAAGACCCGTGAACTAACTTAAGAAAGACCAAAAGATACCTAAAATTATTACATAAAATAAAGTACGAAAATTCAAAATAAAATAGAAAAAATGGATATCACATGATTGTTTCTTGGTGATATAAATCTTGGATTTCTAAAGTGTAGGAATCGACTATATTTTTTGGTAGGATTCCTTCCACATGCTTAAGAAACTCATAGTCTCATTAGAATTTTTTAGAGGTAGTGACTAAGAGTTACAAAATGTTATTGTTTTGTTATTTTAATCAAAGCCTATTTATTTTTTCGGGTGATATTGTGTTGTTTAATCAAAGTCTTTTTAGAAATAGTTGATAGAATCATTTGCCAAAATATTGGGCTTTGCAATATTTGAGTCTGGCCTGCGTTGAAAATACTAGGCTTGTGGCCCATCGTAGGGTCATTTTTAGGCCTGGTATGACCTTCTTGAAAGCTTGACAATGTCTAAAAGCATGTTTAAAAGCCTATTTCACTATTGTTTTGTGAAATTAAGCTATTTTTTTTTACAATAGTTCAATAAAATTAAGTTCTAATTTGAGATAAAACAAAACATTTTAGGTAAATATTTTTATATGATATTCTATTTAAGTTATTTATAATGATAACTTTAAATTTAATAATTAATGTAGTTCAACAAGTTTAAATTAACCAAAAATATTAGCAAACTTATGATTTAACACAAAATACAAAAATTAATAGTATTATAAAATATTATTTATATTTACTTAAATAGGCCGGTCTCGTAGGTGTAAAACAATTTTTCGTTGACCTGTAGTCCGACCATTTTAGCTAAATATGTTTTTAAAAAAGTCCAATTCTTATATACTTTAAAAAAACCAAACCTGGCCTAAGCCTGACGTAGACTGGACCATAAGCCCATATCGGTCGACCTAACCTATTCCTACTGCCCCTACTTCGTGGACATTGACCCAAGATGACCAAGTCACTGTAGTAAAGCATTTGCCAAAAAGTAAGTCAAGAAGTACATGGAAAGTGAATCTTTTGTTCCGCATAAAAAGTATGTAATGAAATTTCCAGGAAGTTGAAATAGTAAGCAATAAGCACAAGAAGAAGAGAAAAAGCAAAAAGTCTTGAGTCAAGTCTTTTTTAGAAGGCGAAAGTAAACAAGTCAATAGTGTTCCACTCATTGTGTGATTTAAGAATTATTATTAACTAACAACCACAGTTTTATCAGTTTCCCACGAACCTGCTTGCAAACAGACAAAAATCACGTAACCCATTTTGCTTCCACAATTTTATACTAACATGTTTTTTTTCCTCTCATATCATAGACATGTGTGGACACTAAGAAAATCAAATGGTGCGAGTTGATCCTTCAGGCCTTGGGTCACACCCCACCACACCCTAAATATTCACATGTCTAGTTCACACAAATGTATGTATGCATTTTTTTGTCTTTAATGGATACATATGTATATATATATATATATATATATATATATATATATATATATATATATATATATATATATATATGAGAAAATAGAAAAATAATAACAAGTAATGAAATGATAAAAATATCCTTAAAATAACACTAAATGTAGGTGACTGCTGCAATTGATTACATTGCATAAATATGAGAACAACCCTAAAATAAAAGTAAAAGAAGCGTGTGTCATGCTAAATTAATCTCTGGAACTAACACTCATTTCCATGGTACATTGCTTATTAGTTGAACTTCACAGAGAAACTACAAAATCTTGTAGATATCATATAAATATGGTGGTGTTTAAATAAATTTCAATCGATATAACAGAGTGTGAGAATGTGTGAGAATTGTACACGAGGGCAAAATGGAGGAATAAAATTGGAGAAGTGGAAGTGAGAGAAAGGAGAATTTAAGTGAGAATTGTACACGAGGGCAAAATGGACATTTCCCTTCTTTTAAAAGACACCTCAGCCTTAACCCAACTGAAACACTCTCTTGCCACTCTATCCAGCAACCAAAAAATTCAGAATAGAAGAATAGAGAGAGAGAGAGAGAGAGAGAGAGAGAGAGAGAGAGAGAGAGAGAGAGAGAGAGAGAGAGAGAGAGAGAGAGAGAGAGAGAGAGAGAGAGAGAGGAGAAGGGGCGAAGGAGAAGAGGGAAGGGAGAGAAGGAAGCCACACCAATTCTTCTTGCATGTAAGCATTCTTGGTACCATTCAACTCCATTTTCAATCCTCTTTCTTTTGGTACCAATTTCTGAACCTAACAACCTCTAAATCACCACTTGCCATTGTTGGATTTTGAAGCTCAAGTTGAGTTTTCAACTTGGTGAAGCATTGCATGTGCCCTTTTGGAACTTTGGGAGTGACTCTTAGCAACTCCTTGAAGATACATTGTGGTAAGGAACATTTTGGAAGCAAACTCAGTAACAAAGGAGCTTGAGTTCGAAATAGGGGCTGTTGGTGTCGGTTTTGGAACGCTTGGGACGATTACGGGGATTGTTCGAGTGGTCACCGTTCCGTTATTTCGCGTGAGGATTCGAATTCCGAACGAACTCTCCAAACCGGCGAGTTTTACTCACGATTAAGGTTTCATTCCATTGTTTACAAATGATTTGTAATTCTGGTTCCGTGACAAAAATCTGATTTTGAAAGATTATCGAGTCGAAAACCGTTTTTCGAAAAATAACGTTTTACGGTTTTTATCGAATTTTATATGTGATTGCATGTGCTGAAATTGTACTGGTATATGACTGGAATATTTGATTGTTTTGTTGGAAATTGGATTGGGTTTCGATTGGAAGCGATCGGAGAAGCGAAACGGAAGGAAACAAACAAATAATGAATCTGGTACAGGCAGCACGGGTCGTGCACCTATAGCACGGGTCGTGCTAGACTTTCTGGTGGAATTTCAGCCTAGCACGGGTCGTGCAAGGTCTGGCACGGGTCGTGCAAGACCTTCTGCCACCGGTTGCCAAAATTTCGTTTCCCCGCTCTTTTCGATTCCAAACCTCTTCTCCCAACCAATTGTGATGGTATTACCTTGATAAAATCATTGTTTTAAAGGTGTTCAACTTGATTTTTGAGAAAAGGTTTTGAAAGTATAAATATTCGAAAAACCGAAAAGTAGACCGCGTGTGAGTACATGTTTTGAATAATAAAAGGGATTACATGTCCAACTTGGTATCGTATTATAACGCCGGATGTCTAGTATCGTATTCATCAAAATGGGTTATAGAACAACGATAGATATAGATCATATCAAATATATAAGTCGGCCCAATGCGGGTGTGATATATAAATTATATCAAGTTGGGTGACGACCCGACGAATAGCATACTAGGCGGGGAAGTCATGAGCCCCTACCCTAGGCCTTGGAAACGTTATGGAATAGTTACTAACGGGGGTTTATCGTGATTGTGGCTGTTTCACAGACGATGTTATGCTAAGTTCAATGCACGATTCGCCGAGATTGTGGCTGTTTCACAGTCGGTGTTTTGATTGGTAAGCTTGTATTGGTAAAGTAACTTACAAGGCTTAAAATAAATTAATAGCACATTAAATATCGTGATTGTGGCCGTTTCACAGACGATGTTATGCTAAGAATGTATATATGCAAATAGTTTGTAAATTGAACTATGTTGCAACGGTTTTATAATTGAACCGAGTGATTGTAAGGGGGCACGGTAGAACTCGCTGAGATATGTTATCTCACCCTATCATTATTGTGTTTTTAACAGAGAAACAGGGAAAAAGGAAGACAATGCGACACGAGTAGGTGACGTGCTTATGGCGAAGCCGAAGACTTGTAGTCTTGATGTTTCCGATTATTCTTCTTTTGTTGTTTCTGTTATGGTTATGTAACTTAAATTTGATATGAGTTGTATGAACCCATTTCCGCTCCTCTGTTTATGATATTGAACCTTAGGCTTTGAGTTCCTTTTGAATTGTGAACCAAATGAACTTCATGGAAATGAAGACGGATGAATCTGAGATATTATGTTTTATTTCGGAAAAATTTAGTATGTTATATTTAAACATGTATTGTGTCCTCTGATTTTGGCTAAGCTGTGCATTTCAATGTATCTACATGTTAGAAATATTGGGGTGTTACACTAACCGCTTACGCCTAATCTTAAAATTCATACTAGTCAACAAGTTAAAAGCACTAATCAAATTTATTAACTTAAAAATTTTGATAAATTTTGATATAAAATCCCCTTTTTTTTACAACTATTCTTCTTCATTGTCACCACTGTTAAAACTCTTCTTTGTAGTAATGAACTCATGATGGGGAGGTTGAAGAAAGAGAAACTCATGGCAAGTTTTGAGAATTGGGTTTCGTGTACTTCACCGTTGGGTTACTCATTCTATGCATTTCTCTCTCTTTCTTTTTGGTCAAAAAGTCAATTTTTCTCTCTTTCTCTATATAAATAAAATAAATAAAGGTACAATGTCTAAAGGTGTAGGCATTAGTCATACTTATAGTCTGCACTTGCAGAATGTAAGGTTCACAGTGCAGTACTGCAATGAATCTTGATATCTCTCTGTCGGGTTCGGTGTCCATCGAAATCTCAAGCAATCGAAATTTCTTTTTATATTATGCAACAAATAAATTTTGTAACTTTTTTTTTGGTAAAAAATATTTTGAAACAGTATTTATTAAAATATTTGAAGCTTAAAACCACTACTTTAGTAAATTGAGCTCTGAGCCGACCAAGTCTTAACCCCAATTGTCTATATTAAGGACGACTTAATAACTTATCAAATGAAAATATATTTAAGTAAAACTTTGACTAATTTGGAGTTTGAAAGATTTTTCTTGACAAAACTTTTATTTTGAAAGATTTTTTTTTTACAGAACTTTTATTTTGAAAGATAGTTGCATTACAATAATTTTAGAAGCTAATGAAAATAATCAAAAAATTCATTAAAATTTATTTTTTTTTACATCAATTTTCAATAAAATTTTATATTTTATCAAAAAATTAAACAAACAATTTGATAACTTTTAAAAACAAGAATTCCTTTTTATGAGAAACAACTTGAAACAAACAGGCCTATAAGCTGACAACGAATTGCAACTCAAATGGTAAGACGCTTCACATATATTTAAATAATTGAGAGTTCGAGTTAGATAATGGGAAGTGTCGCAATGCGTACAATTGGTTCAATTTTGAAGTAAAAATCATCCAATTCGAAGTGAAAAAACAAAATGCGACATGGTTTAGTTTGATTTTAATAGTTTCCTTAAAAAATTGAAACAATCTGATCCAGATAAATTCAGTTTGGATTGGATCAGATGATTTAGTTTTTAACGAGTAAAGAAATTGTATTACAAATATATTCTACAACACGATTATTAGAATTAAAAAAATATATTTAAATACATGCAAATGTGAAAAATACATTTTGAAAAATACTATAAAAATATATTCTAAAAAATATCGTGTGTACAAAATAAATTTAAAGAATATAAAGCATCACGTGGATAAACTATTGGTATTAAAAAGATGTGTTGTAGTCTTGATGTTTCCGATTATTCTTCTTTTGTTGTTTCTGTTATGGTTATGTAACTTAAATTTGATATGAGTTGTATGAACCCATTTCCGCTCCTCTGTTTATGATATTGAACCTTAGGCTTTGAGTTCCTTTTGAATTGTGAACCAAATGAACTTCATGGAAATGAAGACGGATGAATCTGAGATATTATGTTTTATTTCGGAAAAATTTAGTATGTTATATTTAAACATGTATTGTGTCCTCTGATTTTGGCTAAGCTGTGCATTTCAATGTATCTACATGTTAGAAATATTGGGGTGTTACACTAACCACTTACGCCTAATCTTAAAATTCATACTAGTCAACAAGTTAAAAGCACTAATCAAATTTATTAACTTAAAAATTTTGATAAATTTTGATATAAAATCCCCTTTTTTTTTACAACTATTCTTCTTCATTGTCACCACTGTTAAAACTCTTCTTTGTAGTAATGAACTCATGATGGGGAGGTTGAAGAAAGAGAAACTCATGGCAAGTTTTGAGAATTGGGTTTCGTGTACTTCACCGTTGGGTTACTCATTCTATGCATTTCTCTCTCTTTCTTTTTGGTCAAAAAGTCAATTTTTCTCTCTTTCTCTATATAAATAAAATAAATAAAGGTACAATGTCTAAAGGTGTAGGCATTAGGCATACTTATAGTCTGCACTTGCAGAATGTAAGGTTCACAGTGCAGTACTGCAATGAATCTTGATATCTCTCTGTCGGGTTCGGTGTCCATCGAAATCTCAAGCAATCGAAATTTCTTTTTATATTATGCAACAAATAAATTTTGTAACTTTTTTTTTGGTAAAAAATATTTTGAAACAGTATTTATTAAAATATTTGAAGCTTAAAACCACTACTTTAGTAAATTGAGCTCTGAGCCGACCAAGTCTTAACCCCAATTGTCTATATTAAGGACGACTTAATAACTTATCAAATGAAAATATATTTAAGTAAAACTTTGACTAATTTGGAGTTTGAAAGATTTTTCTTGACAAAACTTTTATTTTGAAAGATTTTTTTTTTACAGAACTTTTATTTTGAAAGATAGTTGCATTACAATAATTTTAGAAGCTAATGAAAATAATCAAAAAATTCATTAAAATTTATTTTTTTTTACATCAATTTTCAATAAAATTTTATATTTTATCAAAAAATTAAACAAACAATTTGATAACTTTTAAAAACAAGAATTCCTTTTTATGAGAAACAACTTGAAACAAACAGGCCTATAAGCTGACAACGAATTGCAACTCAAATGGTAAGACGCTTCACATATATTTAAATAATTGAGAGTTCGAGTTAGATAATGGGAAGTGTCGCAATGCGTACAATTGGTTCAATTTTGAAGTAAAAATCATCCAATTCGAAGTGAAAAAACAAAATGCGACATGGTTTAGTTTGATTTTAATAGTTTCCTTAAAAAATTGAAACAATCTGATCCAGATAAATTCAGTTTGGATTGGATCAGATGATTTAGTTTTTAACGAGTAAAGAAATTGTATTACAAATATATTCTACAACACGATTATTAGAATTAAAAAAATATATTTAAATACATGCAAATGTGAAAAATACATTTTGAAAAATACTATAAAAATATATTCTAAAAAATATCGTCTGTACAAAATAAATTTAAAGAATATAAAGCATCACGTGGATAAACTATTGGTATTAAAAAGATGTGTTGTAGTCTTGATGTTTCCGATTATTCTTCTTTTGTTGTTTCTGTTATGGTTATGTAACTTAAATTTGATATGAGTTGTATGAACCCATTTCCGCTCCTCTGTTTATGATATTGAACCTTAGGCTTTGAGTTCCTTTTGAATTGTGAACCAAATGAACTTCATGGAAATGAAGACGGATGAATCTGAGATATTATGTTTTATTTCGGAAAAATTTAGTATGTTATATTTAAACATGTATTGTGTCCTCTGATTTTGGCTAAGCTGTGCATTTCAATGTATCTACATGTTAGAAATATTGGGGTGTTACACTAACCACTTACGCCTAATCTTAAAATTCATACTAGTCAACAAGTTAAAAGCACTAATCAAATTTATTAACTTAAAAATTTTGATAAATTTTGATATAAAATCCCCTTTTTTTTTACAACTATTCTTCTTCATTGTCACCACTGTTAAAACTCTTCTTTGTAGTAATGAACTCATGATGGGGAGGTTGAAGAAAGAGAAACTCATGGCAAGTTTTGAGAATTGGGTTTCGTGTACTTCACCGTTGGGTTACTCATTCTATGCATTTCTCTCTCTTTCTTTTTGGTCAAAAAGTCAATTTTTCTCTCTTTCTCTATATAAATAAAATAAATAAAGGTACAATGTCTAAAGGTGTAGGCATTAGGCATACTTATAGTCTGCACTTGCAGAATGTAAGGTTCACAGTGCAGTACTGCAATGAATCTTGATATCTCTCTGTCGGGTTCGGTGTCCATCGAAATCTCAAGCAATCGAAATTTCTTTTTATATTATGCAACAAATAAATTTTGTAACTTTTTTTTTGGTAAAAAATATTTTGAAACAGTATTTATTAAAATATTTGAAGCTTAAAACCACTACTTTAGTAAATTGAGCTCTGAGCCGACCAAGTCTTAACCCCAATTGTCTATATTAAGGACGACTTAATAACTTATCAAATGAAAATATATTTAAGTAAAACTTTGACTAATTTGGAGTTTGAAAGATTTTTCTTGACAAAACTTTTATTTTGAAAGATTTTTTTTTTACAGAACTTTTATTTTGAAAGATAGTTGCATTACAATAATTTTAGAAGCTAATGAAAATAATCAAAAAATTCATTAAAATTTATTTTTTTTTACATCAATTTTCAATAAAATTTTATATTTTATCAAAAAATTAAACAAACAATTTGATAACTTTTAAAAACAAGAATTCCTTTTTATGAGAAACAACTTGAAACAAACAGGCCTATAAGCTGACAACGAATTGCAACTCAAATGGTAAGACGCTTCACATATATTTAAATAATTGAGAGTTCGAGTTAGATAATGGGAAGTGTCGCAATGCGTACAATTGGTTCAATTTTGAAGTAAAAATCATCCAATTCGAAGTGAAAAAACAAAATGCGACATGGTTTAGTTTGATTTTAATAGTTTCCTTAAAAAATTGAAACAATCTGATCCAGATAAATTCAGTTTGGATTGGATCAGATGATTTAGTTTTTAACGAGTAAAGAAATTGTATTACAAATATATTCTACAACACGATTATTAGAATTAAAAAAATATATTTAAATACATGCAAATGTGAAAAATACATTTTGAAAAATACTATAAAAATATATTCTAAAAAATATCGTGTGTACAAAATAAATTTAAAGAATATAAAGCATCACGTGGATAAACTATTGGTATTAAAAAGATGTGTTGTAGTCTTGATGTTTCCGATTATTCTTCTTTTGTTGTTTCTGTTATGGTTATGTAACTTAAATTTGATATGAGTTGTATGAACCCATTTCCGCTCCTCTGTTTATGATATTGAACCTTAGGCTTTGAGTTCCTTTTGAATTGTGAACCAAATGAACTTCATGGAAATGAAGACGGATGAATCTGAGATATTATGTTTTATTTCGGAAAAATTTAGTATGTTATATTTAAACATGTATTGTGTCCTCTGATTTTGGCTAAGCTGTGCATTTCAATGTATCTACATGTTAGAAATATTGGGGTGTTACACTAACCACTTACGCCTAATCTTAAAATTCATACTAGTCAACAAGTTAAAAGCACTAATCAAATTTATTAACTTAAAAATTTTGATAAATTTTGATATAAAATCCCCTTTTTTTTTACAACTATTCTTCTTCATTGTCACCACTGTTAAAACTCTTCTTTGTAGTAATGAACTCATGATGGGGAGGTTGAAGAAAGAGAAACTCATGGCAAGTTTTGAGAATTGGGTTTCGTGTACTTCACCGTTGGGTTACTCATTCTATGCATTTCTCTCTCTTTCTTTTTGGTCAAAAAGTCAATTTTTCTCTCTTTCTCTATATAAATAAAATAAATAAAGGTACAATGTCTAAAGGTGTAGGCATTAGGCATACTTATAGTCTGCACTTGCAGAATGTAAGGTTCACAGTGCAGTACTGCAATGAATCTTGATATCTCTCTGTCGGGTTCGGTGTCCATCGAAATCTCAAGCAATCGAAATTTCTTTTTATATTATGCAACAAATAAATTTTGTAACTTTTTTTTTGGTAAAAAATATTTTGAAACAGTATTTATTAAAATATTTGAAGCTTAAAACCACTACTTTAGTAAATTGAGCTCTGAGCCGACCAAGTCTTAACCCCAATTGTCTATATTAAGGACGACTTAATAACTTATCAAATGAAAATATATTTAAGTAAAACTTTGACTAATTTGGAGTTTGAAAGATTTTTCTTGACAAAACTTTTATTTTGAAAGATTTTTTTTTACAGAACTTTTATTTTGAAAGATAGTTGCATTACAATAATTTTAGAAGCTAATGAAAATAATCAAAAAATTCATTAAAATTTATTTTTTTTTACATCAATTTTCAATAAAATTTTATATTTTATCAAAAAATTAAACAAACAATTTGATAACTTTTAAAAACAAGAATTCCTTTTTATGAGAAACAACTTGAAACAAACAGGCCTATAAGCTGACAACGAATTGCAACTCAAATGGTAAGACGCTTCACATATATTTAAATAATTGAGAGTTCGAGTTAGATAATGGGAAGTGTCGCAATGCGTACAATTGGTTCAATTTTGAAGTAAAAATCATCCAATTCGAAGTGAAAAAACAAAATGCGACATGGTTTAGTTTGATTTTAATAGTTTCCTTAAAAAATTGAAACAATCTGATCCAGATAAATTCAGTTTGGATTGGATCAGATGATTTAGTTTTTAACGAGTAAAGAAATTGTATTACAAATATATTCTACAACACGATTATTAGAATTAAAAAAATATATTTAAATACATGCAAATGTGAAAAATACATTTTGAAAAATACTATAAAAATATATTCTAAAAAATATCGTGTGTACAAAATAAATTTAAAGAATATAAAGCATCACGTGGATAAACTATTGGTATTAAAAAGAGGGGTTGCCTCCATGACTCAATTATTTTTTAGATGAACATATAATATTATAAAAGACACATACTTGATATTAATTTTATCTTTTTATTCTTTTAATTTTTATTATTTCGGCTCTTCTAACACTAAATGCACATGTGAGAAACTTCAGTATTCCGATTTTTTAGAGTAAAGGCTAAAAAAAATATCCTTTTCAAAAAACACAGACCTATTTACTTTTTGAGAAATGAAAAATACTAATTTGACTATTAAAAAATTTAATTATTAGTTAAACTAGTCTCTAAAGGAAACTAAAGTGTCACTAAAACTATTGTAGAAGGACTAATTTGACTGATAATTGAAGATTAAATTGATATTTTTTATTTTAAAGGAGTAAATAAGTCTGTTTTTCCTCAAGTATGAGTTTGAATCTTTATGTTTTTTATCGTGAGATTATGTATTTTGCAAATGCTTATAATATTTTTCAAAGAAGATATTAGATTAATTTTCATCTCCACTATAGAAAGTTTCTGGATCCGCCACTGCCATGAAGTGTGATTGGTTGTGGTTGAAAAAGTCTATACATCGTATGTGTATATAATTTAAACTCTTTACAATTTTTGGTTTAGTTTTAATTGATTTGCAATTTTTGTTTTGGATTGGTTCATTTATTGACTCCTTTTTTTTTAGATAAGCAAAGATTCTATTGAAGGGAGCACAAGGGGTGCCCAACCCTTACAATAAAAATCATGAAAGGGGGAGGGCCTCCTCAAAACCTCCCTGAGCCAAAACCCATTGGGAAAAACACTCAGGTAGGAAAAAGAGTACCTCGCACAGAAACTGCACAATAGTGGGGATTAATGTCCTAGCCCACTGCTTCTCCCCCGTCTAAAATACATAATGATTACACTGGGTGAAACTCACTCAAGACAGCCCAGAGGGCAAGTATACCAATCTGACCATCCGAGTCCGCAGGAGATCCCCTTCCTTGCTTTGAACCAGCTCCAAGCGCCATCCATAATACCCGATACCAACGTTGAGATCGAAACCACCTCTCCTTTGAACACGATTTTATTTCACGTGATTCATATATTCCAAATCACTGCCAACCAAATAAGGTGCCTTACTCTTTTTTGCTTCCTACCGGATGAGAATTTCCCAAACTCCAAGAAATGCGAGACCACATCCTCCGAAGCAATTAATGATACTCCCATCCACGAAAATGTTTTCTGCCATACCACCTTGGTCACTCGACAATTAAGAAACAAATGTGTCGTAGATTCATCCTCCTCGAAACAAAAGACGCAGTATTTGTCCAAATTAGATTGTAAGATACCACGATAGTGTAGCGCCCCCCGAGTCGCCACTCGGTTAAGCAACACCCTCCACCCAAAAATCAGCACTTTAGAAGGCACGTCGTTTTTCCAGAGCTGCTTCAACATGCTGCCATCGTTGGCGGCCAATGCTACGGGAACCACGCTGCTGGCCGAAGCACCTACGGCTGGACCACCACTGCTAGCCAAACCAGCAGCAGCAGAAACAGCAGGCGTTGCTGTAAGGCCGATGGTGGCAGCAGCTGTTGCTGCAACTTCGCTGACGTCAGCTGCTGTAATGGGGTCAAGCAAACAAATCCATCGGTCCGGAACCAAGTCTACTACTTGAACATCCCGCAACAGCTGCTGCAAAAAGTCCACATTTTGATATTCGTCCCGTGGTAAATCTTCTAGCCATTGCACCTCCCACCGCCAAACACCCCAACCCAACTACCCATCTCCTCAACTGTCGCATCTTTGTTATTGTAACCACTATAAATTGTAGGAAAGAGCTCCTCGAGGCTATCACCTCCTAACCACTTATCCTTCCAAAACTTTACCAAATTTTCGGTACCCAACTTGATCTTTACTATCTTGTCAAACCACCCATTTGGTAACTTCGCTCCTACACCCAATTGACATAAATCTCGCCACCAAATTGAGATCTTCCCCCACCCACGTCTATATTCCACCTCATTAGGCCACCTACCTTTCAAACCGTATCGAGTCACCAACACCTTTTTCCATAACGGATTACCTTCCTCTGTTAGAATACGCCATCTCCATTTTGTTAAGAGAGCAAGATTAAAGATTTCCAAATTTTTTACTCCAAGCCCTCCCTTCTCCTTCGGTTTGCATATGCTTTCCCAACTCACCCAAGCCACCTTCCTATTCTCTTCATCTCCCCCCCACAAGAATCTTCTTTGAAGCTTAGTGATTTCATCTATTACTTTCTTCGGTGCTTTATAAAAGGAAAATAGATAAAGGGGTAAGGAAGCAAGTACCGAATTTATGAGAGTTACTCGCCCTCCAATAGATAATTGTTTGCTCCTCCAACTAGTTAGCCTTGCCTTGATGGAATCGATGACCGGTTACCAAGTACTTTTTAGTCTGGGATTCGATCCTACGGGAATCCCAAGAAATTTAAACGAAGTAGAACCCCTCCTACAAGCAAGAAACTGAGACATCCCTTCCATAATACCCTTCTCAATATTGATGCCAATCACGTTACTCTTCGAGAAGTTTACCTTAAGCCCCGATATTAATTTGAAACTCCTTAAAATTGCCTTCAAGCACCAAACACTCTTGTCACTACCGTCACAAAAGAAGATTGTGTCATCCGCAAACTGGAGTACTTCCACTGTGAGAGAGTCGCTTACTTTGAACCCTTGTAAATTATTTGATTCCACCCCCTCCTTACCAAGCCCGCTAAACCTTCGGCTGCCACTAAAAACAGAAACGGGGCCAACGGGTCACCCTGCTTCAAGCCTTTCTTTGCCACAAATTCTTCCGTTGGACTACCATTTACTAGGACTGATATAGAGTTAGATGAAAAGCACGTACGCATCCAGCACCTCCATTTTACCCCAAACCCCACCCTGCCCAGCATGTAATCCAAATAAGACCAACTAACTGAGTCGTAAGCTAGCCTTTTCGAAATCTGCCTTCAATACCACACACTTTTGGTTCTTTCTTTTTGCCTGTCCATGATCTCGTTCACTACCAGGACACCATCAAGAATATTCCTCCCTGCCAGAAAAGCACTCTGACACCCTGAAATCACCCCCTTCAACACCTTTTTGATTCTTCCCGCCAGAACTTTTGCCAACATCATGCTCCCAATAAGTGAAATTGGCCTATAATCCCCCAGGTCTCGCGGATTGCTGAACTTCGGGATTAGTGCCACAAAAGATGCACTAATTGCCTTTGGGAGCCTTGCTTGATTGTGGAATTTGTAACAGCCCAAAATAATTGATTAATTTATTTAATTAATTAATTAGGATTTATGTGGTAGAAATAATAGAAATAATTATTTATTAGTATTTGTGGACCTAATTATTAGTGTTAGTATTAGTAAATTAGAAGTGTTAAGTGGAGGCCCATGATTAGGTCACATAAGATAAGAAAAAGCCCATGAGGTTAAGTGAGTTTATAAAAGGGCTAGGTTAGGGTTTTGTTGTCATGAGAAGGAAAAAGAAAAATAAGGATTAGAGAAGTGAGAAGAGGAGAGGGAAGGCGTGATCCACAAGCTAGAAGAGAGAGAGAGGCGTGATCTACAACCAAGGAGAGAGAGAAGGAAAGCTAGGGTTTCACACATCTCCTAATCTAAGGTTTCGTTTTCTCCAAGCTAAGGTAAGGGTGGGATTTAATTCAATATAAGGGTTTATGAGGGATCTACATGTGGGGTTTTAGGGTGTCTTGATCACCATATTGTTGTCTTGAAAAATCGCATGCCCTATGATTGTGTGCCTTGTTCAGTAATTTGATGTATGCTTGATTTCCTCACATTCCTATGCCTAAATGATATGTTGTTATGCTCACAGTAATAATTGTTGCCATATGATGATTTGTTGTTGAGAATTTATGATTAACATGTTTGATGATGATTTGGATGCGATTGTTGGTGTTTGGTGTTGTGTGTTGTTGATTTTAAACAAAATTTCTGGTTGTAGGGCGCATAGGGCGCATTCTGCGTGTATTCTGGAAACAATCTAGCAGTCCGAAAATTATGTGGTTTACCTTTTTAGAAACTAGACTTAATTCTTGTTAATTTGGCGCTAGTTTGGTTGCATTTGGAGTTGTATAGCTCGAGTTAAAGGTGTTGCAAGTTAGGTTAAAATTCTGGAAACGATCTGAGTATAGGTTCGGTTATACAGTAACTGGGAATAATATAGTTGTCTAAAAATTATGTGGTTTGTTTTTCTAGAAACTAGACACAATTTTCTACAAATTAGGCACTGAGTTTACTCAATTTGGATAAGTATAATGGGAGAATTCTTGGTTGCAAATTGGGTCAAAAATCTGGGACGGTTTGGGATATATGTTCAGTCTTTGTCTAATTGTGATTGCCCTGATCCTCCAAATTTCGTGGGGTTTGTTTTGTTGGAAAGTAGACTTAATTTCCTACTGAATAGGCACTGATTTCGCTAAATTTCGTTGAGAATTGAGGGAGAAGATTTGATTTCAAAATGACTAATAATTCTGTCCGAATTTTGTGGGGTTTGTTGCTCCAATTAAGTTGTCAATTATTAATTGTTAATTTGCTAAATTAGTTGATTGATAATTGTTGGTTGTTGGGCGTCCGTGTGGCTGCTCGGTAGGTGCTGTCCTAGGTGTTGTCAATTAAAATGATGTTGAGTATGTGATTAAGCCAAATTGTTGTGATGTTGCAAATTGTGGTGATGTGGCCAAAGCGCTATAAATTGTTAAGTTGTAATTGTTGACGACGATGTTTATATGACGACGACGAGTTGCCTCTATTTATGGACAGGTGATGTGATGTAGGCCTATGGCCAGTGACGTTGATGTGTGATTGTTTGACTGTTGTGCATACATCATTGAGTCGCATGCATACCATGAACATTAGGCCTTGTGCCAGCGACGAGAAAATTAGGCCTTTGGCCAGCGACGATATTTTAGGCCCTTGTGCCAGCGACGAGAAAATTAGGCCTTTGGCCAGCGACGATATTTTAGGCCCTTGTGCCAGTGACGTAAATTAGGCCTTTGGCCAGTGACGTAGGTTGGTACCACATGCATGTGCATTGTTTGAGTCTCATATCGCATTCATATTGCACGACTGATTGAATGAAGTTGTTTGGCCATTGGATGTGTTGTTAAAGTGATGTGTTGTTGTGAAAGTGACGTGTTAATGTATACTTAGCTGTTCTTAACTGTTAAGAGTAATGTTGCTTGCTGTGATTAATTGATGTCTTGAGCTTTGTATGTGGTCTTTCATACACTTCTTATATTGTATGGAATCTCACCCCTTTTTGTGGTTGTTACTTTATAGGTGAGTCCGAGTGAAGATTGTAGTCTTCCTTTTGCCTGGTGTCGTCTGCTCTGATAGGTAGCACTTGGGGAAGGGTCGATTACTGTTTTTAATTATATTTCGGTTGATGTTGAATCTTTTAGTAATTGGTGCACTTTGCACTTTGTCGGTTGTTAATGTTTTTAACGATGTTGAATAGTTCCGCTGCATGTTTTGAGAAAACTACGAGGTTTTGTTTTACGTTGAAAAATGCGACACTCTTTTGGCGCGAAAAACTGATAAATTATGAATAAACGATGGGTGAACAAAGGGTGTTACAGAATTCCTCAAAGAACTTCATAATCTCCGTGGATAAAAGATTCCAATAGGTTTTTATAAACGTAAAATTAAACTCATCCGGACCCGGGCTCTTGTTGCCGTCACATTCCCATACCACCTCCCTAAGCTCCTCCAATTATTGACTCCTTAATATAAGTCCCTTTAAAATAAGTGGGATTGATCCTTAAGCTAACTTGAAATATAGAGTAATAGTTTTGTCACACGTGGGATCTAGAAAAATAGTGTGATAAATAAAGATAAAAAAAAGAGACAGGGATAATAATAATAATAATAATAATAATAATAATAATAATGCTAAAATTACACCAGGTGTCCTTTAAGTTATTTATTTGTAACGAATTAGTCCTTTAAGTTTTTTTGTACGACTTAGATCCTTTAAGTTACATAACGCCTACACCGTTAATCATTTTTTCATTTTTCATTCCAAACAAGCTCACTGGCAATAACGGGTCCGTAACTGTGGTGATGTGGCATCTTCATCTTCAACTCAAACACATCTTCGGCCCCAAACCCAGAAATTTTTTTCAAACCCAGAAATTTTTTCGTACAAGAAAACAGATCTGGCTTCACAATTTTCTCCCCAAATCAAATTCTTGTTAAAAATGGGAAATGGAATGAAACGATTCATCAATCTGCATCCACAATGACCTCCATTTTTGTGAATTGCAAATTTGCAATAACTTGTTGGCACTTAGCTGTAGCAAGTTCAAGTGAATCTCGTTTTTTTCTGACCAAAAGTTCAAGCGAATCTCTTTAATTTATAGTGAGAGAGAAACAAAGTCCCAATCATATGCACCATTAATCGCATTCTTTTTTCAATAATTTTTGATAACTTCAATAATATAATTAGAAATAAGGTGGTGATTTAAGATTTAGTGAAAAACCTTTGGCAAAACAGGAACAACAAACCTTCGCCAGGGAAAATCTAGCATTTTTCTGGGCATCTCTTTCCTTCGTTCTAAGCATAATTCCACTTTGAGATTTTAAACTATTGCAATCAGTGGCGGACCTGCTTGTAACGAGGGGGTCAGTTGAACGCGTGAAAAAAAAATTGCACTTACCACTCTATATAAATAGCCTAAATCTCCTGAAATTTTAATTTTAAACCCCTAAAAATTTTAAATTGCACTAATAGACCAAGTTTTGCACTCATTTGACACTGACCTTAAAAAATTTGACCCTGACCCCGTGGTCCTGGTCCGCCACCGATTGCAATTATTGGTTTTAATTTTCAGATGAAGAAGAAGAAGAACCCTGTTTCATTTCAAATTTGGGATTTTTTATTTTTAATAAAAAATTATTAAAAAATAATTATTAATTTAAAATTCTATTTGAAATAGACATGTCACCACCGTTTATGCCAAGTGGCCTTGTTTGGAACGAAAAATAAAAAAAAGTTAATGGTGTAAACGTTATGTAACTTATTTTTTTTGACAATAACGTTATGTAACTTAAATAACGTAAGTGGTACAAAAAAATTTAAAGGACCAACTTGTTACAATTAAATAACTTAAAGGACCTTTGGTGTATTTTTACCTAATAATAATAATAATAGTAAAAAAAATAATAAAAAAAAAGTAACGCTGAAAAAGAGATATTTTATGACTAAGAAACAAGAAAACTAGAAAAGACTAAAGAGAGAAGAATTGTTCAAAGAAAAGAAAAGAAAGGAAAGTAGAAAAAGAGATATTTTATGACTAATTAACGCTTACACATGCTTTATGGAAATTTAATCGAAACTTAGGTGGGGCCGGAAGCTTCAACTTAATTTGGTTTGTGATGCATATAAAATGAGCCACTCAATCACCTCTTCAAACTCACACCAGAAACAGAAACACAAAGAACACCCTCCAAACTCACACACCAAGCAAATTAAGCCAAATTCAACCAAATATGGCAATAGAATTGGCATCCCCGACGTGGGTTACAATTTCAGCCACATGGTTTGCAACCTTTGCCATCCTCTTCCTCTTCCTCCGCCGTCTCCGCCGCCACAAATACAATCTACCACCAGGCCCGAAGCCTTGGCCCATAATAGGAAATCTCAATCTTATTGGATCCCTCCCACACCAATCCCTCCATACACTCAGCAAAAAATATGGGCCCATCATGCATGTTTGGTTCGGCTCAAGCCCAGTTATTGTGGGCTCCTCGGTAGAAATGGCAAAAGCCTTCCTCAAAACCAACGATGCCATCCTTGCTGGCCGGCCCAAATTCTCTGCCGGCAAATACACAACTTATAATTACTCCGATATCACTTGGTCCCAATACGGCCCATATTGGCGACAAGCCCGTAGAATGTGTTTAATGGAATTGTTCAGCGCAAAACGACTTGAATCTTATGAGTATATTAGAAAACAAGAGCTAAGTGTTTTTTTAAATGAAATGTTCAATTCTTCTAATAAAACCATTTTGTTGAAAGATCATCTTTCTACTTTAAGTTTAAATGTTATAAGTCGTATGGTGTTGGGGAAGAAGTACTTGGAAGAAAGTAAAAACGCGATTATTTCGCCCGATGAGTTTAAGAGGATGATAGATGAGCTTTTTTTGTTGAATGGGGTTCTTAATCTTGGGGACTTTATTCCTTGGATTCATTTCTTGGATTTGCAAGGTTATGTTAAGAGAATGAAAGCTTTGGGTAAGAAATTTGACAGGTTTATGGAGCATGTTTTGGAGGAACACATTGAGAGAAGGAAAATAGTTAAGGATTATGTTGCTAAGGATATGGTGGATGTTCTTTTGCAACTTGATGAGGATCCTAACCTTGAAGTCAAACTTGGGAGGCGTGGGGTCAAAGCTTTTACCCAGGTACAAATAAATATAATGATTACGCATAATTAGTGTTTTTTTATTTTTTAAATTTATGATTAGATTATGTTTATTAGTGAATGCATGAATGATTCCTTAATTAATGATTTAAAAACGATGGCAAAGTTGAATTTGACAAAGTCGTTTCTTTTTTTTTTTTATACATGACAAAGTCATTTCTTTTTCCCTCTCAAGTACGTCTATGTATTTGTCTTATTTAATAAACAAGTAATAGTATTCGCTGTCACTGATTTTAATAGTGATTTTCTTTATAAATTATTATTGGTATTGATTAATTTTATGAAACACCGACACAGGAATTCAAGTAAAAATCATTATTTAATTATAGCTGGGACAGAAATATATTACTAAAATGTGTACTCTGCCCATGCATTATTATAACTTTAAGTCGTCTTTCTTAGTAACTTTAAGTAGTTATTTTGGTATATAATAATAACAATTATACGATGAATTATATTACTAACCGATTCCTAAAAAAAAAAATTATTACACTAGGAATGGGACATTTCACATATCATTATGGCTAACTTAATATGCCCAGTTATTAATCTTAGCACAATTGTTACATTATGCATGTACTTGAGCTTACTAATTTTACAGGCCAGGCTAAGTTTAAGCTATTAATGAATTTTGTTGTGCTAGCTCAATCCATTAATATTATTGTTATTGAGAAACTCAATACATTGATTTCAAAGCTAACAAATTGACCTTGATTAAATCCATTTCTTAGGACCTAATAGCAGGAGGGACAGAGAGCTCTGCGGTTACGGTAGAATGGGTAATTAGTGAGCTAGTGAAAAAGCCTGAAATTTTCAAGAAGGCAACAGAGGAGCTAGACAGGGTTATAGGTAAAGATAGATGGGTTGAAGAGAAGGACATTGTTAATTTACCTTATATCAATGCCATTGCTAAGGAAACAATGAGACTTCACCCTGTGGCACCAATGTTAGTGCCAAGACAAGCTAGAGAGGATTGCAATGTTAATGGGTATGATATCCCTAAAGGTACACAAATTCTTGTTAACACTTGGACTATTGGAAGAGATCCTACAATATGGAACAACCCATATGAGTTCACACCAGAGAGGTTTTTAGGTAGTGAGATTGATGTGAAAGGTCATGACTTTGAGTTGTTGCCATTTGGTGCTGGTAGAAGAATGTGCCCTGGTTACCCTCTTGGTATTAAGGTTATTTATGCAAGCTTAGCCAACTTATTGCATGGTTTTAATTGGAGACTACCAGATAATATGGAGAATGAGGACTTGAATATGGAGGAGATTTTCGGGCTTTCAACACCTATGAAATTTCCTTTAAAAGTTGTTGTTGAGCCTAGACTTCCAGCTCATCTTTACTCGCTCTAAGTATTTTCTATGCTTAGGTTTCTCTTTACTAAGATTTGGAATAATGAGATGTATGTGAGTTTAATGTCATCATACTCGGTAAGTAATGACAATGAAGAAGAAATGTAATGGTGGAAACATGGAGTTTAGTGATGAGTCATGTAGTATATGCATTTGTAAATTCGTGAGAATTGTAATACCAGAATAAAGTATTTTGTGTTTTATCTCTAGTTGTTCTTTTAATTCAAATGTATGTCACTCAATTTTGGGTTTAATTACCCACTTTCAATTTTATTTATTAAATTGGGTGTTGCTCGCGCGTGGAACATGGGGATACCTTGGGTGAACGTTGTTGGAGGTGACTCTGCGAGTTCGTGGTGGTGTGTCATCGGGTGTACCTTCAAAGTCATTTCATTGCCTAAGTCAAGTATCTCTAGTATAATATTATAGTTAGGGTTTTTGGCATATCTCATGTGTGAGTGAGACCCTTTATATAGATTTCAAATGAGTCTTATAATAGGTTTCATACTGGGCTTATTCGATCATGTCGACCCTTCTAACTCAGTACTGTACATAGTCCTTCGAGCGTGTAGCGCGAATGTGTTCAAATGTTGAGGTTATTGAGATATGCCTTGTAATTCTATTGCTTGTAATAATAGTAGGTGTAGTTAGAAACCTAGTCGAAATGGGCCAGTCGAATGGGCTAGTCGAAATTATGGGCCTGGGCCTGTTTCATTGTATATAAATATAGACGTCAGTAGCATGTAACAAAAACCTACTTTTATGAAATTCAGTGCAGCTTTTACCTATTATTATATTGCCCTAATCACTCCTCTTATCCTTTAGCGCCGCCACTTCCTTTCTTGTCCCTTTCACGTATTAATCCCCAACAAACTGGTATCAAAGCTTGTTAGATCCTCACAAAATCTATCAAGATTCATGGCAGCGCAAGACAACTCTGGTGGAGGTATTCCGGGGAACCTCCCAATCTTTGACGGAAAGGATTATGAACGTTGGTGTGCGCAGATGAAGGTGCTGTTTCGATATCAAGATGTACTTGATGTCGTGAATGATGGTGTTCCACCCTTGGCAGCAAACGCCACTGAAGCGGTGAGGAACAACCACCATTCGCTGAGAAAGAAAGATGGAAAAGGGCTGTTTTTGATTCACCAATGCGTTGATTCCAACATCCTGAACCTGATCATCGACTGTGATTCAACAAAGGCAGCTTGGGACATCCTAAAGAACTTGTATGGAGGAGCAGATAGGCTGAAGAAGATACGTCTACAGTCGCTCAGGAAGCAGTACGAGGGCTTGAAGATGACAGATGGAGAATCGATTGGAGAGTTCATTACGAGGTTAGTAGCATTAACTAATCAAATGAAAGGTAATGGTGAAACTGTGACTGAAGTAAATAAAGTCGAAAAGGTGCTCAGATCCTTAACCCTGGAATTCGACTATGTTGTCACTGCTATTGAAGAATCCATGGACCTAGATATGTTGAAGTTAGACGAACTTCAGGGTTCCTTAGAGGCGCATGAATTGAGAATAAGGCAGAGAAGTTCAGAGAAAGAAACTGAACAAGCCTTGCTTTCATACTCCTCTAAGAGAAATTGGAAGGCAGTCAACAAGGAGAAGGGTAGAGAAAAGGGATCAAGCAGTAAGAAGAAAGAACAATGATCTTTCGACAAGAAGAAGGGAGACCTGTCGAAAGTTCAGTGTTATAACTGTCAGCAATTTGGGCATTATAGGAACAAGTGTAAAAACAAGAAAGTTCCTAGGGATAAAGATGCAGAAGCCAAGTTTGCTAATGATGATGACTCAGACTCTGACTCAGAGGAGTTAATGCTGATGGCTGTCGAAGATGAGATTCGACTCGATGAAGGAATTGCTGAAAGTAGCGAGCAAAATAGTGGGAACACTTGTATAAGTGGATTCACTTGCGATGCTCAAAATACTTGCGCAATGTGTGTGTGGCAGGGCAGTGGAAACACTGGTGAAGCCTCCAATATTGCCAGCAATGACGATGAAGAATTGTCATTCATGACAGCTACTGACCCAGAATTACTGTTGTTGAAGGCTGATACAAATTCGACTGAGGCTGATACAAATTCGACTGAAGAGAAGTCTGTCGAATGGTATCTCGACACAGGATGTTCAAATCACATGTGTTGTCACAATGAGTGGTTTGTCGAACTGGAGCAGATAAGCAAAAAGATAAGGTTTGCAGATAACAGTAGAGTTACTGCTGAAGGAGTAGGTACCATAAAGTTCTTGTCGAAAGATGGTAAGTGGTGCTACATCTAAGGGGTATTTTATGTACCAGCTATGAAGAGCAATCTGCTAAGTATTGGGCAGATGATCGAGAAGAAATTCACCGTCGAAATGGGTGATAACAGTCTCAGCCTGTATGATTCGACCAAGAAGTTGATCCTGAAGGTGTTAATGCAGAGTAACAGAACCTTCAAGATCAAATTGCAAGTAGTCGAAGAACATTGTCTCCAGACCACTGTCGAAGAGGAGCACTGGAAGTGGCACAGAAGATTTGGCCACCTCAACTTCAAAAGCTTGAGTCAACTACATGAAAAGAAGATGGTTCATGGATTGCCTGCAGTAAAAGTACCTGTCGAAGTTTGCGAGAGTTGTTGCAAGTCGAAGCAACCAAGAAACTCGTTTAAATCAGAAGTACCTAGCAGAGCAGAGAAGAAGCTAGAGGTGATATTTTCTGATGTCTGTGGTCCTTTCGAAGTATGTTCCTTAGGAGGGAATAAGTACTTTGTCACCTTCATTGACGAATACACTAGAATGTCCTGGGTGTATTTGATCAAAAGGAAGAGTGAAGTACTAGAAATATTCAAGAAGTTTAAGGTAATGATTGAAATGCAGAGTGAATGTGCAATCAAAACCCTTAGAAGCGATGGAGGTGGTGAGTACAATTCTCATGGATTTGTCGAATTCTGTGAGAAAGAAGGAATTGTGCATGAAGTCACTGCACCTTACACGCCTCAGCATAATGGTACTGCTGAGAGAAAAAAAAGGACCATCCTCAACATGGTAAGAAGTATGTTGAAGGAGAAGAAGCTACCTCATAGTTTATGGGGAGAACTTGTAGCCACAGCAGTATACATTCTGAACAAATGCCCCACAAAGAGATTGACTGGGAAGACACCTGAAGAAGCTTGGAGAGGAAGAAAGCCAAGTGTCAAGCATCTCAGAATAATTGGCTCAGTATGCTATAGACATGTCCCTGAGCAACTAAGAAGCAAGCTGGATGATAGAGCACAACAAATGATCCTTGTTGGGTATCATTCGACAGGAGCATACAAACTGTATGATCCTGTGCAGAAGAAAATAGTGAAAAGCAGAGATGTCGTAGTAGATGAGTCGAAACATTGGAACTGGGAAGAAGGCTGCGAGAAAACTACAATGATGGACTTCGATGAAGTCTCTGATCGAAATGATCAGAATGAAGAGGTCGAAACTGAAGAGCCAGAAGAACCCATTGCTGTCGAACCATTAAGAAGGTCGCAAAGGGAAAGGCAGAGATCAGTAAGACTAGAAGGATTCGACACCTACCCAGATTCTGCTATTACAGCAGAGGGAGACCTGACACACTTTGCACTAATGGCAGAAGCAGAACCAGTGAGCCTGGAGCAAGCCCTTAGTCACAAGCAGTGGAAGGAAGCAATGATTGACGAGTTGAAATCAATCGAGAAAAATGATACTTGGAAGCTAGTCGAACTTCCAAAAGAAAAGAAAGCCATAGGGGTGAAGTGGGTCTTCAAGACCAAAGTCAAGCCCAATGGAGAAGTGGCCAAGTACAAGGACAGGCTAGTAGCCAAAGGGTTCCTGCAGAAACCTGGTTTGGATTTCAATGAGGTCTTTGCCCCAGTAGCCAGAATCGAAACCATAAGATTGGTAGTAGCATTGGCAAGTCATAGAGGCTGGACCCTACATCAACTTGATGTAAAGTCAGCATTTCTGAATGGACCTCTGGAGGAGGAAGTCTATGTTTGTCAACCACCTGGTTTTGAGTCGAAGGGTAAAGAAGATAAAGTCTATAAGCTGGAGAAGGCCCTGTATGGGCTCAAGCAAGCTCCAAGAGCGTGGAACAAGAGAATTGATGGATTTCTCTTAGCTCAGAAGTTCATTAGATGCACTAATGAACATGGAGTATATGTGAAGAAGAATGGAACTTCGACTCAGTTGTTGTTGTGCCTGTACGTAGATGATCTACTTGTAACTGGCAGCAATGAAGTCGTAGTCGAAGCCTTCAAGAAAGTGATGATGTCAGAATTTGAAATGAGTGATCTGGGACATCTATCATATTTCTTGGGGATGGAGTTTACCAAGACAAGTAAGGGTATACTCCTGCACCAGTCAAAGTATGCAGCTGATATTCTGAAGAGATTCGACATGAGTAACTGCAAGGAAGTTTCGACACCATCAGACACTAGTAGCAAGCTGTCGAAAGACGACGAAGGGATTGAAGTAGATGCCACATTGTTTAAACAGATCGTGGGCTCCCTAAGGTACCTGTGCAACACTCGACCTGACATTATGTTTAGTGTCGGAATGATCAGCAGATTCATGGAGAAGCCGAAAAATTCTCATATGGTAGCTGCAAAAAGAGTATTAAGGTATGTAAAGGGAACACAAAGTTATGGTATTCTGTTCCCTAGCAAGAGTATGTCGAAGAATGGTGATGAAGTGTTTGGCTACACTGACTCCGACTGGAGTGGAGACAAGAGTGATCGAAAAAGCACAAGTGGGTATGTCTTTATGTATGGATCGACACCCATCTCTTGGTGCTCGAAGAAGCAAAGCATAGTTGCGTTGTCCTCCTGTGAAGCAGAGTATGTAGTTGCTTCCTTTGCAGCATGTCAAGCATCATGGCTGAGCATGCTACTGATCGAAATTGGAGTGCACAGGGTCGAAGCAATGAAGTTGTTGATCGACAACAAGTCTGCGATAGATCTCGCAAGGAACCCTGTCGCACATGGTAGGTCGAAGCACATAGAGACCAGATATCACTTCCTGCGTGATCAAGTAAACAATGAGAAGCTGAATCTGGAATATTGCTGTTCGGAACTTCAAGTAGCTGATGCAATGACCAAGCCATTGCAAAAGGGAAGATTCGAAGAATTGAGAACAATGCTTGGGATGATGTCACTCAGCAATGTGAATTAGGAGGGAATATTGAGATATGCCTTGTAATTCTATTACTTGTAATAATAGTAGGTGTAGTTAGAAACCTAGTCGAAATGGGCCAATCGAATGGGCTAGTCGAAATTATGGGTCTGGGCCTGTTTCATTGTATATAAATATAGACGTCAGTAGCATGTAATCAAAAACCTACTTTTATGAAATTCAGTGCAGCTTTTACCTATTATTATATTGCCCTAATCACTCATCTTGTCCTTTAGCGCCGCCACTTCCTTTCTTGTCCCTTTCACGTATTAATCCCCAACAGAGGTCAGCCGATTCTTCATGTTTCTTGAGTCCTTCAACGTCGGTTCCTCATGTGTTGCTTAAGTACTTCAAGTGCTGGGTGTGACATAAGCTAGACTGTAGACCCCTATCAATCGGCTAGCCTATTGTGACCCTACTTCTAGTGGGCATTGACCCAAGATGACCAAGTCAATGTAATAAAGCATTTGCCAAAAAGTAAGTCAAGAAGTAGTATTCTTTTCTTATTTAAGAAAAAGCCCTAATAACATATAGACTAATGAATTGAACTGAAATTTGTTTTTTTCTTTATTTTTGATAAATGAAATTTGATTTTTTTTCTTTCAAAATGTGTATGATATGAGTTATATTACTTGCATAAAAAGACTAGCATTTAATACGTGTACAAAATTAGCGATTAGTGTTTTAGAAAAACATGCGAAGGTTGCCCCCAAAGTTCATTAAATATCTATTTTTTTATTATTAATTATCAATTTTTCTATTTAGTGAGGACATGGAGATTATAGGAGAAAAATAACTAAAAAAACGTGATTAAAAAGAAAAAATATAAATATTTAGTAAGCCTTAAAACGGTTGAAGATGTTTTTTTTTACCGGATGGTTAAAGATGTTAGAAATACCATTATTATTATTATAACATGCACTAAAGAAAATGATTTTTTTTTGATAAACCAAGGTATCCTCCACAGCGATTGTGGAGACTAATCCTTCGAGGTATCTGAGATCCATTTAAAGGGTTGACCTCTTCCGACAAATATTTTTCCATGCGCACCGGCCAGGGATCGAGAATGAAAATGATTTTTTTAATAGTACATGAAGAATGAATCTTTTGTTCTGCATAAAAAGTATCTACTATATAAACATCTTCAACAGCTCTCATGTCCAATGGAAGATCTTTTCCATTGCCTCCGTGATTGTCCCCACTCGAAAGAATGGAAGATCTTTTCCATTGCCTCCGTGATTGTCCCCACTCGAAAGAACTCTGGCTTTGTTTAGGTTTGGGTGCTCACAACGACTTCTTCTCCCATTCTGATATCAATA
Organism: Astragalus membranaceus; assembly: GCA_039519185.1. Lineage (NCBI taxonomy): Eukaryota > Viridiplantae > Streptophyta > Magnoliopsida > Fabales > Fabaceae > Astragalus > Astragalus membranaceus. Next base: position 2,547,919 of record CM076846.1, read on the forward strand.
TATGGATTTGTACAATGGCCTAAAGTGATGATGATTTGATTTTTCTAGCTGGTTTTTGGCAAGCTTGGTGTTGGCGCAACAACATAATTTTCGAGGACCAAAGCTGGCGTATTCATAAAATGATCAAGAAAATTTTTGCTGCTCCTAATGAGTTTCTGGACTGCTTTATTGGACGGGGTGTTACAATTGCTTCAGAGAGAGGCACTTAGCCCGCTGGTCCCCCGTCTAATGGTGCTATCAAAATCAATGTGGATGGCAGTTTTTTGAAGCACTCGACCCACTTGGGTATAGGTGGGGGCTCATTCGTAATCATGAGGGAGATTGGATAGCCGGCTTCTCCTACTTCAAACCCAATGGGGATGCCTTGTTAGCTGAGCTACTCGCTATCAAGATGGGAATTACCATTGGTCATTCTAGAGGTTTCTCCCACTTTACTTGTGAGAGTGATTGCTTGGAGGCACAATGTGTACATAAATAGAAATGCAGAACACTAGAAGCCATATATGCCTATGGTCAATTGGTCATGTTGGCTCAATAACAGACAAAGATAAGCAAAGCTTCCCTTGCCCTGCATCATTTGCTTATCAGAAACAAGATCCCACTGGCTTGGTGCAGCTAAACCAGTATCCGACTCCTTGATACCTATTATTACATCAGAAAGTTACATCTAAGGAAATGTGCAAGTGTTAACAATATCCAGTCCAAGCAATTAAGAGAACCAGTATGAATGCAATGAAAACAAAACATCCACTTAATATCAATTATTCTTTCTCTCCTTCAGAGAACCAGTATGAATGCAATGAAGAAATTCAGTTATTGCAAGATTCTTTTAACATATCTCTTTCCATATGTGCTTCATGAGAAGTTTATCCAAACTGTCTCTAAATCTTTTGCACATACCAATCAAGTCATCCACTTTCTTTGACATATCTTTGATTTCCTTCTCCACCTTGTTTATGCTTGTGGAATAAGGTCCCAAACCCTGCATAAAGTATGACAAAAGACTGCATAAAAACTTGTTTATGAATACACTAATGATGAGACAACCAGAGATCAGATGAAAGCATTTTCAGTCCAGCAACTATAATGAGAAGGCTAGCATGCAAAGTCAAGAGTCAACATATAAGCAAAACATTGCTTATAACAGTGTTTACATTCAAAGACTGATCATCCTCTTGGACAATTCCACCGTCTTCAACACCATCTGTCATTTATAATCCTGCAGAAAGGAAAACAAGGACAACAAACGTTTATCAGAAATGGAAAATTATTCCCATCAAAAGATTCTTATTGGTCACACACATTAATCAAGAAGCAACCATTTCTAGTCAGCTCAGTTCAATGTTGTTCACATATCTTTCTTCCTTTCTTTATTCTTTAAATAAAAAAAAAATCCATTAATGCATGAGAGGCGTTTCCAACTTCCCGTTGCAACAACATCATTACACAATACACACAAACCATATCATATGGAAATTGAAGTGGACCGCAGAAACAGGACAGAGATAAAAGAATACTACCCTTTTCTAACAACTTAATGAAAACGACAAAATCATAATACTATAAAACAAAAACACAATCAATGAATGTGCAAAGAAAAAACAAAAACTACATAATCTTGCGAAAGTCTTGCGAAAACCAACAGATTGTTTCTTAATCTCAGAAAACAGCTCCTCAGACTGCATCAAACATTGTTCAGATTCATATATCAGTATCTATCGCTCTGCATCAGCATCACTACTCCATAGATAGCTAGACACACTAATATAACCTCAATAACTCTTAAGAGGAAGTTGATTACACAAACCAGCATTCTCAAAAGCCTATCATAATCTGAAGAGGAAGTTGATTTCTTTTATTCTTTTTTCCGAGTATACCTTCAAACTTTCTAGAGTTCCAAAATTAACAAAATGTTCGAAGTTACAGAATTGGTCTGGGATCCAAAATGGGAATAAACACAAGAAGACCAAGAGATGTAAACCCAATAGCAGCACTATTGAAAGTTGAGAGCAAATTAGACTGCGATTCAAATGAAAATAGCAAGAATAACACAATCAGGGTTTTAGAAATTAGACTGCTAAAACCTAAAACAGAAAGGGGCAAATTGGAAATTAGGGTTTTAGAAAGAGAGGTTACCTAGGTTTGAGGAGGGTTCTTCTCGTCCTTGAGATCATCTTCATGATGAAGAACAAGTTGGTGATATCGGAGGAGGTAAACTCGCGTGCTTTGTTGGTCCCTCCATTCTTCATGATGACACGTATGACCGTTCGGTCGACTCCATTCTTCTTCAGCAACATAAACTAACCTTACTATGAATACAACCACAAACCTCTGATATGGCCATCGTTCGCAAACCCTATTGCAAATTCGGCGTTCTGTTCAGCGAGGGAGAGGAAGAGAGTTGGCTTAGGGCTACAGAGAGGAAGAGAGCTGGTGCACACATCGAACTAGGGAGGGGAAGAAGATTAAAGTGCGAAGATCGAAGATTCCATCGATTCAAGATTTCACGCGAGCTGGAGGCGAGGGACGGAAAAGGGAAAGGCTTGTTCTGTGTGTTTTGTTCCGGCACTTTTAAGATCGGTTGTTTAAACAATCGATGCTAAAAGCCTCGCATAAACACATTTAACATCGGTTTTTTAAACAACGGATGTTAAAAGTCTCAAACAAACACTTTTAACATCAGTTTAAAGGTAGGCGCAAAAACTAAAATCTTCTTTTTAATTGCAAAATTGCCACTGCGTCTACATTTAACATCGGGTGTTCAAACAACTGATGCTAAATGGTGCTTTTTAATGTCAAATTTGCACTAGTGCAGTCACTTCTTCAATGTGATGAAAACGTAGCGCCCAAAACAAATAAATCGAAATTTCAAGCAATCGAAATGTATTTTTTATATTATGTTACAAATAAATTTTGAAATTTTTTTTGGTAAAAAAAATTTTGAAACAGTATTTATTAAAAATTTTGAAGCTTAGAAAAAATAATATTTGAAGCTTAAAACCGTTGCTTTAGTAAATTGAGCTACGAGCCGATCATGTCTTAACCCCAGTTGTCTATATTAAGGACGACTTAATAAGTTATCAAATGAAGATATATTTAAGTAAAACTTTGCCTAGTCTGGAGTTTGAAAGAGTTTTTTTTACAAAATTTTTTATTTGAAAGATTTTTTTTTTACAAAACTTTTATTTTAAAAGATAGTTGCATTACAATAATTTTAGAAGCTATTGAAAATAATAATAAACATTCAATAAAATTTATTATTTTTGACATCAATTTTCAATAAAATTTTATATTTTATCAAAAAATTAAACAAACAACTTGATAACTTTTAAAAACAAGAATGGTGTTAAAAATAAACTCAAATAGAGCAAGAACAAGAATAGAAGATGAGAGAATAATAGAGCTATTGTATTGTACTCTTCAAAGGTATCTTCTACAATGTCATATGAGTCCTATTTATAGGCTCAAGTATTGTAACATATGATTTGCATTTAACATATACAATGATGAATAATAATAAGGAATAATGCCTAGGAGTTACAATTGCATTAGACATCCACTTTATTCACAATACTCCCCCTTGGATGTCTATTAAGGATATGCCTAATTAAAACCTTACTAAGAAAAAACCCAATGGGAAAAAATCTCAGTGAAGGAAAAAGAGTACAACATCCTTTGCTTGAGGGCTGCCTCGTTAAAAACCTTACCAGGAAAACCCATTGGGCAAAACCGTGGTGAAGGAAAAAAAAGTGCAGAACATATTTATTTCTCCTCCCCATGCATGTAATAATCTCTAAGACGACGAAGACCAATCTTCCTTGTTAGCTGTTCAAAAGTTTTGCTTGACAATGACTTGGTCAGAAGATCTGCTAAATTTTCACAGGAGCGAATTTGTTGGATGTTAATAGCACCTCTCTTTTGAAGATCATGAGTGAATAAGAACTTTGGTGAAATATATTTTGTCCTATCTCCTTTAATATACCATTCTTTCAATTGAGCAATGCATGCAGTGTTATCTTCATACATAGTTGTTGCAATCATTTTCTCAGAAGACAAACCACAGGTTTCTTGTATATGTTGAATTACTGACCTTAACCAAACGCATTCTCGACTTGCCTCATGTAGTGCTAAAATTTCTGCATGGTTGGATGATGTGGCTGTTATAGTTTGTTTTACAGACCTCCATGAAATGTTGTATCACCACATGTAAACAGATAGCCTGTTTGTGATCTACCATTATGAGGGTCAGAAAAATAACTTGCATCTGCATAACCAGTTAAATCTGACTTTGATTCATTTGAATAAAACAAACCCATATCCATTGTACCTCTAAGGTAACGAAGTACATGCTTGACTCCATTCCAATGTCTTCGTGTAGGTGAAGAACTATATCTTGCTAATAAATTGACAGCAAATGATATATCAAGACGTGTATAACTAGCAACGTACATTAGTGCACCAATTGCACTAAGATATGGTACTTCAGGACCATGTAGTTCCACATCCTTTTCTCGAGGTCTAAATGGATCTTTATTCACATCTAGTGATCTTACAACCATTGGTGTACACAGTGGATGTGATTTGTCCATGTAAAACCGTTTTAGCACTTTTGCTATATAAATTTCTTGACGTACAAGAATTCCATTTCTTAAATATTCAATTTGTAATCCCAAACAAAATTTTGTCCTTCCTAAGTCCTTCATCTTGAACTCTTTCTTTAAGCAATCTATAGCTTTTGGAAGCTCTTCAGGAGTTCCAATAATATTTAAGTCATCCACATAAACAACAATTATAGCAAATTCTTTTCCAGATCTTTTCATAAAAATGCGTGGACATATGGGGTCATTTTTATATCCCTCCTTTAACAAATATTCACTGAGACGATTATACCACATGCGTCCAGATTGTTTAAGTCCATAGAGAGACTTATTCAACTTGATTGAATAATCTTCTCGAGAGCCTGGATTGTTTGCCTTAGGAAAATGAAATCCTTCAGGGAGTTTCATATAAATTTCACTATCAAGTGAACCATATAAATATGTTGTAACAACATCCATCATATGTAAATTTAGCCCCTCATGTGCTACTAGACTAATTAAGTATCGTAAAGTACTTGCATCCACTACAGGTGAATAAGTTTCTTCAAAATCGATGCCAGGTCTTTGTGAAAATCCTTGAGCAACAAGTCGAGCTTTGTATCTCACAATATCACCATTTTCATTTCGATTTCGTACAAAAACCCACTTATATCCAACTGGCTTCACACCTTCAGGTGTTCGGACTACAGGTCGAAAAACATTTCTCTTACAAAGTGAGTTTAATTCCGCTTCAATTGCAACTTTCCACTTTGTCCAATCATTTCTTTGTCGACAATCTTCGACGGACTTTGGTTCATGATCCTCATTTTCACTCATCACATTTAGCGCTATATTATATATCAAAATATCGTCAACGTTGACTTTACTTTGGTTCCATCTTTCTCCATTCATGACATAATTTATTGAGATCTCACTTCCATAAATTTCAGAATTTTTTCAGGTACCTGATTAGTTCTTCTGGAACTTGAAAAATCAATTATGTCAAATTACTCTTTTAGAGCTTCCATATCCTCCTTTGGGCCATCTTACTTTTAAGCTCCTTTCTTTGTTTGAGGATTATTTCTTTTTCTTTGGAACCGACCATGCTACACGCTTCATGCCTGGTTAAGATTCATTTGCAATGTTTGAGTGTCTAACAGGGACATCAATTTTAATTGGAGCACTGCAGCTGTGATTAATTTGCTAAATTTTGCAAATGAGTTATCATTTGAACTTCTGGTTCTCATTGGTTTGTACGAGGATCAAGATGGGATAATAATAATTTATTTCAAATAATATTCATTTTCAGCTGCTCGTCTCTCCCCATAATTTTGGGAAAACTAATTCATCACAATTTTAATCAACTAACTTAGCTATAAATACATCTCCAGTTGTTGGCTCAACATACTTTATCATGGATGGAGATTCATATACTCATGTACTCCCAACATTCTTTAAGCATACTTCTTATTGTATAGTAGTGTAGTAATGTGAACATACACAACACATCCAAAAAATTTAAGATGGGAGATATTGGAATATTGACTAAAAATCAATCATAAAAGGGAGAACTTACATATGATACCTTATTGGCTTGATGCGTATCAATGTCTTTGCTTGCAATATTGCATGTTCCCATGTAGAAATTGAAGTTTTGATCTCAAAAGAAGTGATCATATTATTAACTTTAGACGCCTAATGAATGGTTCTTCAAGACCATTTTATGGATAAACATAGCTATGTGATGTCCAATATCAATTCTAATATACATACAATACTTACCAAATGATTCCAAGATAATTCACATAATGACCTCTTACTCAAATTAGTTGAGCAAACCATCTCACAAACTTCAAGTTGTCAGTTGGCGACAAATATATGTAGTATATATGTGGTCATCTAATTGTTGCATCAATTAAAATCATAAAATATCACGTGATTGATGTATTTATTTACAAATATCCCCTTATACACATTTTAGAAATGTGAGGGACTTGTTCTTTCAAATTCTCAACTTGCTTTGGGAACTAGTAATACACAAAAGTTAATGGATTGAAGAATCTACGGGCTCTTCAATATATGTTCACTAAAATTCTTAACTATTTTTTCGCATCATAATAGATCCGGGATGGCCCAACCGGTCTTGCCAACGATAAACTTTTGGTTTAAGGTAGCATGTGTGTACTAATATACATTTAGTACAAACTTAAAGAAAATTTATTTTTCCACATGATCTCCTCTTAGATTGATATCGTTGAAACTTTATTAGTTTCCATGAGACTTGAGAGAATAAATGTGGTATCAATCTGTTAAAACTTTTTATTCCTCAAGCTTGTAACAATACATTAGCTCTTCTTGAGCCTTCAACTATACATGCAAACTTCTGGTTGCAAGTTCATAATAAAAACACACACTACCATATGAATTTCTAATAATTTATATGCATTAAAACATATGACATAGAAAACTTATTATATTGAAGAATCTTCTGGTCCTTTAAAAATATTAATATGTGTCGTCATCTTTATATTAGAAAATATAATTGAACACATACTAAATAGTAAAATCATGTAGACTATTAAACTTCGGGTTTAAAACAACATTTTATTTTTTTAAAAGTGCATAGCAAACTTCTGGTTTTCCATAGCATAATTTTAATTGCACTCATATGCTTTACAATATTAAGTTAACATGAAATCAAAACAAGATAAAAAAAATAAGAACATAAAAAGATCTAATTCTTTAAGAAATACCTGATCGTATCACATTTTTTTTCTATTGTTTCCACTCATGAAATGAAATACTAGAATTCCTAGAGTAAGTAGGAAGATAAGTTACATTTCGAAAAATTAAACTTTGTCATAATGTATGAGTTACTACATCATTATTTTCATAAAAAGAAAACTAGTATACCACTATGAAAAATAGTAAAGAATATTACCATAAATCATAATAAAGTTCAATTGCTACGTGACTTTTCACATTTTAATCAACAATCACTCTTTTGTTCAATCAAATTGTGCCTAAACTTTAAAATATTCTTGAAAGTATTTTCTCAATTTTGCTACTTCAAGAGCATAATTGTGATACATAAAAATAATTTATTTTTCTCTCACTTTTCCTTGTTTCAAAGTATACTAAGGTCAAATAGATCTTATAGATTTCAATCACGGTCTAAAGGTCTAGTTCTGCAGGAACTCGACCTCAAATCTTTCATATTTTTGTGGTTAAAAAAATCTTTCATAAAGGATAACGGTAACATTTCTTATCAATGATCATAACCACAACTTTTGTTGTACTCAATGTTTTAATTTGATTCATTCTCTTCTAGGAATAAAGTTCAATTCATTGAGTGGTTTGTGATTATTTTTTCCATTACAACATCACATAATCTTGATTCAAAATATTCTTGAAAATATTTTCTCATTTGTGCTACTCCAGGAGCATATTCAAGTGAAATTTCCCTTATATTCCTTTGATTCAATTATACTAAGATCAAATAGATCATTTAGATTACAATCATGGTCTAAAGGTTTAGTTCTTCAAGAACTTGACCACAAATCTTTCACTAGTGATGATCAAGAAAAATCATACTTTCTAACAATTTGCTCTTCAAGAACTATGCAACGAATTTATATGTTTACCATCATAATTTGAAAAATCCTCCAGGGATGTTGAATGTTAATAATTTTTTTTTAAGTTCTTCAAGAACTATATCACAATTTTTTTAAGATCTTTGATAAACTCCAATTTAGTGCATTTTTTAGAGATATTTTTGAGTCACTTTTAGAGCAATTATATACTAATTATATAAATCACTAACTTAATTTGCTATTTATTTTGCAGGAAGAAAGAAAATATGAAAGAGATATAAAAGTCCATTTTAAAGCTATATATATATATATATATATATATATATATATATATATATATATATATATATATATATATATATATATATATGGGAAGAGAAGAAAGGGCTTAAAAAAAGGAATTGAAGAAGCACACGATTAAAAGAAGAAAAGGCAACATAGCCCAATTGCAATTGGAATGAAAAGGCCCATGGCCAATTGAAAAGAATTGATGCAGAACCTATGTTTGGCTTGTAAAACAAGTTAACGTGAATCACAAAAGGAGCCGCACATTCGGACAACGGGGAGAAGCCGCACAACAACGAGAGGACGGCAATAGTACAAAGAGAGTGAGGAGCAAATTTGGGTATCCGTTCTTGACACCGTGAGAGAGCTTTGGAGCAGGAAAAGGAGATTGAATACTCAAGATCAAAATTTCCTCCATCTTCCGGGTTATTTTTATCTTTGTAGTGTTGAACCAAGGACAAACGCTCTTTGTTTTGTATGATAACAACTTACATCTCTTCTACTAATGGTTGCAGTTGAATGAAAGTACAGGGACAAAATCAAAGAATGGGGATTAAATCAAAGAGCAGGGACTAAAGTGCAATGGCTTGCAGAAGAAGCAACAATGAAGTTGAAGACCTAATTGTTTATCTGCTTTTGATAGGACTCAAATGTAAGATCCTATCCCTTCAGTTTTATGACATTTAGTAGAAGAGAGATGATGTTTTTAAAAATGTTTTTAAAAATAAAATTGTTGTGTTAAAAGCCTAGGAAAATATTTTTTCAAATGCATGCTTGCATGAGAAAGGCAAGTAACATGAGAAAATGTTTTGTAAATGAAAGAATCGATTTTATCTTTTCTCATTGGAGTATGAAATCGATTTCTAACTCCAAATGAAAGAGGATAATCGATTTCCAAGTTGGTTTTAAAAGAAAAGAATCGATTACTTAGTTTCCTTTTTGAAAGAGACATCAATTTTCAGAGCAAGGAATCGATTACATGCCTAGCCTTTCCAGAGCACAAAATCGATTTTATATTGAGTATGAAAGGCATAAAATCGATTTTCACATACTCTATTTTGAAGCACATAATCGATTACACATTCCTTGTTTTAAGCAATGAATCGATTACATGCTTAGTATTTTGAAGCACATAATCGATTACACACTCCTTGTTTTAAGCAAAGAATCGATTACAATATATTCCAATTACAGGCAAATAATCGATTATGCCATATGCACTATCAGAGCACATAATCGATTATGGTGTTTGTGTTTTTTTAGTCCAACGGTCAATTTTTTACATTTTCTATAAATAGGGACGTTGCATCTCAAATGAAAAACACACCACTACTCTTCACTATCTCATACATTTTCAAATCACTAGAAAAGAGAAAAGAGCTTTCATTGTCAAATCTTTTGTTAAAGTTCTTCATTTCAAAACCAATCATATCTCTCTACTATATTGTTATTCTGCTGGAGTGATTGGTTCATAGTTTCTATATTGTATAGATCTGTATTCGTGGCTTAGAAATCCCGGGAGGTGATCTTGGGTCATTCAATCGGGGAGATTGAAGCGGTTATTGTGAAATCGTGAGAAGCATTCTGAGGTGCATCATACAGTTTAAATCTCAGTTTCCGCATTTGATTTAAACGAACACTGTTAATGCTTTAAATATTAGTTTCCACATGTTTTAAACAAGCATTGTAAACGTTTTGAAAACCGAAGAGAATTCAAGTTTTGCACATAACCTTATTCACCCCCCTCTAAGGTTATCCTATAGTCCAACATGTAGTTCATGACTCCTAATTTTATTCCATTATTCTTAGTCACTATGAATAGCTAAATATTCTTCTAGGGTCTAGGTGGATCTTGCTTGATTAGAGACCTTTTTGTGTTTTAATTTATACTTTGAATTACTAATTTTTATTCCAATTAATATTATCCTATTGCTTTATTACATAATTAAGATTGACAACCCTTTGCATGTTTATAATCAATTAGTTGATCAGCGACCGTACTGCAATTAGTTGGTGGACCTATAGGATAATTGAGACTAAAATTAATGCATGACCAAACTTTAATTTAGTCTTCCAATCATTCAACCTTTTTGCTCTTTATGCTTTTCTTAAATTTAAATTCTTGCATGACCAAACAAGGGTTAGTTTAGGAAAAAGAATATTAATCGCGAATGACCAAACGGATTAATAGCTTTAGTAAAGGGATTGGTAATTGAATAAAATAAGGGAATTTAGGTAGAATTAGACATAGGGGAATCGAAGCTTGCAAGTGAAACCGTGACCCTAGGCTTCTCTCCATTGAATTAAAGCTTGCATTTTATTATTGTTCTTTATTTCTTTTTATTTGTATTCGTACAACTCAATTATTCGTTCGTCTAAATAATAATAAATCTTGATTAGTTTAGTACTTGTTAATTAATCTCTGTGGAGACGATAATCTTTTATACTACTTCTGCGATAGAGTACACTTGCTCTAGTGTGTTTTTGAGGCAACAAGTTTTTGGCGCCGTTGCCGGAGATTAATTTAGCAATATTAAACGAAAAAGATTTTTATTGCTTTAGACTTTATTTTATGCTTTAGTTTTAATTTTGGTTTTTTTATCCTACTAAAAATAATAATAAAAAAACTGCTAACATTTTCCCAAGAGACCGCAGCAGTTCACTTTTTTATTGCAGATAAAAGTTTAAATCATGGTTAAGACAATTGGAGATTATATTAGAGAGGCAGAGGCACAAACGAATTTGGAGAAGTCGTCTTGGTATATGCCTCAATGTCAGATCCCATTTCCTCCTTCTCCTCCTCCTCCTCCTTATGAGCCTTATTCAAACTATTGGGATGACTATGAGCCTCCTCTTATTCCTCCAACTGGGATAATTATGAGCCACTACATCTTCATAGGCAAGAGGAGGAGATACAAGATACCAATGATGTATTGGCAAAGTTTATGGAGAGGACACTTGAAAAATTTGAATCATTGGAGAAAAAACTGGAGGCGACCAACTATCAAATTGGACCCATGAGTGATCAACTATCAAGTATCATTGCTTTATTATCTCAAGAGGCCCAAGAAACTCTTTCACAAACTAAGTCTACCCAAAATGAAGAAGCTGAGTAATACAAAGAAAGTATTCCTACGAGAGATGAAGTTGTCTCCATGGAATATAATTTGGAGGAAGAAGCTCCCAAGAAAGATGAGGAGACTCTTACTGAAGAGAGTCAAATCAAAATAGTAGCTCCTACTGAAGGGAGTCATATTGAAACAAAAGATCCTATTAATGAGAGCGGTTGTGAGGAGAATGAGAAAGATCCATTGGTTCTTGAATTGAAGAAAGAGGAGAAAGCCCAAATTTTTGGGCATATTGTTTTAACCATTGGTGATGCTGCAATAGAAGTTCACAGGGGAAAGGTAACTTTAAGGAGTGGTAAAGAAGATGATGTTATTAACACTTTAAATTCCAATGAAAAATTCTCTTCTTTAACTTCTCCTTATTTTGATGATGTGGTTGAAACTAACATTTTTTGTGAATTAAAGATGCAGGACCTTTTGTAAAAAAAATCTTATTTTGCAGGATCCTAGCATAGTGGTGGATGGAGATAAAATAAAAATTTCACCATCCTTTGAAGTTCATCCACCACGTGGAAAAAGAAAGAATAATGTGAACCACGTTGTTAGAAAGCTAAGAAGGTGTACTGCGTTAGATGTAAAATTTGCTCTTGGAGAGCCCCCTGATTAAGCGCCAACTATCGTCAGGCTCATGACGTTAAACAAGCGCTTCGCAGGAGGCAACCTGTGTTTTATTTTCTCTCATTTTTGTTTTGTTTTGTTTTAGGGATAAGCTCAGACTACAAGCTCTCTCAGGGAAGTCACTATTACTCTCCTCTCTCATTTATTTCTTTTGATTTCTATTTGATCATTTCGCATTGAGGACCATGCTTCATGCTAGTGTGGGGGAGGAGAGTTTAACTTTGTCAATTCATCTCTATTAATGCACATACCCACTACATGTGTTGATAGCATTTTTTCTGGCTTGTTTTGAATTACTTATGCTTCAAGTTGAGAAAAAAATAGAGATTTTGCCTTTAGGGGATCCCATAATTAATTTACTTGACAGACTTGTGCTTAATTGTAACTGTGAGTGTGTTGAGTACTTTTTGTGAACTAGCTTCTAAATGTGAGATCTGAGCCTTCATAAGGGGATTGATACTAAATCATAAATTTTTACCCCTTTTCTTTGTATGAGTGTGTTTCCCAATTTGCTAAATTCTAGAATTTGTCTTTTGACCATTTCAAGGCGAAAATTGATTTGCATCATGTAAAATGATTTGGGGAATTTAGGTATTTTTTTGGCCTCAGAGTTGTTTGTGAATATATGCCTTGACAGGAATAATCTGGTTTTGATGATTGACAAAAGAAGGTCAAAAAGGTCAAGACTGCAAAAAGCGGAAAAATGTAATCAAGCTCAAGTCAGGAGTTGTTTTTGTTGTTGTGTGTGTATTAGGACATTTTGTAAGTGAAAATAAAGCTCTCTAATATAAAATAAATCACACACTCACAATATGTTTCATAAAAATGATTTTGCATGAAAATATTTTTCAATAAACCTCATGCATGCATGATTAAATAGGACAAGAACATGATATATGAAAATGTTTTTTGGAAAAGAACATAATCGATTTTAATATGACACTCAAGCATATAATCGATTTTAGCATGCCACATTCAAGCATACAATCGATTTTAGCATGCCACATTCAAGCAATAATCGATTTCAACACTTCCTTCATTCAAGCAAAGAATCGATTTCCTTCTCTATGAAAACAACCACATAATCGATTCTTTCTTTTTCCCTTTGAGGCACATAATCGATTCTTATGAAAATGATTTTGCATGAAAATATTTTTCAACAAACCTCATGCATGCATGATTAAATAGGACAAGAACATGATATATGAAAATGTTTTTTGGAAAAGAACATAATCGATTTTAGCATGACACTCAAGCATATAATCGATTTTAGCATGCCACATTCAAGCATACAATCGATTTTAGCATGCCACATTCAAGCAATAATCGATTTCAACACTTCCTTCATTCAAGCAAAGAATCGATTTCCTTCTCTATGAAAACAACCACATAATCGATTCTTTCTTTTTCCCTTTGAGGCACATAATCGATTCATTCATATTTTAACAGAGCACATAATCGATTCATCCATGTTTTAAGGAAAGCATCTAATCGATTGTTATCTCCAAGTTATTTAAGCACACAATCGATTACCTCATCTCCAAAAATAACTCAACGTCATATTTTTCTAAGCCTATAAATAGGAGCCTCACTTTTCAGTTTCAACACAACTCATTCTTGCATCTGAAACTCTATCATTCTTCTCATCACTCTCACTCTTCTTACACTTGCTAAAATCTTTATTTGAGAGCTTTATATTTCATATAGTTTGAGTTGTATTACCGTGCTTCAATTTGTTCTATCTACACTATTGAGTGTATTATCATTGTCTTTGTCATTTCTTATTTTTGGGTGTGATCCCAAGGTATTCAAGAGAGGTGATATCTCTTGGTTTTTGAAGTTTTTTTACATAGGGAGGTGATATCTCGGGTTTGTGTGAAAAGGTCTTTGGTTGTAAAGGTTTCTAGTTGAACCTGTTTTAAAAGCTAGTGATTGATTAAAATCCCTTAGAGTTTTCCTTGGGGACTGGACGTAGGCACTAGGAGGTGACCGAACCAGGATAAATCTCTGCGTGTCTTCTTCTTTCCCTTCATCTCTTTTATTTTCCTCTGCAAGTCATTCTTATTCGAATTAAAAGGGTTTCTTAAGCGCTTTATTTTATTTGATCAACCTTTTTATTCAGATACTTTATTTTTAATCACCATTTTTTAATTGCACAATTCATCCCCCCTCTTGTGTTTTGAAGTCACTTGGTCAACATTGTTTGTTGAATTTATCAATTAGTTGCCCCCTTTGAGCCTATTTGTTATATTTTTTCTTTGGTACCCAGATATAATTTTTTTTTGTGGTAACCATTTGAAATTAAATTTGGAGCAACTATTGAAATTTACAATTTTGTCATGTATTTCAATTGTCTATCTCATCGAGACATAAAAACAAAATAGGAGTGGCTAATGTGGTTACAAGTACCTTTTCCTCCCCGGCAACGGCGCCAAAAACTTGTTAACAATTTGGCAAGTGTACCAAATGTCGCAAGTAATACAATTTATCGGTAAGAACCGGTCGATCCACAGGGATTGCGCGTTGACAACAATAGCAAATTTGTAAATTCGTAGATTGTAGATATTTGATTAATCGAGTAATTGGTAACAGAATACGAACGTGAATTAATAATGCAAGAAAAACGACTAGGGATCGAATCCTCTCACCTCGCCTATCACATGAAGCTCAGCCAATTCAAGTTAATTATTCAATTTCTAGATTCAATTCACCAATTTAGGTCAAGGGCAATTCCTTGTCTCAAGACCCCTATTACCCTAAGAGTTACCCTAATTCCTTAGGTGAGTCGTGCCAGAGGGTAACGCATTAAGATTAAGAATTAATAAGAATTCACATAAGCTATCACATATTCCTATGATGATTACTAGCATGTGATCTAAATACCCAATTTCCAGCTACTAATTCATATCCCTATGCAATCACTAGCCTGGATCATCGCAATTATCATATGTAATTGAAAAGCGTTAAGAACATAGGTAATTAGACAAGCAAATCGAATAACAACTGAATTAACTAAATCAATGGTTCACATGATAGGTTTGGGAGATTCATCTCTCCCTAATCTAAAGAATTAGTTACAAATCATCCTAAGGGTGGAAACCAACATAGAATAGAAAACAAACATAAAGGAAGACATTTAGAACCTTCAATCCCTTGTTCCCAAGTGGTGAGAAGGCTCCAAATTCGCACCTCCAGCTGCTCCAAAACGTGGCTCCAATTCCCCCAAAAACGAAGTATCTCCAAAAATTTCCTGAAACTACTTTAAAACCCTAATTTTCGCGCACCATCGCGACGCGGCCCGTGTCCGTCGCGTCGCGATAAATGACAGAAACTTCTGGCCTCGCAAAACAGCTCCTGATCGCGTCGCGAACCCTCCTGGTCGCGACGTGAGAAATGACAGAAAGTTTTGGCTTGTAAAATTCCTCCGGATCGCGTCGCGAACCCTCCTAGGTCGCGACGCGAAAATCAACAGAAAGTTCTGACTATGCAAATTCCTCCAGATTGCTGCATTTCCGGGCAAGTGTCTGGTTCGCCGAAAGATGCCACAACCACTTAAAAGGTCTTCAAGTCCCATTTAGCTCCAAAAGTGAAGGAATAACTTACAATTAAACTTCCTACCTACAATGATCTAAAATTGAACTAAATCCCAGATAATGACTGTTATACAATAAAAACCCTGCACAATTGGTCCTAAAAATGCCTAACTTACATCATATGATTGGGAGTCAACATCATGTATTTCAATTGTCTATCTCATCGAGACATAAAAACAAAATAGGAGTGGCTAATGTGGTTACAAGTACATTTTCCTCCTAAGAAAAATATAGAAAAATGAAAAGTTGAAAGAAAATAAGAGAACAAAGGAAAGCAAGAAGGAGGAAAAGGCACATCAAAAGAATGAAAGAGCCAGATGGCAAATCCAAAAAAAAATAGTCGACTCAAGAGTAAAAGAAGAGTGAAGAATGGAAGTGAAATTAATTTGGAGTTTGGACAAAAATTGTAAAATAGATAGGCGCTCCATATTTTTTTTTAAACAAAAAGAAAAGGAGCCTCGTTAAAACCTTTCTGATGCGAAAACCCTCCTTAGGGATAAAAACACCAAGAAGGAAAGAGTACTCCCCCCCTATTTCATTAAAAAATAAAAAGCAAAATTACAGAAAGCAAGGGGGGACATAAACCAAAACCCCTGCAAACAGAAATTACAAAAATTACTGTCTGAAACGAAAAGAAGGAAGACCAACCCTATTACGGTTAAAATCATCCTGAATAAAAGTGGGAATAGAATTCCACCATTGGAAGCCAGACAGGGTAGTTCCATGAGACGCAAGCTTATCAGCACAGTGATTTCCTTCCCAAAAAATATGAGTGCAACTGAAAGACATTGATTTTAGAAGACCCATGCAATTAAGCCAGCGGTTGCGGATACTCCAAGGCACAATGGAATGGGACGAAATGGCCATAACAGCAAGCTGAGAATCACTCTCAATCCATAAACGATGCCAACCTTTATGGAAAGCCACCTCAATGGCTACCATGATTCCAACTAGCTCAGCATGAAGAGCGTAATTTGTACCAAGAGGAAGCATGAAACAACCCAGAGATTCAGCATTACTATCGCGAAAGATACCCCCACAAGTAGCTAAACCAGGCAAACCCCTAGCAGCGCCATCTGTATTACACTTAACCCACAAGCAAGGAGGGGACTTCCAAATAACCTCTATAATAGTCGGAGCCTTACGAGGCTTGCAATCAACCGAAAACACCTTAAGAATCAAAAAATCCTGCATGGAGTTTGACGTGGAGCCCTTGCTGAGATTACCAGAAATGCTCACATTTGCCGTGATCAAGTTCTTCATGTGCGTGGGCAAGATCTTCTTGTTATCAAAATGAATCTGATTTCGAGCGTGCCAGATAGCCCAAAAAACATTAATAACAGCGGCTGTAACAACATCTTTCACTTGGTTAGACCAAGGGCGCTGACAAACCTCAAAAATCATCTCCGGGGAGGAAACATTAATATTAATTGAAAGGTTACCACTAAGCCAGTCCCAGAGCTTCTTAGCGAAAGGACACTCACAGAAAAGGTGCAATGAAGTCTCATATTCCGCTTCACATAGACTACACATGGAAACAATTCCACAATCACGGTTTCTAAGCTGCTCATCTGTAGGCATACGGTTATGAAGGATACGCCAGACAAGAAGAGATTTGGAGGGAGGGATGACACTACTCCAAATATTTCTGAACCGCCTACTAGGCTGCCCTATAGGCCTATAATGAAGATAAGCAGTCTTAAAAGTAAGCATACCATCTGTAGAGTTTTTCCAAATCAGTTGATCCTGAGAGTCAAATGAAGGCAGATCTTTTTCACGAAGTAGCGAAGCCAGCTGAGGAAAGATATTAGAGAGAGATGCTGGAATACACCATTGACCATTCTGAATGACGTCACAAACACGGGCTTTTAGATATTTCTGACGATGCTCAGGGACATGGAGAAGATTTACCAGAGGGTCCGACATCCACGGATCTATCCAAAAGTTGATACAGTCACCTTTACCAATTTGCCATATGCAATTTTCATGGATATCGGATAAATGAGCACGCAAAGTACCCCACAAAGACGAACTGATATGATAAGAAATCGTAGTCCTATTTCTGAAAACCCGAGATCTTAATAAGACTGCCCAGCTATTCTGGGAAATACTGAGTTCCCAGCTAAGCTTAAGACAGGCTGCCTTATTTGTGTCTTTAAAGGATCTAATCCCGAGACCCCCCTCAGATGTTGGTTTACAAACCTTATGCCACGCCACTGTAACCACTTTACGCTGATTGACGTCACCAGACCAAATGAAATTTCTGATCCAAGAATCGACCGTATTCAACAGAGAGGTAGGCCACTTGTATATCAGGAAGCTGTACACTAACATACTTTGAACAACCGACTTGACAAGCTGCGCTCTTTCGGCAATAGAGAGGAGCGAAGCTTTCCAAGCTGATAACTTGGCTTTAATCTTGTCAGCTATAGGCATTAAATAACCAGCTTTAGGCTTACCTTTGAAAATGGGGATGCCCAGGTAGGTGAACGACAGCTGGCCAATAGAGAAGCCCAGAAGCTCGGCAATGCGACTCTACCTTTGAGTGGGAACATCGCCCAAATGAACGGTAGATTTACTGGAGTTAACAATCTGACCAGAAACCTCCCCATATTTGGTAAAGAAGTTGAGAAGACTATGAGTATTTTTCAGCGAAGCTCTGCAAAAAATCATGATATCATCCGCATAAAGGGTATGAGATGGAACCTGAGTGCCTCTAGGACCATTAATTAACTGGAGATCCCCATCATGCACCAACTTGGAAATGCCTCTGCTCAAAACCTCCTCAGTCAAGCAGAAAAGAAGGGGAGAGAGGGGGTCCCCTTGACGCACACCCCGCTTGCAGCTAAAGTATCCAGAAGGCTTGCCATTGACTGAGATTGAAAGCTTTGCAGAATGTAAAAGAGCATTAATCCAATCACAGAATTTGCTATTAAACCCAAAAGCCTTGAGGACTCTAAGAAGGAAATTCCAATCCAGAGTATCAAAAGCTTTCTTGACGTCAACCTTGAGCGCCATATTACCACCAAAAGCCCTATTATGAAGCATATTAATGGCTTCCGAAGTTAAGCAGATGCAGTCCGATGTATTTCTACCGGGGATGAAGCCACGCTGCTGAGATGAAACAATACGGAGAGCAATTTTGGAAAGACGGTCAGCAAGTACCTTAGTAATAATCTTAAACTTGAAGTTCGCAAGAGCTATAGGCCGAAACTTCTCAATACTGTCAGCTCCGTTGACTTTAGGAATAAGGACTACCAAATTAGAGTTGAAGTTCGGGAGCATCCAACCCTGCTTGAAGAACTGCTGGACTGCGTTCACCGTGTCCTCCGCAATGATGTCCCAGAACTGCTGAAAAAAGAAAGCACCAAAGCCATCCGGCCCAGGGGCACTGTTAGAATTCATCGCGCAGATGGCCTGCTTGATCTCATCCCTATTAGGAACGCTGGTGAGCATATTGTTCTCCTCACATGTAACAAGACTAGGGATAATCTCCTCCACCATACCATTATCGAGACACTGGTTATTAGAGGCGAGGATATTCTCAAAATAATTAACAACATGAGATTCAATTTCATTCGTAGAAGTAAGAAGAACATCACCATGTTTTAGGGCAGTTATTTGCTTGGTAATAGGCGCTCCATATTTGGTTTCAAAGGATACTAGTTGTTTCTTGTTTTTTTAGCCTTTGGATTATCCCTTCCTTTTTATTTCCTACCCTGCATGAATTCACCCTGGCCCCATTACAACCCATGAAACCCCATTTTTCCAAGCATGTGAACTATTTAGTGGAGATTTGGTCAAATTACAAGCATATGGTAATGTGCATTTTGTTGAAACTTGAGTGTATATTTTCCCTAGTCCGTAAACACTTAGAGAGATTGTGAGCGAGTGCCGTTGTTCACAGAAATGTATTCTTCAGGGATATGAGCCTCTAATTGGGCAACCTTTTGACACCTCATATGTGCTATATTGTCTATTGTCTGTCATTGTGCTTCAAATTTTGGGTTCCTTATTTGGCTGTCTCTATTATTCAATTGAAAAATTTTATTGAGCCAGAAAATTTGCTTGAGGACAAGCAAAGGTTAAGTGTGAGGGAGTTGATAAACTCCAATTTAGTGCCTTTTTTAGAGATATTTTTGAGTCACTTTTAGAGCAAATATATACTAATTATATAAATCACTAACTTAATTTACTCTTTATTTTGAAGGAAGAAAGAAAATATAAAAGAGATATAAAAGTCCATTTTAAAGCTATATATATATAAGAGAAGAGAAGAAAGGGCTTAAAAAAAGGAATTGAAGAAGCACATGATTAAAAGAAGAAAAGGCAACATAGCCCAATTGCAATTGGAATGAAAAGGCCCATGGCCAATTGAAAAGAATTGATGCAGAACCTATGTTTGGCTTTTAAAACAAGTTAACAAAAGGAGCTGCACATTCGGACAACGGGGAGAAGCCGCACAACAACGAGAGGACGGCAACAGTACAGAGAGAGTGAGGAGCAAATTTGGGTACCCGTTCTTGACACCGTGAGAGAGCTTTGGAGTAGGAAAAGGAGATTGAATACTCTAGATCAAAATTTCCTCCACCTTTTGTATTATTTTTATCTTTGTAGTTCATGACTCCTAATTTTATTCCATTATTCTTAGTCACTATGAATAGCTAAATCTTCTTCTAGGGTCTAGGTGGATCTTGCTTGATTAGAGACATTTTTATGTTTTAATTTATACTTTGACTTCCTAATTTTTATTCCAATTAATATTATCCTATTGCTTTATTACATAATTAGGATTGACAACCCTTTGCATGTTTATAATCAATTAGTTGATCAGCGACCGTACTGCAATTAGTTGGTGGACCTATAGGATAATTGAGACTAAAATTAATGCATGACCAAACTTTAATTTAGTCTTCCAATCATTCAACCTTTTTGCTCTTTATGCTTTTCTTAAATTTAAATTCTTGCATGACCAAACAAGGGTTAGTTTAGGAAAAAGAATATTAATCGCGAATGACCAAACAGATTAATAGCTTTAGTAAAGGGATTGGTAATTGAATAAAATAAGGGAATTCAGGTAGAATTAGACATAGAGGAATCGAATCTTGCAAGTGAAACCGTGACCCTTGGCTTCTCTCCATTGAATTAAATCTTGCATTTTATTATTGTTCTTTATTTCTTTTTATTTGTTTTCGTACAACTCAATTATTCGTTCGTCTAAATAATAATAAATCTTGATTAGTTTAGTACTTGTTAATTAATCCCTGTGGAGACGATAATCTTTTATACTACTTCTGCGATAGATTACACTTGCTCTAGTGTGTTTTTGACGCAACAAGTTTTTGGCACCGTTGCCGGGGATTAATTTAGCAATATTAAACGAAAAATATTTTTATTGCTTTAGACTTTATTTTATGCTTTAGTTTTGATTTTGTTTTTTTATCCTACTAAAACAATAATAAAAAAAACTGCTAACATTTTCCCAAGAGACCGCTGCAGTTCACTTTTTTTTGCAGATAAAAGTTTAAATCATGGTTAAGACAATTGGAGATTATATTAGAGAGGCAGAGGCACAAAGGAATTTAGAGAAGTCGTCTTGGTATATGCCTCAATGTCAGATCCCTTTTCCTCCTCCTCCTCCTTATGAGCCTTATTCAAACTATTGGGATGACTATGAGCCACCTCCTTATTCCTCCAACTGGGATAATTATGAGCCACAACATATTCATAGGCAAGAGGAGGAGATACAAGATGCCAATGATGTTGAACCAAGGACAAACACTCGTTGTTTTGTATGATAACAAATTACATCTTGTCTACTAATGGTTCAAGTTGAATGAAATACAGGACGGAAATCAAAAAGCAGGAAATATTAAAGTGGAGCAGCTTGGAGAAGAAGCCGCCGTAGAAGAATCAAGACCTAATTGTTTATCCGCTTTCAATAGGACAAAGTGTAAGGTCCTATCACTTAAGGTCTATGACATTTTAATAGCTGAGAGATGATTTTTGAAAACATGCATCATGCATCAAAACAAGCTTTGGAAAATATGTTATGCATGCATGAGAAGCTTTCGAAAATATTTTATGCATGCATGGCAAGGTACCTAAACCTAAAAACAACTTTGTGAAAACCTAGAATCGATTCCTATCTTTTTCCTAAAGTGCATAATCGATTCCTATCCTTTTCCAAAGGATTGAAATCGATTTGGTAATCTATTGTGAAGCAAAGAATCGATTCCTACATGTTTCCTAAAGCACACAGTCGATTATCTAATCAATTGAGAAGCAAAGAATCGATTGCTCCTATATTTTAGCCTTACCATGAAATCAATTCTTCTCCTATTTTAACTAAGCATGAAATCGACTGTGAGCATTTTGTAAAGACCATAATCGATTCTTCTATCATTTAACTAAGTACATAATCGATTCCTTTGAATTTAAGGTGGATAAGAATTGATTATACACTTGTTGCACTATCTCCAAAATCGATTCTTCTCCTATTTTAACTAAGCAAGAAATCGATTGTGAGCATTTTGTAAAGGCCATAATCGATTCTTCTATCATTTAACTAAGTACATAATCGATTCCTTTGAATTTAAGGTGGATAAGAATCGATTATACACTTGTTGCACTATCTCCATAATTGATTCTTTCATTGTATTAAATGTTTTTTCCAAATCCTATATTTTTCTAAGCCTATAAATAGGCAGGTGTGATTCACATTTCACTGACACCACAAACCACAACAATTCTCTCTTCTTCTCTCATTCGAATTTCTAGATCTGAGAAAGAGAAAAATAGAGCTATCACTTTCATATCATTTTCTATAGATCTAGTCACTCATCTCTCAGCTATTATATTGTCATACTATCTGAAGTGATTAGATCATAGCTTCTATATTGTAATCTACTATTGTGGGGTCATTTTGAAATCCTGGGAAGTGTTCTTGGGTCGTTCAATCGGGGAAGATGGAAGTGGTAGTGAAATCCTGGGAGGTGCTCTTAGGTCGTTCAATCGGGGAGATTGAAGCGGTATTGAAATCCTTAGCGGGGAGCTCGGGTTCTCAGTTAGGGGGAATTGAGATTTGCTATTTGAAGTTGCCTATTTGTAAAACATTCTTCATATAGTGGTTGTAAGCAAAGTCCAAAGTTTGCAAAGCCGGAGGCCGAGGACGTAGGGCTTTTATCCCGAACCTCGTAAAATTCCTGGTGTATCTCTATCCCTCTCTCTTTACTTTATTCACTGCGTCGATCTGTTTATTGCTATCATTACGCTGCTAATAATATCTGTCTATCTTGAATTCTGATAATAGCGTAATACCTCACTGTGCCTAATCTGCCTGCTTACATACAACATATAAGTTTAAATCTCAGATTCCGCATTTGATTTAAACAAGCATTACAAAAGTTTTTGAAAACCGAAAAAGAATTCAAGTTTTGCACATAACCTTATTCACCCCCCTCTAAGGTTATCATATAGTCCAACAAGTGGTATCAAAGCTAGAAATTGCATATAGAGCTTAACATCTCGCAGTTTTATTTTATTTATTTATCTGTGATCATGGGTTCTTTTATGAAAGAGGGGATGTCCTTCAATAGGCCACCCCTGTTTGATGGGACTAACTATGACTACTGGAGTAGTCGAATGAAGTGTCATGTGCAGGCTATAGACTTCACCCTTTGGGGGATTATTGTTGATGGACCACTGATTCCTATGAAGATCAAAATTACAAAACCTGGTGGTGCTGACGGAGACACTACAAAAACTCAAGCTACCGGCAAAGCAGAAGAAATTCCAGTTGAAGACATCTACACCATTGATCCGAGCGAGCTGAGAAAGTCCGAGTTAGACAAAATCTCTCAGAATGCCAAAGCTACGAACATTCTTCACCTATCTCTATGTGAAGAAGAATATGGAAGGGTAAAAGGGTGTCAGACAGCTAAAGAGATCTGGGATTGCTTGGAAGCTACACATGTCGGTACAAGCCAAGTGAAGGATACAAAAATCAGAATCCTCACTTCTGAGTATAAAGCCTTCAAAATGAAGGAAGGTGAATCTGTTGCAGCTATGCACCAGAGACTGAATCTGATTGTGAACAGCTTGAGGGCTCTGGGGAAGAAGTATTCTACAAAGGATATAAATGGGAAGATTCTTGCATCCCTGACCAGTGAGTTCTTTCCAAAAACTTGTGCAATCACTGAAGCCAAAGATATTGGCACTCTGCCCCAAGAAGACTTGATTGGGTCACTTCTTGCATTTGAGGTAGTATTGGCTGCTAAGAAGGTTCAAGAAAATGAAGTGGTAAAAGAAAAGAAGTCTCTTGCCCTTGCTGCTAAAACCCCTAAGGTGGCAAGGAAAGAGGTTGAATCTGATGAAGAAACTGATGATGAAGATATGGCTATGTTTGCCAAGAATTTCAAAAGATTCATGAGATTCAACAAGCTTGGAAAGGGGGACTTCTCAAAAAAATCTGGGTACAACAAAGAAGACAGGTATGAGAAAAGAGATGATCAACTAAAGTGTTTCGAATGCAACAAACCGGGTCACCTCAAAGCAAATTGTCCAAAGCTGAAATCAAAATACAAACAGAAGAAAGCCATGAAGGCTACATGGGACAACATAGATACTGATGGTGATACAGAAGAA
This sequence comes from Astragalus membranaceus, assembly GCA_039519185.1. Taxonomy (NCBI): domain Eukaryota; kingdom Viridiplantae; phylum Streptophyta; class Magnoliopsida; order Fabales; family Fabaceae; genus Astragalus; species Astragalus membranaceus. The sequence goes on from CM076846.1 coordinate 2,572,359, forward strand.
GAGGAAGTCGCAAATGCGGTTTGTCTTATGGCTAATGACACACCTGAAGCTACATGGGACAGTCTTGGCACTGATAGTGAATCAAATGAAGATGAGAAGACTGACAATGTTGTCTGCAATATGGCAAATGACGCATCTAAGGTAATCCTTAATTCCTATAGTCTTTCTGATTCTTCTATGCATGATGATTTATTTGATGATGCGTGTAGCAGTCACGATTTGAGTAAGGCTTTTGAAGCTCTTTATTTTGAACATGAAGCTCTCTTGTTAAAATCTAAGAAATTAACAAAGAGCAACAAAAGAATGCTTACTCAAATTGAGACTCTTGAAAATGAGGTAGTTAAATTGAAGAATGAGCTACATAAAACAAACCCTTTCAACCTTGAGTTTCTTGAGCTTAAACAAAATTTTGAAAAATCCAAGGTTGAAAATGAATTTTTGAAAGAATCTTTGAAAAAGTTTGAGGTAGGTGAAAATACCTTAACCAAGATACTTCACTCCCAACATGAATATGTTGATAGGAGAGGTATTGGGTATGAAGGTAATTCCACCTCCTCTGTTCTGAACAAGAAGATAACTTTTGTAGCTGCTACTTCAAGTTATACACCTATTGTCTTCTCATGCACCTATTGTCAAAAAGGGAACCATAGCTCTTTTAGATGTCCTATTCGTAAATTATGTGAGCTTGGTACCCTTATACCTGCCTGTAAGAAACCAAGGTGGATTGTGAAAGCGAACCCCTTGACAACTAACCCCTAAGGACCCAACAAAATTAGGGTACCTCGTACTAGTTGTTAAATGTTCCTTTTGCAGGTTGGTCCTTCATCTAAAAAGAAAAACGTGTGGATGGTTGATAGTGGATGCTCAAGGCATATGACTGGTGATGCTTCACTATTCCTGAAATTGAGCAACAAAGCTAGTGGATCTGTAAAGTTTGCCAACAATGAATCTGCTCAAGTAATAGGTAAAGGTTGTGTGGGTAAGGAAAACACAATTAAAATTAAAAATGCCTTATTAGTTGATGGTGTTAAATTTAACTTACTAAGTGTTAGCCAATTATGTGATAATGATTTTGATGTGCATTTTTCTGTTGATAAATGTGTTATTGCCCATATGACTTCTAAACTCTACATTACTGGCTTTCGAGAAAACAATGTATACTATGTTGACTTTGACAATGTAAGTGATGATATTGTATGCATGCCTACCTTGATTGATGATGTGGATCTGTGGCATAGACGTTTAGGACATGCTAGTATAGAACATCTATCTAAGTTAAGTAAGAATGAGCATGTTAGAGGTCTACCTAAGTTGAAATATGAAAAAGGCCAATTATGTGATGCATGTCAGCTAGGTAAGATGCATAAATCCTCTTTTAATTCTAAACCTATTATTTCCACAAAAAATGTGCTTGAACTGCTCCATCTTGATTTATTTGGTGAAATTGATGTTGTAAGTCTAGGAGGGTCTAAGTATGTCTTCGTAATTGTAGATGATTATTCTAGGTATACTTGGGTCATTCTACTTGCAAATAAAAGTGATGCTTTTAACGAGTTTGCTAAGTTGTGCAGAAAGTTACAGAATGAGAAAAGCTTAGCCGTCAAGGAAATTAGAAGTGATCATGAAGGAGAGTACGAAAATTCATCATTCAGGACTTGGTGTGAAAAATATGGTGTTCATCATAACTTTTAAGCTCCAATGACTCCTCAACAAAACGGTGTGGTAGAAAGGAAGAATAGAACCATACAAGAGATGAGCAGAACAATGCTGAATGAGCATAACCTTCCCAAATACTTTTGGGGTCATGCAGTGGATACAGTTTGTCACGTGCTAAATCGAGTATACTTAATGCCATCTCTCAACAAGACGCCATACGAGCTGTGGAATGGTAGAGCTCCTAATATTTCATATTTCAAGGTGTTTGGAAGTAAGTGCTTCATTCTCAACACAAAAGATAAGATGGGTAAGTTTGATGCCAAATCAACCGAAGGTATTTTTATGGGTTATTCAAGTCATAGTAGAGCATATATTGTTTACAATAAGATTGATAAAAATATGCAAGAATCTATACATGTCTCTTTTGATGAAACTAACCCCTTTGATAAGAAAGTTGATGATGAGGATGAAGTGATTGAAGTGATAAAAAATAGAACACCTGAATTAGACAGTGAAAGTGTAGAAGAAGCCGAGGTGCAAGTAGAACCTCAAGAAGAAGCTGAACGAGAGCCCCAAAACATCGATGATCATCTCCATGGAAGAACACATGATGATCTACCCAAAACTTGGAAATCAGTTCGAGATCATCCCATGGAGCAAATTATTGGTAGTCCTTCAAATGGGGTAACAACTCGCTCTTCTCTTAATCTTTTATGCTTTCATAGTGCTTTTGTCTCTCAAATAGTTCCTAATAATATCAAGGAAGCTTTAACTGATCCAGAATGGGTTTTTTCAATGCAAAAAGAACTTGAACAATTTGAACGGAACAAAGTTTGGCACTTAGTTGAAAAACCTGTTGATAGAACTGTTATTGGAACTAAATGGGTTTTTCGCTACAAACTTGATGAAAATGGTACTATTTTATTAAACAAAATCTGTTTGGTTGTTCAAGGTTTTAACCAAATCGAAGGGGTGGATTTTGAAGAAATTTTTGCTCCAGTGGCTAGGTTGGAGTCCATTCGTATAATATTGACATTTGCAAGTTACATGGACTTCAAACTACACCAAATGGATGTCAAGAGTGCCTTCCTAAATGGTCTTTTAGAAGAAGAAGTATATGCAAAACAACCCCCTGGTTTTGAAGATTTTAAAAACCCAAACCATGTTTTCAAACTTGACAAAGCTCTTTATGGATTAAAGCAAGCCCCTAGAGCTTGGTATGAGAGACTAAGCAAACATTTAACTGCCAATGGTTTCAAAAAGGGTAAGATTGATTCTACCCTATTCCTTAAAACCAAGGGCAAACATATCATTGTAGTTCAAATTTATGTTGATGATATTATCTTTGGGTCTACTAATGATGATCTGTGCAAGGAATTTTCTGAGATGATGACTAGTGAATTTGAAATGAGCATGATGGGGGAGCTAAACTTCTTTTTGGGACTTCAAGTAAAACAAATGAATGAAAGAATCTTCATATCTCAAAACAAGTTCTCAAAAGAGCTACTAAAGAAATATGACATGAGTGATGCAAAGAAAATTAGCACTCCTATGGCGACCGCAACAAAATTGGACAAGGATGAGCAAGGTAAACTGGTAAATGAAACTATGTATCGAGGTATGATCGGTAGTCTATTATATTTAACTGCTTCTTGTCCTGATATTATGTTCGCTGTCTGCCTGTGTGCTCGATTTCAAGCATGTCCAAAAGAATCACATTTAAAAGCTGTAAAACGGATTCTTAGATATGTTAAGGGAACCATAGACTTTGGTTTGTGGTACCCGAAATCGAGTATGTTTGATTTAGTTGGTTTGTGATGCTGATTTTGCTGGTTGTACTTTAGATAGAAAGAGTACTAGTGGAACTTGTCACTTCTTCTTAGGTCCTTGTTTGACCTCCTGGTCTAGTAAGAAACAAAACAGTGTTGCTTTGTCCACCGCTGAAGCCGAATATGTGGCAGTTGGAAACTGCGTTGCACAAGTTCTGTGGATGAAACAGACTTTGGAGGATTTTGGTTTATTATTTGAAAATGTGCCCGTTTTATGTGATAACACTAGTGCTATAAATATTGCTAAGAACCCCATCCAACATTCTAGAACTAAGCATATAGACACAAGACATCATTTTATTAGAGATCATGTGTCTAGGGGGAGCATAGCATTGAAATTTGTAGGCACTGATGACCAACTAGCGGACATCTTCACTAAACCCCTAGCCGAAGCTCAATTTTGTAAAATCCGTAGAGAGCTAGGGATGCTTGACTTTGCTAGTTTATAATGTGATTATGTTTGTATGTGCTCCCCCCCCCCCTCCTTTTTTGATGAAAACAAAGGGGGAGAAAATATATGCATGGGTGAGAAAATATCTGCTGCTATCTGTGCTTATACTGTGATTAATTACATATGTGGTTTAGTTGAATATTTTTATGCTTATGCTTAGGGGGAGCTCTTTGAAAAATTTTCATTTTTATCACCCCCTATGCATAATGTAATTTGTTATCATCAAAAAGGGGGAGTTTGTTGAACCAAGGACAAACACTCATTGTTTTGTATGATAACAAATTACATCTTGTCTACTAATGGTTCAAGTTGAATGAAGTACAGGACAGAAATCAAAAAGCAGGAAATATTAAAGTGGAGCAGCTTGGAGAAGAAGCCGCCGTAGAAGAATCAAGACCTAATTGTTTATCCGCTTTCAATAGGACAAAGTGTTAGGTCCTATCACTTAAGGTCTATGACATTTTAATAGCTGAGAGATGATTTTTGAAAACATGCATCATGCATCAAAACAAGCTTTGGAAAATATGTTATGCATGCATGACAAGCTTTGGAAAATATTTTATGCATGCATGGCAAGGTACCTAAACCTAAAAACAACTTTGTGAAAACCTAGAATCGATTCCTATCTTTTTCCTAAAGTGCATAATCGATTCCTATCCTTTTCCAAAGGATTGAAATCGATTAGGTAATCTATTGTGAAGCAAAGAATCGATTCCTACATGTTTCCTAAAGCACACAATCGATTATCTAATCAATTGAGAAGCAAAAAATCGATTGCTCCTATATTTTAGCCTTACCATGAAATCGATTCTTCTCCTATTTTAACTAAGCATGAAATCGATTGTGAGCATTTTGTAAAGGCCATAATCGATTCTTCTATCATTTAACTAAGTACATAATCGATTCCTTTGAATTTAAGGTGGATAAGAATCGATTATACACTTGTTGCACTATCTCCAAAATCGATTCTTCTCTTATTTTAACTAAGCATGAATTCGACTGTGAGCATTTTGTAAAGGCCATAATCGATTCTTCTATCATTTAACTAAGTACATAATCGATTCGTTTGAATTTAAGGTGGATAAGAATCGATTATACACTTGTTGCACTATCTCCATAATCGATTCTTTCACTGACACCACAAATCACAACAATTCTCTCTTCTTCTCTCATTCGAATTTCTAGATCTGAGAAAGAGAAAAATAGAGCTATCACTTTCATATCATTTTCTATAGATCTAGTCACTCATCTCTCTCAGCTATTATATTGTCATACTATCTGAAGTGATTAGATCATAGCTTCTATATTGTAATCTACTATTGTGGGGTCATTTTGAAATCCTGGGAAGTGTTCTTGGGTCGTTCAATCGGGGAAGATTGAAGTGGTAGTGAAATCTTGGGAGGTGCTCTTGGGTCGTTCAATCGGGGAGATTGAAGCGGTATTGAAATCCTTAGCGGGGAGCTCGGGTTCTCAGTTCGGGGGAATTGAGATTTGCTATTTGAAGTTGCCTGTTTGTAAAACATTCTTCATATAGTGGTTGTCAGCAAAGTCCAAAGGTTGCAAAGCCGGAGGCCGAGGACGTAGGGCTTTTTTCCCGAACCTCGTAAAATTCCTGGTGTATCTCTATCCCTCTCTCTTTACTTTATTCACTGCGCCGATCTGTTTATTGCTATCATTACGCTGCTTATAATATCTGTCTATCCTGAACTCTGATAATAGCGTAATACCTCACTGTGCCTAATCTGCCTGCTTACATACATCATATAAGTTTAAATCTCAGATTTCGCATTTGATTTAAACAAGCATTGCAAAAGTTTTTGAAAACCGAAAAAGAATTCAAGTTTTGCACATAACCTTATTCACCCCCCTCTAAGGTTATCATATAGTCCAACAAATGATGTATTGGCAAAGTTATGGAGAGGACACTTGAAAAATTTGAATCATTGGAGAAAAAACTGGAGGCGACCAACTATCAAATTGGAGCCATGAGTGATCAACTATCAAGTATCATTGCTTTACTATCTCAAGAGGCCCAAGAAACTCCTTCACAAACTAAGTCTACCCAAAATGAAGAAGCTGAGCAATACAAAAAGTATTCCTACGAGAGATGAAGTTGTCTCCATGGAATATAATTTGGAGGAAGAAGCTCCCAAGAAAGATGAGGAGACTCTTACTGAAGAGAGTCAAATCAAAATAGTAGCTCCTACTGAAGGGAGTCATATTGAAACAAAAGATCCTATTAATGAGAGCGGTTGTGAGGAGAATGAGAAAGATCCATTGGTTCTTGAATTGAAGAAAGAGGAGAAAGCCCAAATTTTTGGGCACATTGTTTTAACCATTGGTGATGCTGCAATAGAGGTTCACAGAGGAAAGGTAACTTTAAGGAGTGGTAAAGAAGATGATGTTATTAAAGCTTTAAATTCCAATGAAAAATTCTCTTGTTTAACTTCTCCTTATTTTGATGATGTGGTTGAAACTAACATTTTTTGTGAATTAAAGATGCAGGACCTTTTGGAAAAAAAATCTTATTTTGCAGGATCCTAGCATAGTGGTGGATGGAGATAAAATAAAAATTTCACCATCCTTTGAAGTTCATCCCCCACGTGAAAAAAGAAAGAATATTGTGAACCACATTGTTAGAAAGCTAAGAAGGTGTACTGCGTTAGATGTAAAATTTGCTCTTGGAGAGCCCCCTAATTAAGCGCCAACTATCGTCAGGCTCATGACGTTAAACAAGCGCTTCGCAGGAGGCAACCTGTGTTTTATTTTCTCTCATTTTTGTTTTGTTTTGTTTTAGGGATAAGCACGGACTACAAGCTCTCTCAGGGAAGTCACTATTACTCTCTCTCTCTCATTTATTTCTTTTGATTTCTATTTGATCATTTCGCATTGAGGACCATGCTTCATGCTAGCGTGGGGGAGGAGAGATTAACTTTGTCAATTCATCTCTATTAATGCACATACCCACTACATGTGTTGATAGCATTTTTTCTGGCTTGTTTTGAATTACTTATGCTTCAAGTTGAGAAAAAAATAGAGATTTTGCCTTTAGGGGATCCCATAAATAATTTGCTTGACAGACTTGTGCATAATTGTAACTGTGAGGTTGTCCTTAGGAAGCTGATAATTAGCATTGTGCCTGTTGAGTACTTTTTGTGAACTAGCTTCTAAATGTGAGATCTGAGCCTTCATAAGGGGATTGATACTAAATCATAAATTTTTACCCCTTTTCTTTGTATGAGTGTGTTTCCCAATTTGCTACATTCTAGAATTTGTCTTTTGACCATTTCAAGGCGAAAATTGATTTGCATCATGTAAAAAGATTTGGGGAATTTTGGTATTTTTCTGGCCTCAGAGTTGTTTGTTGAATTTATCCATTAGTTGCCCCCTTTGAGCCTATTTGTTATATTTTTTCTTTGGTACCCAGATATAATTTTTTTTTGTGGTAACCATTTGAAATTAAATTTGGAGCAACTATTGAAATTTACAATTTTGTCCTGTATTTCAATTGTCTATCTCATCGAGACATAAAAACAAAATAGGAGTGGCTAATGTGGTTACAAGTACCTTTTCCTCCTAAGAAAAATAGAGAAAAATGAAAAGTTGAAAAAAAATAAGAGAACAAAGGAAAGCAAGAAGGAGGAAAAGGCACATCAAAAGAATGAAAGAGCCAAAAGGCCAAATCCAAAAAAAAAATAGTCGACTCAAGAGAAAAAGAAGAGTGAAGAATGGAAGTGAAATTAATTTGGAGTTTGGACAAAAATTGTAAAATAGATAGGCGCTTCATATATGGTTTCAAAGGATACTAGTTGTTTCTTGTTTTTTTTCCCTTGGATTATCCCTTCCTTCTTATTTCCTACCCTGCATGAATTCACCCTGGCCCCATTATAACCCATGAAACCCCATCTTTTGCAAGCATGTGAACTATTTAGTGGAGATTTGGTCAAATTACAAGCATATGGTAATGTGCATTTTGTTGAAACTTGAGTGTATATTTTCCCTAGTCCCTAAACACTTAGAGAGATTGTGAGCGAGTCCGTTGTTCACAGAAATGTATTCTTCAGGGATATGAGCCTCTAATTGGGCAACCTTTTGACACCTCATATGTGCTATATTGTCTATTGTCTGTCATTGTGCTTCAAATTTTGGGTTCCTTATTTGGCTGTCTCTATTATTCAATTGAAAAATTTTATTGAGCCAGAAAATTTGCTTGAGGACAAGCAAAGGTTAAGTGTGAGGGAGTTGATAAACTCCAATTTAGTGCATTTTTTAGAGATATTTTTGAGTCACATTTAGAGCAATTATATACTAATTATATAAATCACTAACTTAATTTGCTCTTTATTTTGCAGGAAGAAAGAAAATATGAAAGAGATATAAAAGTCCATTTTAAGGCTATATATATATATATATATATATATATATATATATATATATATATATATATATATATATATATATATATATATATATATATATATATAAGAGAGAAGAGAAGAAATGGCTTAAAAAAAAGGAATTGAAGAAGCACATGATTAAAAGAAGAAAAGGCAACATAGCCCAATTGCAATTGGAATGAAAAGGCCCATGGTCAATTGAAAAGAATTGTTGCAGAAACTATGTTTGGCTTTTAAAACAAGTTAACGTGAATCACAAAAGGAGCCGCACATTCGGACAACGGGGAGAAGCCGCACAACAACGAGAGGACGGCAACAGTACAGAGAGAGTGAGGAGCAAATTTGGGTACCCGTCCTTGACACCGTGAGAGAGCTTTGGAGTAGGAAAAGGAGATTGAATACTCAAGATCAAAATTTCCTCCATCTTCCGGGTTATTGTTATCTTTGTAGTTCATGACTCCTAATTTTATTCCATTATTCTTAGTCACTATGAATAGCTAAATCTTCTTCTAGGGTTTAGGTGGATCTTGCTTGATTAGAGACTTTTTTATGTTTTAATTTATACTTTGAATTCCTAATTTTTATTCCAATTAATATTATCCTATTGCTTTATTACATAATTAGGATTGAAAACCCTTTGCATGTTTATAATCAATTAGTTGATCAGCGATCGTACTGCAATTAGTTGGTGGACCTATAGGATAATTGAGACTAAAATTAATGCATGACCAAACTTTAATTTAGTCTTCCAATCATTCAACCTTTTTGCTCTTTATGCTTTTCTTAAATTTAAATTCTTGCATGACCAAACAAGGGTTAGTTTAGGAAAAATAATATTAATCGCGAATGACCAAACAGATTAATAGCTTTAGTAAAGAGATTGGTAATTGAATAAAATAAGGGAATTCAGGTAGAATTAGACATAGAGGAATCTAAGCTTGCAAGTGAAACCGTGACCCTAGGCTTCTCTCCATTGAATTAAAGCTTGCATTTTATTATTGTTCTTTATTTCTTTTTATTTGTTTTCGTACAACTCAATTATTCGTTCGTTTAAATAATAATAATAAATCTTGATTAGTTTGTACTTGTTAATTAATCCCTATGGAGACGATAATCTTTTATACTACTTCTGCGATAGAGTACACTTGCTCTAGTGTGTTTTTGACGCAACAATCTTCAAGAACTATATTACAAACGTTCATACTTTGAGCAATCCTAGCTACAAGATGCTTCAATATTAATTTATTTGTGCAATCCTTCTGGGATGTTTGACTAGGGAATTCTTTTAGAATTCATCATGAATATGGGACAAACACGATATGCTTCAAGTTCTTTGTGCAATCCTTTTAGGATGCTTGAATGATGAATTCTTCTGGATGTTATCAAGAATAGACAAATAGTTGTCCTTGTGCAATCCAACAGGGATGCTTGAATGTTGATTTCTTCAGGAATTCATCAAAAATAGAAAACATGATAACCACGGTAGCTAAATAAAATTCTCAATAAAATTTTATACAAGAAATATAACATATTCACATGATAAAATAAAAACTATAACAAAACAAAACATGATAATATGAGTTAGATTAACTATAAGATAGTAGAAGAAAACATATATTTCCCAAATAGCCTCCAAGCTTATTAAGCCGTCATTTTGGTAGAGATTCATGCTGATACCGTGTTATAAACAAACTCAAATAGAGCAAGAACAAGAATAGAAGATGAGAGAATAATAGAGCTATTGTATTGTACTCTTCAAATGTATCTTCTACAATGTCATATGAGTCCTATTTATAGGCTCAAGTATTGTAACATATGATTTGCATTTAACATATACAATGATGAATAATAATAAGGAATAATGCCTAGGAGTTACAATTGCATTAGACATCTACTTTATTCACAATAAATGGCTTTTTATGAGAAACAACTTGAAACAAATAGGCCTATAAGCTGAATAGCAACTCAAATGGTTAGACGCTTCACATATATTTAAATAATTGAGAGTTCGAGTCAGATAAAGAGAAGTGTCGCAATGCGTACAATTGGTTCAATTTTGAAGTAAAAAGTCATCCAATTCAAAGTGAAAAAACAATATGCGACATGGTTTGGTTTGATTTTAATCGTTTCCTTAAAAAATCTGAACCAATCTGATCCAGATAAATTCATTTTTGGATTGGATCAAATGATTTAGTTTTTAACAAGTAAAAAAATTGTAATACAAATATATTCTACAACACGATTTTAAAAAATACTATAAATATATCATGTGTACAAATATATTCTACAAATACTATAAAAATATATTTTTAAAAATATCATGTGTACAAATAAATTTTAAAGAATATAAAGCATCACGTGGATAAACTATTGGTGGGCGGGGAGGCAGTTTTGCTTTACTATTGATAAATAAAAAGACAATATAAAATTAGGAATGGGGATAAGTATAACTATGGTTTTTTTTTAGTGTTGTTGTTGGGGACAATAGTGTCACGTGTGTGAGTATTAGAATACTACTAAGATTTTTTTTAAATAACATAGGCAGCTTTTTGTAGAAAATAACACCACAAAATGAACTAAACAATTTAGCTGACAGAAATTGACCCAAACAAATCTAAAAAAAATGATCTTTTACAATTGGATTTAATTTATATATACATAATAGGTGTATAAGAGTTTTACACTATCTACCAATTACATGTTCACACATTATTAAAAGTAAATTAGTCAATTGGTAACTACCGGTTAGTCAACTAGTAACAAATCATTCCATGAAGTGTGATTGATTGTGTTGAAAAACCCTATAACATTGTGTGTATATAAATTAAACTATTTACAATTTTTGGTTTAGTTTGAATTTGATTTGTAATTTTTGTTTTGGATTGGTTCATCTATTGACCCTGTAAAATAAGTGGGATTGATCTTTAAGTTAACTTTATACATTAGAGTAATAGTTTTGTCACATTCGTGGGATGTAGAAAAATTATTGTGACACTAGTGGAAAAAATGTATTTTATAACGGTCATTCATATCGGTTGAAAACGACCTGATGTTAAAAGTGACGCGGTGGCAGTTTTGTAATTAAAATTATAATTTTTACATCGGTTGTCACACGAACCGTTATAGAAAGTGCAAAAACCATCATTCATATCGGTTACATTCCATAACCGTTATAGAAAGTGCAAAAATTTAAGCTTCCATAACGGGTCACAAAACCACCCGCTATAGAAACGAAACAAATTTAGGCTTCCACCCTTCGCTCCCTCTCACTCTCATTCGCACTCCCCCTCTCGCAGAAAACCCTACGCATCTCTCTCCCCTCTCATTCGTATCTCGCTCCCTCTACACCCAATCTTTGACGTTGAAAAAATGAGATATTTTATGACTAAGAAACAAGAAAACTAGAAGAATTGTTCAAAGAAAAGAAAAGAAAGGAGAGAAGAAATACATAATATATCAAGAAGAATAAAAAATTATATGGGACCATCATACACATGCTATCATTAAATAGAAAATAGAAAAATTGTACAAAGCTTATACATACTTTATGGAAATTTAATCGAAGCTTTAACTTTATCTGCATAGTGATGTATATAAAATGAGCCACTCACTCACCTCTTCAAACTCACACCAGAAACACAAAGACACAACCCTCCAAACCCACACACAAAAGCAAATTCAACCAAATATGGCAATAGAATTGGCATCCCTTACTTGGGTCACAACTTCAGCCACATGGTTTGCAACTTTTGCCATCTTCCTCCTCTTCCTCCGCCGTCTCCGCTGCCACAAATACAATCTACCACCAGGCCCGAAGCCTTGGCCCATAATAGGAAATCTCAATCTTATTGGATCCCTCCCACACCAATCCATCCATACACTCTCCCAAAAATATGGGCCCATCATGCATGTTTGGTTCGGCTCAAGCCCAGTTATTGTGGGCTCCTCGGTAGAAATGGCAAAAGCCTTCCTCAAAACCAACGATGCCATCCTTGCTGGCCGGCCCAAATTCTCTGCCGGGAAATACACAACTTATAATTACTCCGATATCACTTGGTCCCAATACGGCCCATATTGGCGACAAGCCCGTAGAATGTGTTTAATAGAATTGTTCAGCGCAAAACGACTTGAATCTTACGAGTATATTAGAAAACAAGAGCTAAGTGTTTTTTTAAATGAAATGTTCAATTCTTCTAATAAAACCATTTTGTTGAAAGACCATCTTTCTACTTTAAGTTTAAATGTTATAAGTCGTATGGTGTTGGGGAAGAAGTACTTGGAAGAAAGTAAAAACGCGATTATTTCGCCCGATGAGTTTAAGAGGATGATAGATGAGCTTTTTTTGTTGAATGGGGTTCTTAATCTTGGGGACTTTATTCCTTGGATTCATTTCTTGGATTTGCAAGGTTATGTTAAGAGAATGAAAGCTTTGGGTAAGAAATTTGACAGGTTTATGGAGCATGTTTTGGAGGAACACATTGAGAGAAGGTAAATAGTTAAGGATTATGTTGCTAAGGATATGGTGGATGTTCTTTTGCAACTTGATGAGGATCCTAACCTTGAAGTCAAACTTGGGAGGCGTGGGGTCAAAGCTTTTACCCAGGTACAAATAAATATAATGATTACGCATAATTAGTGTTTTTTTATTTTTTAAATTTATGATTAGATTATGTTTATTAGTGAATGCATGAATGATTCCTTAATTAATGATTTAAAAACGATGGCAAAGTTGAATTTGACAAAGTCGTTTCTTTTTTTTTTTTTAGGTTTAAATATGTTTTACCCCCCTGCAAAATTACCCATTATCCAGTTACCCCCCGCAAAAAAAAAAATGTTTAAAACAAACCTTGCAAAATGTAAAGTTATCCAGTTACCCCCCAATTATTAATCTTAGCACAATTGTTACATTATGCATGTACTTGAGCTTACTAATTTTACAGGCCAGGCTAAGTTTAAGCTATTAATGAATTTTGTTGTGCTAGCTCAATCCATTAATATTATTGTTATTGAGAAACTCAATACATTGATTTCAAAGCTAACAAATTGGCCTTGATTAAATCCATTTCTTAGGACCTAATAGCAGGAGGGACAGAGAGCTCTGCGGTTACAGTAGAATGGGCAATTAGTGAGCTAGTGAAAAAACCTGAAATTTTCAAGAAGGCAACAGAGGAGCTAGACAGGGTTATAGGTAAAGATAGATGGGTTGAAGAGAAGGACATTGTTAATTTACCTTATATCAATGCCATTGCTAAGGAAACAATGAGACTTCACCCTGTGGCACCAATGTTAGTGCCAAGACAAGCTAGAGAGGATTGCAATGTTAATGGGTATGATATCCCTAAAGGTACACAGGTGCTTGTTAACACTTGGACTATTGGAAGAGATCCTGCAATATGGGACAACCCATATGAGTTCACACCAGAGAGGTTTTTAGGTAGTGAGATAGATGTGAAAGGTCATGACTTCGAGTTGTTGCCATTTGGTGCTGGTAGAAGAATGTGCCCTGGTTACCCTCTTGGTATTAAGGTTATTTATGCAAGCTTAGCCAACTTATTGCATGGTTTTAATTGGAGACTACCAGATAATATGGAGAAGGAGGACTTGAATATGGAGGAGATTTTCGGACTTTCAACACCTATGAAATTTCCTTTAAAAGTTGTTGTTGAGCCTAGACTTCCAGCTCATCTTTACTCACTCTAAGTATTTTCTCTTTACTAAGATTTGGAATAATGAGATGTATGTGAGTTTAATGCCATCATACTCGGTAAGTAATGATAATGAAGAAGAAATGTAATGGTGGAAACATGGAGTTTAGTGATGAGTCATGTAGTATATGCATGTGTAAACTCGTGAGAATTGTAATGCCAGAATAAAGTATTTTGTGTTTTATCTCTAGTTGTTCTTTTAATTCAAATGTATGTCACTCAATTTTGGGTTTAATTACCCACTTTCAATTTTATTTATTAAATCGGGTGTTGCTCACGCTGGAACATGGGGAAACCTTGGGTGAACGTTGTTGGAGGTGACTCTACCAATTCGCCGTCACCTGTTGTTTGCTCGTTGTCATCGCTTGCTCGTCAACGCTGTTTCCTTGCTCGTCGTCGCCACTCTTGCTGATTTTGTCAAATCCCAATTTGGGAAGCTTGATATTCTAGTAAGTTCTAACATGCTAATCAGATTTAGGGTGCTTGTTGTTTCTTAGTTTCTTCTTTCTTTTGATGGGGTTTTGTATACTGAAATCAGTAATGTGAATGTCAATTGTTATTAATAAGATTAAGAATGAAATGAAAATTGCAGTGTCTTGGAAGTGGATTTGAGATCTGAAGAGAATGTTACCATTGTGTATGCTACCTTAGCCGTTGCTGTTTGTGGTTCTTTCTCATTTGGAACTTGTGTAAGTACACTCATCTTTAAGCTCATCTTATGTACACAAAAATGTTTCAATGTTAAGCTCAAATTATTATTTTGTCAGGTGGGCTATTCACAGTGAATCAGTGGAAACATGCTGGGTCAAGATCAGTGAATGTTCAACCATCTTAAGACCGCTTCATAGCATCTGAACATAAACCTTCAGTCTGGAGTGGTAACAGTTTCTTTCTTGTTTGTAAGGTGATTTTCATATATCCTTCTTGCTCTACACATTTAAGGTGATCAGATTTTGTATCAAAACATCTGTTCTAAGACGCTGTTGCTGATAAATTGATCCACACTCACTATCTATATTGATTAATTGGATCAGAAACTTTTTCCTAAGACCTTTAGTATCAAAACATGTGTTCTACTATCATGTTCTTATATTTTTAGAGATATTCAACATGTTTTCATTTCATATGGTATATCATCATGTCCTTGAGCTCCACATCATCCATTTCAAGGCAATAGAGTAGGTCTCAAGCTGAGCTCCACTTATCCACATCATCCAATTGGGTGCCTAAAACTTGAATAAGAATTTCAATATTTTTGCGTTGTCCTTGTTTGATAATTGAAAAATGTTTAAACATGACTTTTGATGTTTCTTAATGCTAATAATGTTGGTGTGAGGCTGAAGACCTTGGAAGCTAGTTTGAAACGGGGAAGGCTACTTCATGAAGTGAAGAAAACTAGAGAAACCAACCTCAAAGAAAACTGTCCTGAACCCATTAAAAATCTGAAAACCAGTATGTGAATAATATCCTCCTCTTGTGTGAATTGGTGAGTGCCTAGGATTGGTTAATATATTGGCATCTAGACTTCTAGGAATAAGATGCACCGGAGTGAGTTGAAAAGCTGATATAAAGATTCATAATCTATATATTAAAAGAGCAAGAATTTCTGTTTCCTTGATGCCTATTGATAAGTGTCAAATATACTTGAATTTGGTTTGAAATCAATGGCACTTATTGAATTTATTGAAATGAATTTGTTATTATTTAACCCCCAAAAGTGTTAGTTTGATTTAGTTTTTATTTAAATAGGTGATGTATGTGATTATGAGTTTTTGTACATTTTAATCCCTTTTTGTAGCTTGAAACAGATGAAAGAACTATAGATTAAGATTTGATAAAGAGTTCAAGCGAAAAGATTGAAGAATGAAGAGAAAGAAAAATTTCTGGGCACTTTGGCTAAGCCAAATGTACTCTGGCTAAGCCACATTGATGCATAGAGGAAGAAGTAAATACTGAGAAATCTGGCTAAGTCAAACGTGTTCTGGCCGAGCTAAATAGAGACAGAATGTTGCTACGAAATAGGTGTTAAGATTTCGGCAACTTCCCCAGGGCGTGTGGTTCCACAAATCTCATAGAATTGGAACAAGTGTTGGTTGGGGTCTACCGCATCTGACCCTGAAAACTGTTCTGATTTCAAGGCAGTGAGAACAGTAGACTTGATGTCAAATGAAACAGCTCCCACTGGTTGGAAGGTGTAGGCTTGAGCGCCCTGATTTCTTCTCCCAAAGTCCGCGAGAGTGCGCCTTGGAGGAATTGGTGGTGGATTTTCAGCCATTACTACCTCTTGTGTTGGTGAATCTTCCGGAATAGAAGTTGAAACTGAGTGGCCCCGCGACTCTCTCTGAGCTTGTTGTTTTGCTAGCTTAGTTTGCTTCCGGTTTGCCTTTGCTGACTTTTCAATCTCTAGGTTAAACAACAAATCTTGTGAATTCTTGCCCCGCATAAACAAATCTCTGAAACACTAAACAAACAGTCAACAAGTCCTACAAAGTCACTGGGTAGCAGAATTAAAATGATAGAAATGGAAATATAAGACAAATATCGCTAAGAGTTAACTCCGGCAACAGCGCCAAAAACTTGTTAAGATTTCGGCAAGTGTACCGAATCATTGCAAGTAATAGTAATTTAGTAAAGACCACTAGTCGTATCCACAGGGATTGAGAGTTATTATCCACTAAGCATGTGTGGTAATTCTTAGGCATGAAGCGAATTAACAAGTTTGTAACTTAGAGTAACCGAAAACAGAATATTTGTAAATAAAATCCGAGAGTAAAACGATTAGGAATCGAATCCTCTCCCATACGTTATCATTTACCAAACCTTCGATCAATTTCAATATAATTACCCAATCTAACAGATTCAATTCAATTATAAGATTAAGGACAATCCCTTGCCTCGAAACCCCTTTTCTCTAATGGGAAACCCTAATTCCTTAAGTGAGTCACCAAGAGACAAAGCATTGAACACGAGAACTAACGAATTCGCAAACACAATCTCATATTCCTATGATTATCACGTTTGTGCCCTAAACCCCAATATCAGGCAAACATCCCCATTTTCCAATGATGAACATAAACCATAAATCAGTACAACAACGGATATTATTGTAAAGCGGTAAGAACGGAGGTAAAGGCAAGAGTTAAACTGAATAATAATCGAATTGATCATAGCAAAGGGTTCACATGATAGTTTTGGAGAGATTCATCTCATCCTAACCCTAGAAGATTAGTTACACATCATCAAAGGAATAAAAGATAAGATTAAAAAGGAATTACACAAAGAGGAGTACATGAGATCCTTCAATTCCTTGTTCCTCTCTTCTGAACTTCGCATAAAACGCTAACTTTCAGGTAACCGTCGCGACGCGGCGCGATTCCATCGCGACGCGATGAGGCTAAAAAAGCTGCTCCGCGACGCGAAGCTTCTGTATCGCGACGCGAAGACTACCCGAACCTTCTCCTTCTTTTCTCTGCTGCGTCACTAGGCAAGTGTCTGGTTCGCTAGTTAACGCCACATCAAACTGAAGGTTTTCCACTGCAATTGGCACGAAGGATGGGGGAAATAGCTTACAATGCAATCTTAATACATTAATCTAAAACTACGCTAAATCCCTGACAATAGACTGAGATACAATCAAATAACAGCAATTTTGGTTCTAAAACTGAACAACATTCTACATATGACTGTGAGTCAACACAACCCCAAACTTGGAGTTTTGCTTGTCCTCAAGCAATCATTCAATTCAGGCTGTGGCTACTTTTTTATTCAGCTGTCACACCTTTGACACAAACCATTAGATACTCAGCAAGTCAAAAGTCGTCATCCAACATAATGCAGTAGCAAGACAATTTAATTGGTAAAACAGAAGATCATAGACAGGCAAGCATTCTCAAGTTTCCTCTTTTTCACACATCTCACTAAATTGCCTCTCTTTTCTGTCTAAGGTAGTCACTCAATTCACAATACATGCATCATCGTTTCATAAGCTTGAACAAGTTCTAGAAAAGTCTACACACATTGATATGCACACACATTTTGAGGACTTAGAGGTTGTAACTGGGCTTAGGTAAGGGTGGATATTATTTGGGTAGGTAGGTTACAACTTGGAGTTAGGCCTACTTCCTTGTTTATCATCAAATACCAATCTCACCACTCACCTCACCATGTTTTCCCAATAACATTCCACAAGAGAAGGATTTTTATTTATTTATTTATTTATTTATTTATTTTTGAATATCTCTTCTCTTATATATACCACCCCAAACTTAGTTTGTTGCTATGAACTTAGTTTGTTGCTATTCCATGAGCAACCCCAAACTTAGATTTTTCCCACACATGCATACATTGTCTACCTAACTCCAAGTTAAGAAAACAAACTTTGAAATTAATTTGCCGGGTGTGGTCTATGTTAGAACAGAACAGTAAGAAGAAACAATTAGGCTCAATGGGGTTAGCTAAGGATAAGTCATATTGAGGTGGTTTGAAAGGCTCTGGGTTATCAATTTTTTTTTGCCTCAGTGTATATGTAAATCAAATGGAAGCCGATTAAGTACAAGTTCAAGTTCTGTAGAATAATACATGCAAGGAATTTTCACACAATCAACTACATAAGGGTTTGGGCTCACCTCACGGCTGGGATTGTAAGAGTATGACTCTCGAAAGCTTGCCAACAAATGATCCAGATTTTCCTCAACCGTTGTCTTAACCACTGATACTACCTGATGATAAAAATTGACGCGACAGTAATAATGGTAAAATGCAAAACATATTAAGCTAAACAACCACAATCATCATCATCATTGAAGATGCCGCTAGAAGCTCAAGGTTGCGGTGCCTCAAAAATCACTGTATAGGTTATATCAGCAAAGTACAGACCAAAATGCAAAAAGTAAAACAAAACAGGCAATAAGATAAAAATCCCAAAATACCACTGTCTCAAATGAAAAGTAAATGATAAGAGTGAGCCCTCCTGCTCAAGATAATGAAATGTGACGCTCATTGTAGTCATCCCCCTGTAATAATGGATCCTGAGTATCCTGCGGCTCCTCCGCAGGGGGTGATGACGATGGACCTGCAGCGTCAGCACCTCTGCGATGGGCCACAAACTGCTGAGCAGCATTGGCAACACGGGGTGTTGCCAGGAAGGAGATATCCAAGCCCTGCTGCTGACATAGCATAGACATCCCGCACCAGTTGGCCATCATGAGCTCATACTGGAACGAGGGATCGCTGTAAAGATGCTGCTGATCGGTTGGAGCTGCTGGTTGCTGCTGAGGTGGAGGTGAGTGCTCGCCTACCGGTGGTGGAACTGGCCCCTCAATCGGCCCATCTGGTTGCTTGAGAATCCATGTTGCTGTAATCGACTCCCAGGGTTCAATTGGAAGATCATTTGGTCTCTCCTGGCATCCCTACTGTGTGCACAAAGCATGGATAAAGGAGGCATGTCCTAATCTAGCTTTAGGACATTGTGCTATTTAAGCAATGTTTTCTGATATGATTTCCCCTAAGTCCAACTTTTTTCCTTTCATGATTCCCAATAGCCCCATTGCCCTTATAACGAGAACATCTGATGAGTTGGAGCATGACACAACATTTTGATGGAAAAATGCATTCCAAGCCTTAGGGATAGGCTTCAATGCCATGTCTGAAGCGACGGGGAAAACTTTGTAACCTTGGTGCATACTTAGCCCATTGTGCCCCAGGACGGCACAATTCTCTGAGTATTCCCTCATAATCAATGTCCTTCTTGTCGGCTATGAATGCATCTCTCATTGCACATGATGAATACGCAGGTAGCCCCAACAGTTGATTTATACTCTTTGGTGAATTTGATACACTTTTGCCCCGAACAAAGGAAATTGTAGACTTATCCTTTTCAGTTGCCCAGTAAGCATTGGCGTAGAACTCTCTCACTATGCTCTGGTTGTCTTGCTTGATCATGGAGTTGCGAGTGAGCCAACCCATTTCCCGGAGCATGGAGCTTATTATAGGAAATTCTCCAGTGCTTAGATCAAAAGGTCGCTCCAGGTAGAACTTCTTTCCCTTCACCACATTTTGGAACCGCTTCTCGTGCTCGGCTGATTTGAACTTTTCGGCATCAAAAGTGGGTTCTTCCTCCCTTAGTTCCCCCCGCCTTCTCTTTGTAGGACCGGTCTTGGTTGGCTTTCCCATTTGCTCACCTGTATGAAAAATTCCTGCAAAACTTGTATTAGTTCCCAGGGAACCATTGGTGTCCGTTCCACTTAACAGTTGCATTAATAATTTGGCTAAATTGCTCTTTTGGCCCTTTATCTTTGGGGTTGTGGTCACTATGGCCCTTTATTTTTTTTTTCTCATTTTAGACCCTCATGTTTTTTGTGTGTGTCATTTTGGCCCCTGCCGTTATCATTTTGGTCCCTTATGTTTTTAATTGATTTCATTTTAGTCCCTTATGTTTTTAATTGATTTCATTTTGGGCCCTTATGTTTTTAATTGATTTCATTTTCGTCCTTAAAAATTTGCTACAAAAAACATAAACATAACGGCAAGGGCCAAAATGACACACACAAAAAACATGAGGGTCTAAAATGAGAAAAAAGAAGATAAATGGCCAAAGTGACCACAACCCCAAAGATAAAGGGCCAAAACAATAGTTTAGCCTAATAATTTCAAACAACCGAGACTTTCACAACACAAGACAACACGAAGCCACCGTCCATCTTAGACACAAATGCATGTGATGGCAATATTTACACGAATGAAATCTCATTCCCAAATGCAACACAAAATCGTCTACCTTAGAGTTCCCTAGGCACTGACATACTAGAGCAACACTTGAGCAAAGAAAATTTCATTGGGGAATTT
This sequence comes from Astragalus membranaceus, assembly GCA_039519185.1. Lineage (NCBI taxonomy): Eukaryota > Viridiplantae > Streptophyta > Magnoliopsida > Fabales > Fabaceae > Astragalus > Astragalus membranaceus. Next base: position 2,593,240 of record CM076846.1, read on the forward strand.
CAACAAACCTATGAAGCCCCGATACTTCAAAAATAGAGACGTACCCGTGTCGGATACGTATCCGATACCGACATGCACCTGATACTTCCCGATACGTACCCAAAGAGTATCCAATAATTTTTTAATTCTTTGTAAAAAATATTTGACTCGATACATCTTTGATACTTCTTACCAACTAAGGATACTTCTCAGATACTTTTTTGATACCTCTTACCAACTAAGCACATGATTGTCACTCATATATGATACACTTTAATACCTCAATAACTAAAAGACAAAAAAATATATGTTTTTTCGTAATACAATAATAGAAGAAATAACACATTGTGATATAAGTGGGATAAATATACGTATCTGTCTCTACTTGATAAGATTACAAGTATTTATTTCTACAATGTGATGAATATATATTGACTAATGATATGCTTATGTTTTATTGAGCAACTACGTACTAATATGAATATCTTAGTCTATAAAAAGTCATCTATTTCTGCCACTGACTATTCGTATTATACAATTTCGGGTGATCTTAGTTACTTGTCCACCCTTACTTTTTATGACTAGTCACTCATACATACGTGTGTCGATTGTCCTCTTCCTTTCATCCATATATTTTTGTGTGATTTTTTTATCTATTTGGGCTGGTTTTTTTTTTCATATCCATAAAATGCAATATTTCAGTTTTTCATATTTGTTTTTTTCTATTTGTGTTTCTATTTTATTTTATTTTTTCTGTTATATTTTTTTATATTTAAATTTTAATTTAATTTTTTATGAAAGTATCCCAGCCGTGTCGTATCTTGATTTTCAAAATTTTCCCGTATCCCTGTATCCGTATCGTGTCGTATCTCGTATCGTATCCGGTATCCAGGCTTCATAGCAACAAACACTTGGTCTACATGCCAAAATTTCCTTGGGGCATTTTGTCAAACACTTGGCTTGCATAACAGAATTTCATTGGGGCATTTAATCAAACACCTCTCCTACACTAAAATTTAATTGAGACATATTAACAAACACCTCAACTACATCATAGAAAGAGGATTTTTTTTCTACTCCAATTCAAACTACACCTCCTCCCCTTCAAAGAATCAACAATCATGCACATTAATATGAGTGGAACAATCACCAATTTCCTAATTTTACTTCTAGCCCCACAATTCGTACCCCCCCAATCAACCACATAACCAATAAAAACATGAAGATTAATGCATGAGATTGAAAGTCATGGTTACCTGGAGATGTTGACAAGGAAGGGTTCGTGCCAATTTGTGTGAATCCACCAAGAAATTTGAACAAAAACCGTAAAGGGGGGAGGGAGAAATGTTGCTTCGTGTGCACAAGGGGGAGAAGTGTTGTGATGTGTGATGTTGAACGATTTTTTTAACGAGGAAACGTCGCATCACGAAGCCAGCTCATCGCGACGCGATGAGTGGCAGAAACTTCTGCCTTGAAATCTTGGTCGCATCGCGACGCGACACATGCTCATCGCGACGCGATGAGTGGCAGATGCTTCTGCTTTGAAAAAAAAAAATTTATCCCGTCGCGATGTGATACGTGACCCCCCCCCCTTTTTTTTGTTTTTTTTTGAATTAAAATTAAACTAAAGACTTAAAAAATATATAAAATTAAAATAAATGCTTGTTACCTCTACCATGGGTTGCCTCCCACTAAGCGCTTCTTTAACGTCACTAGCTTGACGTCTTTTAGACCCTTATGGGTCTCTCATCATGAGAGCCATCTGAGCTTTTTCCACTGCATCACCAAGGTATGGCTTGAGTCTTTGTCCATTGACCTTAAAATATCTTTTGGACTCTGGCTCTTCTACTTATATTGCTCCGTACGGTGTCACTTCTTTAACAACAAAAGGTCCTGACCACTTGGATTTCAACTTCCCTGGAAACAACTTGAGTCTCGAATTAAACAACAACACTTGTTGTCCAGGATGAAATGCTTTTCTTGAAATATGCTTGTCATGGTACACCTTCATTTTCTATTTATAGATCCTATTGTTCTCATATGCATGCAGTCGCATCTCATTTAACCCATGAAGTTGTAGGATTCTCTTTTCTCCACTTAATGCGGGGTCAAAATTTAAGAATTTCAACGCCCAATATGCTTTGTGTTCAAGTTCAACCGGCAAATGACAAGATTTGCCATAAACCAATTGGTAAGGAGACATACCTAAGGGTGTCTTATAAGCTGTCATGTATGCCCACAGTGTATCATCTACCTTGTATGCCCACAGTGTATCAACTTGCGAAGGTTTGTCACTTGACCATTGCACTGAGGATGATAAGGGGTTGACACTTTATGCTTTACACTATACCTGGATAGTAGATTGCTAAGCCGAGTGTTACAAAAATGGCTACCCCCATCACTGATCAAGACTCTTGGCACACCAAATCTTGAGAAAATGTTTTTCTTCACAAATTTTACCACAGTTTGGGAATCATTTTTGGAAGTGGCAATGGCTTCTTTCCATTTAGAAACATAGTCCATCGCCACCAAAATATATTGACACGAATGAGATGGTGGGAAGGGTCCCATGAAGTCAATACCCCAACAATCAAACACTTCTACTTCAAGTATAGGGTTCAATGGCATCTCCCCCTTACGTGGAATATTGCCAGTCCTCTGGCACTTGTCACAACTTTTTACATGATTTTGCGCATCCTTAAAGACGGATGGCCAATAGAAACCAGATTGGAGTACCTTTGCAGCTGTGCGTTCCCCATTGTCGTGACCTCTGTAACGCCCAAATAATCTAATTATTTATTTAATTAAATTATTTAGGTAATTTATTAGTATAGTTATATTAAAATAATTATACGGTGTTTTATGTAAATCAGAGAGTGGTGTTTAGTAATTAAGCTGAGTAGGAGTCAGGGGCCCGTGATCCAAGAGCCCAAGGGCCTATGCGCATGAAGGAGAGTATTGGCTAGGGTTTTGGTCATTAGCGCATTTTTGAGAAACAAAGAAAGAAAGTTGCGAAGAGAGGAGAGAAAGGGGACGGCGCGTACCAAGGAGGAAGAAGAGAGGAGCTTTGTTGCGGTGGTTCTTCGGAGTTTCGTGCAAGGAGATATCGAGTTCGGCAAAATCCAAGGTAAGGGTGGGTTCTATCCTTATAATAGAGTATATGATGGGGACTATGTGGGAGATAGGACCATGTTGCCTCTTGGATCTTGTTGATGTTGTTTTAGTGATGTTTGAATATATTATGATGATTTCGATTTGATGTTTGGGTGAATGATCATGGTGAAAATTGGTGTTTGGTGTTTGGTGCAATTTTGGTCTGTTGCTGTTGTCCAAGGCGCCCTATTGCTAGGCGCCAGTTTCTGTTTTTTGTTGTTGCGGTCTAAGGCGCCCTGTTGCTGGGCGCCAGATCCTGTGTTGCTGGTGTTGTCTGGGGCGCCCTGTTGCTGGGCGCCAGTTTCAGTGCTGTTGCTGTTGTCTGTGGCGCCCTGCTGCTGGGCGCCAGATTCTGTGTCGTTGTTGCCTGCTGTTGGCGTCCTGTTGCTGGGCGCCAGACTCTGTGTTGCTGTTGTTGCCTGTGGCGCCCTGTTGCTGGGCGCCAGTTTCTGCGATGTTGTTGCCTGCTGTGGCGCCCCGTTGCTGGGCGCCAGTTTCTGTGGTGGCTGTTTTTGTTGTTGGCGCCCTGCTGCTGGGCGCCAGTTCCTGTCATGTTGCTGTTGTGTAAATTGGTGTCTCTGGTGTCGGTGGATGTTATTGTTATAGGTGTTGGTGTCATTGGAGATGATTGGTGATTATTGGTGATGATATAACAGGTGATGATATAAAAGGTGATGTGCCTATTTTTATGGGCTAAGGTGACAGGTGATGGGTCTATGACCATTTATTAATATTGGTGTTGTTGTGTGTCACATAGATGACCATTGTTGTTGATTGTTTTGATGTGTTGTGCATGGTGTCGCATGCATTCCATATGCATTATTTTGGTGATAAAGGCTACAGCCGTTGGAGCTATAGGTGATGATGGTGATGCTCATATAGGTGATGTTGCCCGTATTGGCAAAGTTATTGGTGATGATTGGTACCACATGCATATACCCGTTGGTGTGAGTTGCATTTCATTCATTTACTCATGATATTGGTGATGATACTTGGTGATTGTAATTTGGTGTTGTTGTGAAGTGGTAGATATAGCTGTCGTAACTCTAGCATATTGCCTTATCATATATGCTATTATAATGTTAGATATCTCACCCCTTCTGTTTGAATGTTACCCCTATGTTGGTAACGTGCAGGTGATTGCGAGTGAAGGCAAGTCTTCCATCGCTAGTTGAATCGGTGTTGTCGCTCTGATACGTAGCACTCGGGGGGATGAACGCTAGTTTTATTAGATGTCTTTAATATTTAATTTCTGAAGTTTTATGGTGATGTTATAATTATTTAATTGAACCATGATTTGATTCCGCTGCTTGATGATGTTATGACGTGCTAGGTGTTGCACTGTTTTAATGGTGAAACTTTATTATTGACATGTGATGTTTAACGGTGTAAATGTGGCATCCATTGTGGGTGTATTGAAAACGTTTTGAAAACTCTGATTTTTGTCAAAAATTTTCTGGGTAGAAAAGGGGTGTTACAACCTCCACATGTAGAATCATGACAATGCCATAGAATCTTTTGACTTTAAATACTAGAAATGCATCTTCTAAGAATTCCATCCGTCCCAACCTTGAAGAGAAAAGGATCATCCCAAAGGTAATGTTGGGCATCACGGAGGAATTTCTTCTTTTGTTGCCATGTGAAGTCTTTTGGGACCGTTCCGCCTGCCTTATAATTTGCTATGTCGGCAAACCACGGTCTCTCTTCGATTGCAAACAACTTCTCATTGGGGAACTCTTCAAGGATATCTGTCTCCCGAGCAGTCACTTCTTTGTTCTCTAGTCTAGACAAATGATCTGCGACCACGTTCTCTCTCCCCTTTTTGTCCTTGATCTCCAAGTCGAATTCCTGCAAAAGCAAAATCCATCTAAGGAGTCGAGGCTTAGACTCGCCCTTGGTTAGTAAATATTTTATTGCAGCATGGTCAGTGAAAACAATCACTTTAGATCCAATCAAGTAGGAACGAAATTTTTCCAATGCGAATACTATAGCTAGTAGTTCTTTTTCAGTAGTTGCATAATTCACCTGATTGTCATTTAAAATTTTGCTAGCATAATATATGGCATGAAAAAATTTCTCTGATCTCTGCCCCAGCACAGCACCCACTGCATAATCACTAGCATCACACATTAACTCAAAGGGAATATCCTAGTTAGGGGCTACAATGACTGGAGCATAAATCAGTTTTTCCTTTAATACATTAAAAGCACAAAGACAGTCATTATCAAAAACGAATTCATTCTCCTTAACAAGTAGATTGCATAAAGGTTTTGCAATCTTGGAGAAGTCTTTTTTGAAACGTCGATAGAATCCGGCGTGTCCTAAAAAACTTGTCACTCCTTTTACATTAAGAGGAGGAGGTAACTTTTCTATCACTTCAATTTTTGCTTGGTCAACCTCAATGCTTTTTACCGAGATCTTATGGCCAAGCACAATTCCTTCTTGAACCATAAAGTGACACTTCTCCCAATTCAAAACTAGATTGGTTTCGGTGCATCTCTTCAAAACTGCATCAAGATTAGACAAACAAGAATCATAGCACGGTCCAAAAACAGAAAAGTCATCCATAAATACCTCAATAACATTTTCCATCATATCAGAGAATATAGAAAGCATGCACCTTTGAAAAGTTGCAGGAGCGTTACATAAACCGAAGGGCATCCTCCGATATGCAAACACACCAAACGGACATGTAAAAGCGGTCTTCTCTTGATCTTCAGGATCATCTGCTATTTGGTTGTACCCAGAGTATCCATCCAGGAAGCAATAAAAAGCCTGTCCAGCTAATCTTTCCAGCATCTGATCCATGAATGGTAATGGGAAGTGGTCCTTCCGAGTGGCTTGGTTTAATCTCTGGTAGTCAATGCACATCCTCCACCCTGTGACTGTGCGAGTGGGAATTAGCTCATTCCTCTCATTTTTAACAACTGTCATACCACCCTTCTTGGGAACCACATGAACCGGACTCACCCACGAGCTGTCAGAAATGGGATAAATCATCCCCGCATCTAAGAGCTTCAAGACTTCCTTCCTCACCACGTCTTTCATCGTAGGATTTAATCTTCGCTGTGGTTGAATCACCGGTTTGAATTCTTCCTTGAGCTTGGTCTTATGCATGCAAAAAGCCGGACTAATCCCCTTAAGGTCGGAGATAGTCCAACCTAAAGCAGTTTTGTTACTTCTCAACACCCTCATCAGTTTTTCCTCTTCCAATTTGGTCAAAGAACTACTGATGATAGCTGGATATCGATCATCACTCCCAAGGAATACGTACTTCAAATGGAAGGGGAGTTGTTTCAATTCTGGAGTTCCTTTTTCTGGACTCTCTCCCCTACTCAACTCTTCTTTTTTCTTGAAGACCCTTTCTACCTGGGAAGCTTCAAACTGTAGAATGCAGTCTTCTATTTCACTGCCCAAGTTTTCATCTAACCCCTCAATAGAGTTCACAATTACCTTCTCTAATGGAGGAGAGGGTGAATCATATCTAAAGGTTTCTTGCACTGAGTCTTCAATCACATCCACCCAAAACATTTACCTTGGTCATCCGGGTGGCGCATAGCTTCAAAAACATTAAAAGTCGCCTTCTCATCTTGGAACCTTAGAATTAGCTTACCCTGTTGTACATCTATCAAGGCTCGCCCAGTGGCTAAAAATGGTCTACCAAGGAGGAGTGGTACCTCTGCATCTTCCTCCATGTCAAGAATCACAAAATCAACAGGAAATAAAAATTTATCAACTCTTACCAGAACATCTTCCAAGACTCCATAAGGGTGCTTTATAGATCTATCAGCAAGTTGCAAAGACATCCTCGTTGGTTTCACCTCACCTCCTCCAAGTTTCTTCAACATAGACAAGGGAATTAGATCAATGCTTGCTCCCAAATCACAAAGAGCCTTGCCTATTGTCAAGTTACCAATCGTGCAAGGTATGGTGAAATTTTCGGGATCTTTCAACTTTGGAGGAAGCTTCCTTTGGATAATGGCACTACACTCTTCGGTTAGAGCCACCGTTTCATCTTCCTTGAATCTCCTCTTCTTGGTCAACAATTCCTTCATAAACTTTGCATAAATGGGCATTTGCTCTAAAGCTTTTGCAAAAGGAATGTTGATTTGGAGACGGGAAAAGATCTCCATGAACTTAGTGAATTGCTCCTCTTTCTCCTTCTTCTTATTCAAAGTTGGATAGGGAAACTTCACATATGGTGGGATCACTTGGGTCTTCTCTCTCATCTCACTTTTATGTTTTTCACTCTGTTTTTCTTTTTCTTTTTCACTCAACTCATTTTCAACCTCTTGATGTTTCTTTTTCAACTCCTCCCTCAACATCTTAGTTTCACTACTCTCCTCTCTAGGCTTGGTTTGGGTCACTTCAACGGGGTTCAACTCCTTACCACTCCTCAATGAAATAGCCTTACATCTCTCATTCTTAATTAGGGTTATCAATAGTGCTAGCAGGAAAGCCACTATTCGACGTTTCAGCAAGCTGCTTCGACAATTGACCAATTTGAATCTCCAAGTTTGCAACATCCTCAAAATAATTAGGCGAATTATTTGGATGTTAACCCAATTGGATTATTTAGTACTTGATTAGTAAAATTATTGAGTGCTAAAGTAATTATTTGGTCGTATTAGGATCGCTAAACCGATAGCAAGAAATAAGAGATTAAGGGCAATATGGTCATTTAACCATGTAGCGACCGAAAAATCCGGATGAGGATTCCTCGAAGGTTCAAAAATGAAGCTGCCACCAAAGTTTAGTTTAAGGGCAAATATTGGAAAATCCCTTTTGGAATGGATAAGGGTCCTTGAGACCAGATTAGGGTTCGGGAGTCGGTTATGCGTGGGGAAGGTATTAGCACCCCACGACATCCTTCCTAATGAAGGTTACCTGCTAACTAGTTGTAGGAAAGAATATTAATTTTGAAAATGTTTATTTTTACCCTTTTATTGTGAATTAAAAAGAAAGAAGAAAATTGATATTTCATTTGAATTAGAGAAAGGAATTATTTAGGAAAAGACTAAAAAAGTTTTTTTATTAGTGCAATTGACAGATGTGGGCCCCCATCTGCTCCTACGTATCTCTTGGTAGAGAATCAAATCACACGTAGTTCTTGGTAGAAAAATGTTTGTTGGTTGGTATATTTTTTTTATAGGGATCTTAGGACTCCTGAGTGATCAGTTCATTTGTCCTAAAACGATGACTAACCCGACTGTACAGTCGGCTTAGTCCCCTACTTTGTGAAAATAGAGTTTTTGGAGTTCGGAAAATGGTTTGGAGTGTGTTTGTTTGATTTTATTGGAATAGGGGTTTTAGGATTCTTGAGCCGTACGGCTCATTTATCCTAGAACGCTGACGAACCCGTCTGTACAGTCGGCTTAGTCCCCTAATTTGAGAATTTGATTTATAGGAAGAAACGTGTTTGTGCTTATTTTAATTTAGAAATTTGTTTGTTTTAAATAGGGATTTTAGGCCATGATCCGTAACGGTTCATTAGTGACCTAAAAAGTAGACTAACCCGACTGTACAGTCGACTTAGTCCCCTATTTATATTTTTTGGGAATTAAGTAAATTATTTAGGTATTACGTAGGCTTTTTGTAAAAGAAAATAATAAAAACGAAAAGAAGGGTGCAGCAGTAAAATGGGGTGCAGTTTGCAGGAGGGAGTTGTATTATTTAAAAACTGGGTGTGAAAAGCAGTAGCCCAGTTTGTGGACTGGTCCACAAATTCATGGGCTTTTTCAGGGGGGGAGGCGTAATTCGCAAACTAGAGGTGTAAGCAGTATTGAGTTAAATGAAAAGACCAAAATGACCTAGGTGTCCACGCTATATAAGGAAATCCAAAAAAATACCCTAAACCTAATTTCCTTCGTTTCTTCTCCAGCTGCGCCGTTCCATTTCCCCCAATTCTTTCAACCCTAATTTCTCTAATTTCTCCCCTTTCTCCGCCTCGCTTCACGGAACCGTGGCTCCTCCCCTTTCTTCTTCGTCCACCACCGCCGTCTAATCCTTTCTTCCTCTCTATTCCAGCGCCACACACACATACGTCGTGGGAGAGGGAGATTTTGAAGAGAGGAAAAAAAAAGAATGGAAGTTCGGAGTGAGAGAGAAGTGAGTTCGGAGAATGAGAGAGAGACGGGGAAGACGCGAAGAGGGAGAAGGTAAATAGGAGGGGGAGAAGAGACGGTGGCGATGGCGGCGTCCCATCGCCTGCTGACGGTGGAGGGAGGGTTGACGACGCTACGAAGGGTCAGACGCGATGATGAAGATGGTGGTGATGGCCGCGTTGTTGTTCGGTTTTGGGAGATCGCAAGGGACGAGGAACGGTGACGGCTGACGACAGTGTCTGGAGCATACGGCCACCGTCTACGGTGGCCGGAGCTCGTAGGTAAGGCTTCGGTTCCTCTTTTTATATTTTTACTTTCTCCCTTCTCTCTTCTAATCTGATTATTTTTCTTTATATTGGTTTTTGCTTCTCCGGGTGATTCACGGTGATGGCACGCAAACGACACGGTGACGGAGCGACCGCGGGATTTGGCGACGACGCGGAGGAGCACGACGGCCACGCCTTACGGCGATGACCTCCACCGGTGGAGACGATCAGAACCTGGGTATGTTTCTCTATATTTTTCGTCTCTTATCTTCTTCCTATTCTTCTACTTTCTGATCGTTTTTCTTTACTGTTCTTTGTTGTTAAACTTGCTTGTATAACTCTAATTCCCGAAAAACTGAGTCTATTTCACACATTGCTAAAAATTTGGACAGATTACCTCAACCCTAAATTTTAACTGAACCTGCGTCAAGTTCTGTTCCCAACTTCGTTTTCCTAATTCTTTATTTCACTTAAACCATTTTAAGTTGTTAATCATAAACCCTAATCTATTTACAGCACTAATATTCATAACCAAAATAACTAAAAAAAAAACATAAACTGAACTCACTTGATTCTTTTTAGTTCATATGCACTATTTTGATACTGATTTCAGATTAATAACAATTACGGTTCTCTGCAAAAATGGTCTACTATGTATTGGATTTGATAAAACCTAAGAAAGCAAAACGAAAACATGAAGACCAACCTCTTTTCCAGCTTCTGAAAAATTTCCTGTTGCTTGTTTGTTACTGCTGTTCCTAGTTGCTGCTTCTAGTTCTCTTTGTTTGTCTCTGCTGCCACTCCTTCCTACCTCTGGATTTGTTGCCTTACGACTAGGGTTTCAGTGTGAAAACCCTAGTCTTTTGGGTTCTGAATTTCTGTCTGAATCTTGTTGGGGTCTGTTCTGCCTTTTGAGTGTGTCTAGGTTTGTTTATATAGGTAAAAATTAGGGTTTTTCTGATCCTTCTCCATATTTGTTTCCTTTTTCAGGTATTGGTGCTTGGATTGGAGAAAACTTGCTCACCAAGTTGCTGGATTAGGGTTGGGGAAAGCTTGTTCACCAAGGAGAGTAGGAAAGAAGAGAGGCGCACCTGCCCTTTTTCTCATTTTTTTTTGTAATTTTCGTTTTTCCTATTTTTTGTATTTTTGGTTATTTTCGGTTTTGTATATATTTTTTTGAATTAATTTTGATTTTTTTTGGATTATTGTGAACATTTGTAAATTAATTTTTATTGATTTTTTTGATTATATTTGCTATGGACAGATTTACTATTTGTTTTTGTTTTGGGTCAAAAAGGATGAGAACGATTAAATTGGGCCAAGCCCAATCAAAACTAAACATAGGCCCAACTTAGAAAAAAAATGGCTGAAATAAGGCCCAATTAGAACAAAATTAAGATGAGGTCCCATCTAGCCCCACAGGTCCATTTACGCAAACATTAGACATAAGCCCAATTATTAAAAACTGGTTCAAAACACTAAGCGTAAGCTCAAATAGACAAGCTAATGAAGTCAGGCCCAAAAAGGTTGGACATAGGCCCAATTGGACAAATCGGTCCAAATCAAAAACAAAACATCGCTCGAAGTGCCATAGGCTTGTGATACGCGACACGGGGCTAAAACTAGTACGATAAAAGGATCGGGCAAAATTAGGGTATAACAGCTGCCCCTCTTTATTTATATTTTACTAGAAAAAGTGAATGATTTTCAGCTATTCGTAGTAGAAATAAAAATAAAGATAGAATAGACTTTAATTTTGTCCGATGAGTTAGGGAAAGGAGGGACGATTAACACTTGGTGTGTTAGCCAGAACAAATAAAATAAATGATCACTGGGGATCTGGCGGAGCACTGGGGCTCTAAAAGAGCATTTGGGCTCTAAGGGAGTACTGGGGCTCCAAGGGGGTTGCCTAAACCCTAAAGGACCAATTGGGGTCCGAAAGTGCACTGGGGCTTTGAAGGACTGCCGGGGTCCGAGGGTGGCCTTTTTCGAGCGGCCGCTAATAAGATCAGGTCTAGAACTGATCACGAATGACGTCCACTATGTCTTAGGCTGACACAGCTAGTCTGAATGGCCTGGAGCCGGATGATCCGTCGGTGCTCGATGCCGACGTGCGATCTGGATTGGATGACCGTTGGAGGTCTAAGGAGCGCTGGGGCTCGCGGTGTTAACATTACGATCTGGTTTGCTGAGTTAAGGTCAGCACTTATCGTGTTTAAAAAATAAATAAAAACAAACTGAAAGGGTCGACACTTGAGGTCGGTATGCAACATGTGTTATGCATATGACATGCATGCAATGTATGCCTCTGTAATGATTAATGCTGAGTGGGATGAAATATGGAATGGTTTGTTCCTGCTTTCTTTTTTCATTTTTTCATTTTTTTTGCTTCTTGCTTTTCTTTTTGGCTTTCTTTTTACTGGTCTCATCAACTCGCGGGACTTTCGGTGTGAGATATGAGGACTGCTCCGAGTAATGGCGTTGCCAGATTGGAGCACAAGCTTTTATGATTCTTTGTTTGAAGTGATCGTGCACGTATTTGTCCTTTTGCAAGTTTTATTTATGAGAGATTATCTCCTTTCCGTAATTTTCAGAAATTTCGTAATAATTGTAATGCTTTTGATTATGCACATGCTTTGCAATTCAGTATCATGTATCATAAAACATCATTTTAAAGTGGATTGGAAACAAGGGAACAAAGCAAGTGTTTAATATTCAAATGGAGGTCGAGTGTGCAGAAGGTCACACTGACCGGAAATTACATTGAGAGTTTTTAAACTGAAAAAGAAAGAAAAAGGAAGAGCAGATCCCTTGATTGTTTGCATCTTTGGAGTAACGACGTCAATCACCCATACACATAAACTTGACCACTCATCAATCAACTTCCAGAGGCGTGAACTGCCTTAGTATCTGTTCAAAGTCCAACTTTCTGACCCTAATTTTTGCCTGGATCGCTCTTTAGAGTTTTCAATCCATCGGGTCGCTCTAATTTTTGCCTAGGCCGCCCTTTTGGGTTTTCGACCTAGCGAGCTCATTTTTGCTTGGATCATCTTTCTCTTTTTTTCATATATTTCTTTTAGGCATAGTACTTCTTGACTGCATCTGAGTTCACTGGGAGTGGGAGGTCATCACCATCCATTTTTGTGAGGATTAATGCCCCTCCAGAGAATGCTTTCTTCACCACATATGGTCCTTCATAATTAGGGGTCCATTTCCCCCGGGAATCTTTCTGGATAGGCAGGATTTTCTTGAGCACTAGGTCTCCCTCTTGAAACTGTCGAGGACGGACGTTCTTCTCGAAAGCTTTCCTCATTCTTTGCTGGTACAACTGCCCATGGCACAGAGCGACTACTCTCTTTTCTTCAATGAGATTCAACTGATCGAGACGAGCTTGAACCCATTCCGCTTCTTCTAACTTTGTTTCCATCAGAACTCGCAGAGAGGGTATTTCAACTTCGATGGGAAGAACTGCTTCCATCCCATATACTAGCGAAAATGGAGTTGCCCCTGTTGACGTGCGAACTGAGGTTCGGTATCCGTGCAGTGCGAAGGGAAGCATTTCATGCCAATCCTTGAATGTCACTACCATTTTTTGCACGATCTTCTTTATATTCTTGTTTGCCGCTTCGACCGCCCCATTCATCTTTGGACGGTATGGAGAAGAGTTATGGTGTTGAATTTTGAAATCCTCACACAACTCTTTCATCATCTTGTTATTCAGATTGGTCCCGTTATCTGTGATGATCTTATTTGGAAGGCCGTAACGGCAGACCAAGTCCCTTTTTATGAACTTGACGACCACAGATTTCGTTACACTGGTATAAGAAGCGGCTTCGACCCACTTGGTGAAATAGTCGATGGCAACCAGGATGAAGCGATGACCGTTCGATGCTTTAGGTTCGATAGGACCAATGACATCCATGCCCCACATTGAGAACGGCCATGGTGCTGCTAAAACGTTCAAAGAAGCGGGCGGCACATGAATGTTATTGGCATAGATTTGACATTTGTGACACTTCCTCACATAGCTAAAGCAATCGGCTTCCATTGACAACCAGTAGTAGCCAGCCCTCAAGATCTTTCTTGCCATTGTATGCCCATTGGAATGGGTGCCGAACGAGCCTTCGTGGACGTCTTTCATAATCCTTTCTGCTTCCTCTTTTGCCACACATCGGAGGAGGACCATATCGTGATTTCTTTTATAAAGTACTTCCCCATTTAGAAAGAAACCCATTGACAATCTCCTGAGCGTTCTTTTATCATTCTCTGTGGCACCAGGAGGGTATTCTCTGTTTATTATATACTGCTTGATGTCGTAATACCAAGGTTTACTGTCAGGTTCTTCTTCAATTTCCATACAATGATGTGCTGGCAAATCTCGATGTTGAATTCGGATGAGTGTCAGACTCTTATTGTCATTGATATTGAACATTGACGACAAAGTTGCTAAGGCGTCTGCCAATTGATTTTCTTCACGAGGGAAATGGTGGAAAGTGATCTCGTCAAACTGTTCGATCATCTTTTGGACGTGATCACGATAGGGGATCAACTTGGAATCTCTGGTCTCCCAGTCACCTTTTATTTGATAGATGACCAAGGCCGAGTCTCCATATACGTCGAGTCTCTTAACCTTCCACTCGAGGGCCGCTTGGATGCCCAGAATACATGCTTCATATTCTGCGATGTTGTTGGTGCAATAGAAACTCAATCTAGCAGTACACGGTATGAAGCGGTTATCTGGGGAAATCAATACAGCTCCGACCCCATGCCCCCATAGATTGGAAGCGCCATCAAATGACATTCTCCACCTTTCGTCGCCTGGAGACTTTCCTTCTCCGAATAGAGCCATTATATCTTCATCGGGGAAATCGCATTGCATTGATTGGTAATCCTCAATGGGTTGGTGTGCCAAGTATTCAGCCAATGCACTACCTTTGATCGCTTTTTGAGTGACGTACAGGATGTCGTATTCAGATAGCAACATTTGCCAGCGAGCAATTCTCCCTGTGAGTGCGGGTTTTTCGAAGATGTATTTGATTGGATCCATTTTAGATACCAACCAAGTAGTATGGCTTAGCATATACTGCCTCAGACGGCGTGCAGCCCAGGCCAAAGCACAACACTTTTTTTCCAACAACGAGTATCTTGTCTCGCATTCAGTGAACTTCTTGCTGAGATAGTAAATGGCATGCTCCTTCTTTCCGGACTCGTCATGTTGCCCCAGCACACAACCCATTGATTTGTCTAGCACTGTTAGGTACAAAATGAGAGGTCTGCCGGATACAGGCGGCATTAGGACTGGTGGATTTTGGAGATACCTCTTGATCTTCTCAAAGGCTTCTTGGCAGTTATCGTTCCACTTTGCCTCTTGGTTCTTGCACAATAATTTGAAGATAGGCTCACAGGTGGATGTTAATTGGGATATGAATCTGGAAATGTAATTCAATCTTCCCAAGAATCCACGAACCTCTTTCTCGGTTTTTGGCGCCGGCATTTCAAGAATTGCTCGTACCTTGGCTGGATCTACCTCTATTCCCCTTTGACTGACTATGAAACCCAAGAGCTTTCCTGATTTTACACCGAAAGTGCATTTGGCAGGATTTAATCTGAGTTTGAACTTCCTTAGACGTTCGAAGAGTTTTTGCAGATTAACGACATGTTCTTCCTCAGTCTTGGATTTTGCAATCATATCATCCACGTAGACCTCTATTTCTTTATGCATCATATCATGGAATAATGCTACCATTGCCCTTTGGTAAGTTGCACCAGCATTCTTCAGTCCGAATGGCATTACTTTGTAACAGAATGTATCCCAGAGGGTGATGAAGGTGGTTTTCTCCATATCCTCAGGGGCCATCTTGATTTGGTTATATCCGGAATACCCATCCATGAAGGAGAAGAGAGAGTGTTGTGCTGTGCTGTCTACCAGGACATCAATGTGAGGCAAAGGAAAATCATCTTTAGGGCTGGCTCTGTTCAAATCTCGATAATCGACACACATTCGAACCTTCCCATCTTTCTTTGGAACTGGAACAATGTTGGCGACCCATTGAGGGTATTTGACTACTGCTAAGAATCCAGCATCGAATTGCTTCTTAACCTCGTCCCGGATTTTCATTGACATATCCGGCTTCATTCTTCTTAATTTCTGTTTCACCGGTGGGCATTCGGGTTTCACTGGTAGTTTGTGTTCAACTATGTCGGTGTCTAGTCCGGGCATGTCTTGATATGTCCATGCAAAAATGTCGACATATTCGAACAAAAGTCGTACCAGTTTCTCCCGTTCGCTGTCTTTCATTGTGGTGCCGATCTTGACCTCTCTCTTGTCTTCTTCTGTGCCCAAGTTAATTGTTTCGGTCGATTCCTCGTGGGGCTGGATCACCTTATTCTCTTGTTCCATCATTCTCATCAACTCTGGAGGGGTTTCCCAGTTATCTTCAATATCTTCCTCAGTTTGATTAATGGGGTGGTCAAAGTTACAGCATGAGTTATCAGCGTCGTTATTTTCAAAGATAATTTTTTTAGATCTGCATTTAGCGAAATTGACGGAATAAATAAAAACGAATAAAAGAAAAAAAAACCAAAGCAAATGAAAAGAGAAAAAGGAAATTCATTGGAGAACTCAAAATAACGTTTCATTAATGATGATACTGAAAAGAAAACATGTGTGCCCTAATGAAATGTCCTAAGGCCTTGGGCAGAGCCAAAGGATTGCATTACAGGAAAATTACTTTGGACTAAAAACTACGGGGAAGTCAACAATCTCCCAATTATTAAGCCTTTCACTTGCAGGACAAGGGCGCACAAGGCTGGCGACGCCATCTCCGGCATTTAGATCATCTTCAATGGCTGCAATCTGATTTGGATTCAGCATTCCCGCGCTCCGAAAGTTTAACTTGATGTCGCCGATGATGATTTTCTTCATGCTTTCCTCTCTACCTTCAAGCTTGGCTATCCTCCGCTCCTTCTTTTCCGCAGCTATTCTTCTCTTGTCAGCACGACCAGGCCAGTGTCTTATCCCATGTCTGTCTTTGTTTCCTGCAATTGTATCGGGGTCAGTATCCCTTGTTCAGTCCTCCCTAAACCGCTTCCAGCTTGGTAACCTTTGCCTAGCATGACTTTAGCAATCATTAAGGCAGCCTTGGACAATTTAGGCTTCAGTGGAAGGACTTCTCCCTTCACAGAGGTGGCATTTGCAATTTCTAATGCTTGGAAGGCAGTCTCGAGCGATTCTTCGGCAGCCTCAATACAGCGGGCAGCAGACGACCTATTCACTAGCATTTCTTCTTCACCAAAAATAACTACTAGCTTGTTGTTCACTATGAACTTGAGCCTCTGATGTAGAGAGGAGGGAACAGCCCCGACAGAATGTATCCATGGTCTCCCCAAAAGACAACTGTAAGATGGATTGATATCCATTATTTGGAAAGTCACTACGAAGACTTCTGGACCTACCTGTACAGGTAACTCCATCTCTCCGACGACCTCTCTTCTTGATCCATCAAAGGCCCTGACTAATATAGAGCTGGGTCTCATATATGAACAATCCACATGCAACTTTTCCATGGTCGACTTGGGTAACACATTCAAGGACGATCCATTGTCAATGAGCACTCGAGCAAGTGAGTACTCTCCGCATTTCACGGAGATGTGTAAAGCCCTGTTGTGCCCTCTCCCTTCGGCCGGAATCTCGTCATCAGTAAAAGTGAGGTAGTTGCTTGCAACAATGTTCCCAACGATCCCATCAAACTGACCCACTGTGATATCATGAGTGACATAGGCCTCGTTCAATACCTTCATCAATGCCGCACGATGAGCTTCTGAGCTGAGCAATAATGATAACAGGGATATCTTAGCAGGGGTTTGATTCAGCTGGTCAACCACCTTATACTCACTCTGCCTCATAAGCTTTAAGAATTCACCGGCTTCCTGTTCAGACAGTGTCCTTTGGCCTGCATTCTTATCAACAGGTTCTACTTCTTTGTCTTTACCCTTGCGGGTTCTTTCTTCTTCTTCTC